>JAGPOW010001711.1:438824-474354 GCA_030014935.1 Caiman crocodilus | reverse complement strand
CTAATGTCCAACCTAAACCTGCTCTCCAGTAACTTGTGACCACTGGTCCTAGTTACCCCTGGTGGTGCCCGGGAAAAAAGAGCCTGCCCTATTTCCTGCCGATTGCCCCTCAGCAGCTTATAGGCAGCCACTCAGCCTCTGTTTAAGTCTCTGCTTCTTTTTTGGCTCTCAGGAATTAAGTAGTCTGCAAAGGGTTTGTGAGCCTTAGGGTCTCAGCTTCCTTCCTGTACAGTGGAGGTGATTGTATTGCCCTGCCTCAGAGGGGTATTGAGTGTATAACATTACATCTTTAAGAAACGGCAGTGCTTGGATATGCACAGGACTACAAGCCTGTGTAGCTGACTTACCTGCTTGTGCCCCTACATGTCCTGGGCTCAAGAATTCTCAATTATGATTGGTGGAGCCAATCCACCAATCAGGGGAGAGCCAGGAGAAGTGGCACTGCCCCTTTCCCAAAGGGAGGAGGTGAGGAGCTCCCGGACTGAGTTGAGACCTGCAAACTGCATGTCCTCTGGACTTTGGGTGGGGGGAGACACCTGAGGGTATAAAAGGAGTGGCATGAGCTGCGAAGGGGTGGCGGCAAGGGATGTTGGAGTGGGAAGAGCCTGAAGAGGGCCTCCACCAGGATCCCTTCATCACCCCAGCAGTCTGCAGATTGGTGCATGGGGCTCAGGCTCTGGGAGCCGCATTGTGGCAGGGGGCTGGACGGAACGGTGTGCAGACCGGCGCAGGGAGAGCTAGCCCTGGGAGCAGCTCGAGGCTGCTTGGGCCCCACACGGTGTGCAGACCAGCACATGGAGAACAGCTTGAGGCTGCTCAGGTTAGCCCCAGCGTAAGCCGGATAGCCGGAGCCCTGCAGTGTGGCCTGGCCAAGGAGCAAAAAGAGCCCCAGAGCCTAGAGCAGGGCCCAGGAAAGGGAAGGACCAGGCGTAAGGCTGGGTAAACCCAACCGGCAGCAGCTTGATCCCCCCAGGAGCTGGAATAACCCTTGGTGCCCAAAGCAGGGCACAGGGCCAGGAGGGGAGGTCTCTGGGTGAGGCAGACACCGCAAGGGGGGCTCTGACTGAGTGGAGGACCCTGAGGCCCGGTCGATGGTTCCTTGGAGAGGACTGTGAGTTGCTGGCAGAATCGGGTCCTGCAGGGGAGCCATTCCTGAAATAAGACCCCTGCCCCCCCGGAAACCCTAGAAAAAAGGTTTCCTCTCAGCTAGACCCGTAGGAGGGAGGTACCCCTTGCTAACTGAAATCCAGGAGTAGATGTGCTGTGTATTGTATAAAGCTGTGCCTATATTTTGTAATACTGTTATCCTGATTGTGGATATGTTGTACAATATGTGATGGGATTGGTTTAATTATGTATAATTGGTTCCTCATTGGTGTGCTCTCTCCCCCAGCCCTCCCCGCCCTTCTTTTTTTAGCCGGTTGTACTCTGCTAGTGGTTCCTTTGGGTTCCCTGTAAACTACCTGTTGACCCAAACTTACCTGGTTTACCCATCTATGAATCCACCCCTCCTCCTCCCATGGGCATCCTGAGGACTCCCCAGTTGTGCCAGGCCTCTGTAAGGCCCAGGGTTGAGAAGGCCACTTCTCCTCCTCACTTCTGGCTACTGGGGGGCTCTCACCTGCCCCCTCTGCCTGGGAATACTGGCTGTCGGAGGTGCACCAGTGCTCTCAGGGGGTGCGTGTGCACCCCTGTGCACCCCCTGTGCACCCCCTATGCAGCACCACTTACAAAAGTAAGTGACCAGGATTTAATCCATGCTCACAGGGTAAGGGTGAGCAAGTGACTGAGATGGCAGAATGAGCCACATCCTTGCACAGTATTGGTATTCTGTTAAGATTGGGATTGTTGAAGGTGGTAGGGGCACTAACAGTTCCACCTACATTTTTAACTGCACTTGCCATTACTGTGGGCTAATTTATAAATGGTCTTAAAAATATGTGGCTGATCAAAAGTGTGTGTCCATTTATCAGTGGGGAGAGGGCATGCTAAAATTTCTCTACAGGCTACAGTAAGAATGTGTTACAGAGGGAGCCACTATAAAGAGCCACTATAAAGAGCGTAATAAAGAGCAGATGCATGCCTGTATGCAGATAGACTGTTTATCAAGCAAGGGGCTACCTCCTGCATGTGCTTCAGTTTGTCAGCTGATTCATATTATAGGCCATTGCCATGGTCTACCTTTGCAGACAGAAAGACAGACTATAGTAGAAAAGGCAACATCCACAAGACCATGTTGATTAGGGCTGTGTCAAACTGTACTGTTCCATTTCAATTTTTTAATGGAATAGCATTTTGTTTCAAATTTTGTTTGAATTCAAAACTGCTGTTCTGTTTCATTTAGTTGAAACAGTTTCGCTGTTTTGACATTGTTTCAACATTTTGCCCATAGGCTATAAAGGGGAAGCTCAAAACAGCCTATAACTTTGTAATTTATTGCCTGATTTGGACAAAACCTGCAGGAATGGTACCCCCATCAGATGGCATGAAGCCTGCCAAGTTTCAAGGAGATAGGTGCAGGGGTTTGGGGGAAACTTTACCTCAAGCTGACAAGCAAAACTCGTGACATGGGTGATACTGTGTGTGTTAAGGTGAAGCAGGGTGAAAGCTGCAGGCTTGCTAGCCCCTGCTGAGGCCACGAAGCCTGCCAGCTATCAAAGAGATAGGTGTAGGGGCTTCTGGGGCCTTGCACCTCTGGCTGCTGACAGGCAAAACTCGTGACATGGGTGCTTGTGGGACTGTGTCTGTCTTGGGGCACACGGGGGTGAAAACTGCAGGCCTGCTAGGCCTTGCTGCAGCCATGAAGCCTGCAAGCGGTCAAGGAGATCGGTGCAGAGTCAGTCTGGGTTCTGGGGCCCTGCACCTCTAGCTGCTGACAGGCAAAACTTGTGACATGGGTGGGTGACACTGTGTGTGTGTTAAGGTGCACCCTCACTCAACTGACACCAACACAGAAAGCAGGGCAGGTGAAACAATGCTGCCTTTTATGTAGGTTTTTCATCCCTCCCCCAGAGCACTGGGATTGGAAGGGACCTCAGGAAAGGATGACAGTCACTGGCCAGCTACCCAGTTAATAATGAGAGCACGTCTTCCCCCCTTCCCCTCTCTTTCCCCTCCCTCTCCTTACTTTAGTTTCTGTTTCCCCATAGGCAAGTCCAACTTGAGCTTCGAAACTCGAAATGTTTTGACTTGCCTTATTTCGTTTCAAAGCTGTTTTGAAGCTCTCTGTTTTGTTTTGATTTTGCTGTTTTGAGCTCGAAATTAGTTGAAACAGCATCGAAACAAAACTACCGGTGAAATTTCGCACGCCCTAATGTTGACCCCTTCTGCAGAGGCAGAGTTGACAAGGTGATATCTCTTCAATCACCAATTCCACCTGATCATCTGAACACAGCTGTCAATCTAACATACCAACAAGATCTTCAATGCCAATTTCTATTAAAGATAAAATGGGGACCTGAAAAAGCCAATGTGCTCTTTACTCGTTTATAAAACAGACTTGGAAAAGTTGATATGTAGTGGCTGTGGGCAAACTTTTCAGGTTATATAATTGTTCCCACTTTAAATTCACAGTGGCAGTTAGCTGATACTCTTTCTCATCTCCAAAATTCTCAAGAAGCCTGTTTTGCACCAAGCCATGACCTGAATCACACTGATGAATTGAGATAGAGCTATGGCAGCAATGCTGACAGCCTACAAACATAAAAGGGTTTAGATAATAATAATGACACAAAAAGTGAGAAGGCTGTTAATTTGGTACGTGTTTGTAGTCTTTACTAATTCATAGAGTCAGGCAGGATATTCTTTTTGTTTCTGAAATTTTTCATTTTCATCACCAATAGTTTTCTCTAAATGTTTGAAAGTTTTCATTTAAAAACCTCCTCTTTAATATCATAGAAACCTTACAGTTTTATTTAGCTAGTATTGTTTTGGCCAGCTTTAGAACTAGGAGATGGTAGACAGGAGGATTTAGAGAGGAAGATGTCCTAATAGGTATATTTGATCACTGATTCTTGGTAGTGAGTGAATTTGGTTGGCTGGCTTGGTAGTTGTCTGGAGTTTGTTGTTTGTGGAACTGTCAAAAATAAGACTGGATAGGATCTTGAGGGGACATCTAGGCTATTCTCTGCTCTGCTTCTCAGACGCATTTGCCTCTTCTCCAACTGGTTTATCTCTTGCAGAGTAGTCTATCTGGGGACTATGCTGTGAGTGGGGCTGTGGAATCTGCTGAGCAATGAGGGGTGCCAGTCCTGGGTTAGACATTAAGGAAAGCTTTCTATCTGTAGGGAGAGTTAAATACTGTGACAGATTAGTGAAAGCAGCTATGGAATCTCCATTCCTGGAGCTCTCCTGAGCATTTTGTCATTAGGTACAACTGGAGTAGGGAAAAGGGCTGAATGGCTTTTCAAGGTCCCTTCCAGACCGCTGTACTGTGACTCTATAAGGATTTTTTTAAATTTAATTAATCTAATTGAATTTCAGATTAATTTCATTTTTCACTGATCTATCATTTCAAACCATTTCAACCAGCTCTTCTATTTAAAAAAAAAATCCAAAACAGCCATGAAAGATGAGACTCAGGCCTTGAAGTTCCTCAAATGCATCTCAGAATTTTAGCCATGACTTCAGATTCTAGCATAAATACTTGTTGAGAATCAGAGTCTTGGTGCTTATGCCCAAGTGTAGCAGACAAGGTTTGTGGCCTCTTAATTTTCATTTGGTTACCTCATTAAGCTGAAAGTGGTTTCATAGTAACCATGTTGACTTCTATTGTTAAGAAATAAAAGCACAACTATCTAAGATGAGAACCTTGCATTCTGGGTAGGGTGACCACCTGCCCCTAATTGGGTGGGACAGTCTCAGAATGGGAACTCAAGGCCCAGTCCCAGGCTGCAAGACTCCAGGACAGCATTTGTCCCAAATTTGCAGCACCATGCAGGGATCCATGGGAAATGACGGGTTTCCCCTTGCAGGCTGGAAAGATTCCCACCTGCAAGGGGTGCTTGGGAGCAGGATGCATGGTGCGCTATGTGCATGCTCGCACACATTCACATAGCTGGGAACACAGCAGGCCAGCATGGAGAGCATCTCCCTCCTGGTAAGTTTACAGGGGGGAGGTGGGGTACATTGAGGCCCCCATGGTGGGGGAGGGAGTGAGGCAGGGGTGGTACATGTGTTTGGGACATAGAACTGGACATAGCCATGGGTAATTTGCCCAGGGTGGGGGCAGATGTGGGCTGCCCACTGTGAGCCTGCTGACCTCCCCCCTGGGAGCCCTATACCACCATGGCGATGTGCCCCTGTCCACCTGGCAGCGGTGGGGGGGCACAGCTCTACACTGCCACAGCCCCCACTGCAGGGTGGCAGCATGGGGCTCCCGGGGGGAAGGCATCAGGGTGGGGAGCCTCAAACCCTCACTGTGCAGCCCACATCCACCCCTACCCTGCTCACCTCTGTTCCAGCTGCAGTGGCGGGGGAGGCAGGCATGTGTCCCACCCTTACATTTTATAAAGGTGGTCACCCTAATTGTAAGGGAGGAGGTAAAAAGAGAGAACTCTTCAAAACAGAGGTGAATTGCAGGCTGATATTTTTGTTGTTTTTTCCCTGCACACACATAATTGTTCAGAAGTGTTTGCAGCACAGTCATTGGAAACTAAAAGATGCTGTCCTCTTCAGTAACATTACTTTATTTAAATTATTAATTGAAACTATATTGGGAAAGGAGTGGAACAACATGCAGGATCCCCTGCTGTTAAATAATTGTTCCAACTGAGAATAAAGCCATACTGCAGGGTACAAAACAAAATTTAATTGGTTTAGGGTCAGCAAAACCACTGAGTTCCTGAGGATGAGCATCAGGGAAGGCAGTCAGAAAAAGAAGCAGAGTTGGCTGGAGAGCTCAGAGAAAAGCAATGTTGGAGGTAGAGTAAACAGAGTTTGAATTATGGGGGAGTTCGGGGGTGCTGAGCCCCCCTATAAGAGATGAGAATTCCCTCCCCATGGGCTGGTCAGCTCCCCTTCCTTTGCCCCTGCAGCAGCCTGAAGCCCATACACCACCACGCACAGCCCCATGCCTTTCTGTGATGGAGGCTCCTTCCAGTGGCCACTGCCACTGGCCCCAGCCCTTCAGTACTGGCAGGAACCCATGTGCACAGCCCCAACTCTGGCCAATTTTTTTTGCAGACCTCCCCCAAGAGCCAAAATTTAATTTGAACCCTGGCAGTCAATCTTAACTGCCGTGTGCCTGAGATCAATAGCAAAAGCCTGTAAAGGAGTCAACCTGCACCTGCTCTTATGCATGATCAGCAGCAAGGCCTCAGCCCCTGAATCAGATCCAAGCAGACAGCACCTTATACCCTGGCTGAATCCCACTGCCTTCAGTGTGACCCTGTAGGCAAAAGCCTGAGCCACTGCAGACCACTGCACTGTGAAGTTCCCAGGGAACAGTTCAGAAGAATCTCCTTCCCCGGGGAAGCGGATAAAGGTTAGTGTTGTATCGGAGAGGGGTGCTGACTGCACTCCCCCTCTGCAGTTCCAGAGTGGGCTCTGCTGCATAGAGAGGAAAGCCCAAACTGGCACCCAGGTGAAGCATTAGCAACAGGACTGCCCCTCGCTGTGCTTGTTACTACTCCTGATGGACAGGGCCAGGGGAGGAGAGGCACAGCCAACAAGGAGTAATTTTACCTTTAGAAAGGAAACACAAAGAAGCCATTAGCTTCAAGGCAGAACAATGATTTTTATCACTGCTGTTGTTTGTAATTAATAATTATTACTATAAAAACAGATATAAAACCAAGGCTTACAGGTATGTTTCTGTGTAGCTTAAGAGGAGGTTGTGCTAGGGAAATGGTGTCATTACTGAAAATGGCCCTCTTTCATACAGCAGTTCTGGGACCTATTTATTCTTCTCCGAGGCATGGACAGTTCCAGATGCTGAAACTTGATCAACAGGACTAAGTGAGAAGTTGCGCTTCTGAGCCCTTCTGAAGGTAAAATCTGTGGTCTGAGGTTAAAGCAGAATGCAGGCAGCCTTTGTTATTCCTTCACAGAAAAGCAGACATTACATCTTTCTTGTTTAAAAACTGAAAGGCAAAACTTATGTTATAAACACTGGGGTCTGGTGTTAGGCATATCAGCTGCCCCTCACTGCTTTGCAGGGTAAGTGCCTTGCTCTCCTGGTTCCTTCTCATGCTCACAGCACAGCATCCACCCAAATTAAAATAGTGCCACCAGGAGGCAGGCTTACACCATGGGGGCGGGGACCTGGGGTTGGGTGTGTACTTTTCACATTACTTGGGTGCAGGTGGCTTTTTTTACGGTGACTATGTATAAGGTATTTGGCCTTTGCAGTTGCACCAGGTTATCATTTTACTTGTACAGAGGTTTATCATCCAATCACTCATAAAATTCTTAATTTAGGCTCCTTCCATGCTAAATGCTAAAATGGTCCAGGGCTCATCTTGTAGGGTTTTATTCCCCCATTGTGATTTCAGCTGTGCTTGCTCTGTTCTGTAGAGGTTCATGTACACCCGTGTCACTGAGATAGATCTAAGTGCTTCCATTAGCGGATTAAGCAACCTACTAACATTTGATACACATGTTCACTCTTTCTCACCCTCTCCCCAGAGGAAGAGACTCTTGTGTGTGTGTACATGTAGGGTTTTGCATGCATAGGCGTCTGTTTTCTTTAGTTTATTGTTACACCATGTTCTGTGTTTATATTGGAGAAGGCCAGCAGAAAAGAAAGGTGTCTTGTTCTTCAAATGGGGGTCTATGTGGGGGAGGTGTTGTGCTACCCCCATTCTGCTCAGACACTTTTTCTAGTAGTTGGTATACCCTAGTACATTTTCCATTTTCTCCTAGCAGCAATTTCCTCTTGCTAGGAAAGGAAGGTTGACGAAAGGGTCACTTTCATAAGTTGTAACCAGTCTTCAAAAGACATATTAATTCCTGATATGTCTGCATGAGCCCAGGTTGGTAGATGTATTAAGAATAACAAGATGTTAACCATGTTTCTTGAGGTGCTCCTCCAAAGCAAGATACATTAAAGGATTTTCCAAAAAATGTAGATGATTTAGCCACAAATCCTAAACAGCCTTGAAAATCTCAACCATATTCTTTAAGGCCAAGTGATTTTGGAAAATGAAACAAAACAAAAATACCCCCAAAACACCTTTTGGAATATCAAATAATGACAATGAAGCATGTGCTTGAGGCTTTGGTTGTATCAGGACCATACTGGGTAATGGTGCAGTTTTTTTGGGGGGGGTGTTGCCGAATAAGTGGCTTTGACACATTAAGCAAGAGACACTGGGACATATTTTTAAAGTTATTTGTATCACTTTTATTACAAAATACTCATTACAATTTTTTTGTTTCATTAAATGACAAGATGAAGTCTTAAAATACAATTTCCAACATTGCAATAATAATTCCTTTAACTTAATTCTGTATAAATTATTAATATCGATATACATAGCTATAAATTCAAGGGGAAAAGATTCCTGTATAATTCAAAGAGAAATTATTCAGCAAATCATCAAAATTAAGTTAAAGCATTACTCACACTGAAATAAAACAAAAATTATGCATAATTAGTTTTTCAATGTAATTTCTCCTTTTGTAGCATTATCAAATCATTTTTTCTGAGAAGAAGAAGGATCTACAAACAAATTATTCAAATGGTACATCAGAAAAGTTTTCTATCCAGCAAGCACTAACATAAGCATCAGTCTACACAAACACAGACTGAGGAAAGCCAGGCTAGGCTGCCATATTGCAGAGAAAAACCTGGGTATTATAGTTAGGATGAAGTTAGGATGACCGTACATCTTAGTTTGGCCAGGACACTCCTGGATTCCATAGGCCAGTCCTAGCTGGTTGGTTAAAAGTCCAGGCTGGGGTCCAGTAGGGAGCAAAGTGGCATGGTGTGCCAGGCAGATGGGTGGGCAGGCACTGTTGCTGTTGTATGCGAGCAAGGCAGGCAGACTGGAACAGGTGCCACCCTGCCCGCACATGGCATTTTCTTCCTCCAGCACAGCAACAGCAGTGCTTGCCTGGCTGTGTCTGGCACACCCTGTCACTCTACCTCTCCTCCAGAATCTGGCCAGGGACTTTTGACCACCTGGCTAGGACCAGCCTACAGAATCTGGGAGTGTCCCAGCCAAACCGGGACATATGGTCACCCTAGTTATAGTAGTCCATAAGCTGAATATAAGCCAATAGTGTGCTTTTGTTGGGGGAAAAAAAAAAGCAGTATACTGGGTTGAATTAACAGGAGCAACACCTGCAAGTCTATGGAAGAGATTTTGTTGCTTTGTTCATCACTGGTAAGACCTCACCTGGAGTAATGTGTCCGATTTTGCCCCCCACACTTCAAGGAGGAAGAAAGTTTTTGTCACTCTCTGCTGGACTCTGTTAGAGGCCTGGGAAGCATGACTTACACAGACAGGCTGAAAGAGCCAGGGTTATTTAGTGTGGCATTGAGAAGACCAAAGAGGAATTTGATAAGCCTTCAAATACCTGATGGATGATTACAGAGAGAGTAGAGATAGGCTTTTCTCAGGGCTGTAGGGATCAGGACTAGGAGCAATGGCCTTAAGATACAACAAAGTTAGGTTGGAGATTAGGAGGAACTTTTTGACTATGAGGGTGGTCAAGCATTGGACCAAGCTACCTAGAGAAGTTGTGGAATCTCCATCCCTGGAAATTTTCAAAAGAAGATTGGACAGACAGTTGGCTAGGATGGTTTAGTCGGGGATAATCCTCCCTTTCACAGAGGGGATGGAATAGATGACCTTGTAAAGTCCTTTCCAGCCTTTGTATAGTATGATCATATGATTCTAAGAATTTATTTACATTTTTCTGTAGTGAGACTTTAAAATCCACATGGGGTGTCCATGGTGACTTCAGTAGGACTCCATATGGGTGCAGGGCTCTACACTAGCAGAATACATTGCTTCATCTGGGCTTTAGTGTTTTTATGATATGCGATATGTGGTTCTAAACAAAATTATGTATTGCAGTGACTCCATCAGTATGCCATATTCACTTAGATGTCAGTTGTCTTAGGATATGTCTGACAAGGTAGAAATATGAAACCATTGAGACAATGCTCTTCTCTGTTTATTTCATTTTGGGTCAGCTTCTCCATTTGTCAGCTGGAGTAATGCTCATCAGCTGTTCCTCAGAGGCTGGGCAGGAGAAGCTCTGTCTCACGAGAGCCCAATCCTGTGTTGAATGTGTAGGAAATCTACATCTGGAAATGCTGAACTATAGATCTAGAGACAGGACAAACTGAAATTAAAAGCAATGAGGCCACACTTGCAGAGCTTGTATCAGCCTGAGAACAAAGTAACTTTGGATGTGGAGCAGGTATGAAAAGCTGGCCAAGTGCTAGTGGTCAGTGTTCCTCCAGCATGTCTGGTATCCGTTGACCGTTAGCATCGCCCTCTTTGTTGGGTCTTTGTTCTGCCCATGATGCAGCCTGACCTGCAAGCCTGTTTCTTTGCCCAGCCTCTTCATGCTTTCTCAGTCGCAGCTTCTCACGAATGGGAGAAACTCCCCAACACGAGCCATAAACTTTGTGTATTATATCCATCCTTAAATCCTGCATCTGCTGTGGTATCTGAAAATCACTGCTTCTTGACATTGGTTAGACAGGTGGCTAGCCTGGATTCTCAGTTTCCTGGTGAACTCTAGCTTCTACTCATCCTGCCATCTCTGTCCTGTTGAACCCTAGACTGAGAAATCTTTGTTAATGGTCCAAACAAAACCTGGCTCAGCAGAGGTCTGCTTATAGATTGGGGTTCCCAGATGCTACTGCAGAATAGATAGATAACAAGTAGATGCAGTTTGTCTTTTTGGTGGGCTTGATTAGCTTAGACTTTCTGCTATCCAGTGATGCCCCCTAGGGCTGTGCGAAGCTTCGGATGCTGATTCGATTCAGAGGAGGTTCGGCCTGTTTCAGTGGCCGAATCTCTAGATCTGAATTGAATCAGGGGACCAATAAAAAGGTCAGAGTGGATTTGAAACTCTCCAGATCTTCAAAAAAGATTAGGAGAGCTTCAATGATTCGGGCAGTCCCTGCCCACTGCAGCAGTGAACTGCAGCCGGACTCCATGCCAGTAAGTAGGGGGTGGGGGAGCAGGGACTGGAGGAGGGGGTAGAGGACCATGGGGGGACCCCTGCCAGGCCCGTCCTCTGCCTGGTCCCCCCGCCCTACCATGGCTGTCCCGCCCGCCCCAGCTCCCAGTGCTTTGAAAAAAAAAGCCCCTACTCACTGGGTGCTGCTGGGGGGAGGGGGAAATCCTCACTGCCCCCCACTGCCCCATGGTGCATAGGGGGGCTCTGCCACGAGCCCCTCAACCCCCCACTCCTCCAGCCCCCCCACGGCTGCCTTGCCTGTCACAGCTCTGGCCCTTTAAGGAAAAAAAAACCCCAAATCCCCTGTTCTCACTGGCTCCTGCAGCAGCCTTGGGACTTTGTAGGGTTTGTGGATGAGCCCTCCATGTGGCATGGGGCAGCGGGGGCCAGCAAGGATCACCCCCCCACACCCATCAGGAACTGGTGAGGTCAGGTTTTTTTTTCTTAAAGGGCTGGAGCTAGGGGAGGCACAGCAGCTATGGGGGATGCTGGGACAATGGTGGGGGCGCGAATTGGGGGACTCATGCAAAGCCCTCCATGCAGCATGGGGCAGTAGGGGGGAGCGGGGATTGCCTCCCCGCCCAGCACCACCCGGTGAGTCAGGGCTTTTTTGTCTGAAGTGCGTGGAGCTGGGGTGGGGGTAGGGCACGGATGGGCCTGTCTGATTCAGAGAATCAATTTGGGACAGTGATTCAAATCACTGAATCAAATCACTGTCCCCCAAATTGGCTGAATCCAAATCTGAAGCAAATACTAGCCGCTTCGCGCAGGCCTAATGCCTCCTCACAATGTTACTTTTTTATTTAGTCATGGAAGAAGGCTCTAGTGCAGGGGCAAGCAATTATTTTGGGTGGAGAGCCGCTTACTGAGTTTTGGCAAGCCATTGAAGGCCACATGACAGGCAGCCCAGGACAGATTAACATTAATTTTCTTAAACTTTTAGGGGCCGCATGGGCCAGATAGAATGGCCTGGTGGGCCGCATCTGGCCCCCAGACTGCATTTTGTCCACTCCTGCTCTAGTGTTTGCTCCTACACTGTCCACTCAGCATTAGTTAAAATGTTGTCTCATTAATTCCCTTGTTCAGCTTTTGTGTCAGCAGCAAACAGACAGAAAAGTACGTTCAGCCATGTACACAAATTCCCAGCAAGGCCAATTAGGGGAGGAATTCTTCCAGTAGAGAGGGTTCCCCCTTCCCAGCTTTATAGTAATAGTTTATGTAGCAGGAGGCTGGATGAAGGATCTGAAATGTGTTGCTGCAATAAAATATGTGTTATGCATCCTTCTTCTGCAATGGTGACATATTTTTGGTTCTTGAATCAGAAGTCTGATGGGGGGAAGGATGCTCTAGAGATTTGGATACTACTCTTGGAATTCAGAGAGCCAGATGCAGTTTCCTGCTTCTCCATGGACTCCTAGCCTAACCATGGACATGTCATTCAACCACTCTGAGCCTTGATTCTCTTCTGTACAATGAAGTTCCTAGCAGTATCTTGTCTCACAGGGGTAGATGCAGAGAAATGTGCTCCAGATTGCAAGACCAGAGGCCATGAATTTTGGAGGCAGCAGATGACCAGCATCTGCAATTGGTGGTCTAGCCTGTCTATACTTTTGTGTAGGTATTCTCGGTTAGCAATGTTCTCTGTTCTCAGCCTATTTTCTGAACTGGGTCTAGCTCTACATGCCCCTTGACATTTTTGTTTCTGTCTTAACCTGGTGAGCTTCTTTGGTGTTTCCTGTTCTCTCGGTTTCATGCCGCCAAATTTTGTGCGCCAGAATAAAGTGGTTGCAAAGCTTAGCCAAAGCCACTAAGTCACCAGACTGAAGAGGAGACAGGTGCTGTGTGTCCTTTTTGCCTCTTCCGCTTGAGGGTCGAAGGAGATAAAATGACCTGCAGCCTTCCTGAGAAGTTATTCAGTCTATTCCACATACTCTTGCACTGCACAGAAACAAGATATTATCCTATTATATCCCCAATAGATCAGCTTCAGCTCTTTGAAATGTTTTTTTTTTTATCTCAGGCCTGTATTCCAGGTGTTGTGTTTGAGCTGCTGCTGCTGCTACTCATCATTTATAACACAGCTCCTGACGTGGTAACTTAACAACCAACAGAGAAATCTGGCCTGCAACATGAAATTATACCATTTTCCACTTAGAGATGAAATTATGAGCTAGACGGCCACACACAATATCACAGAAGGATGACCTCTGCAGCTGCTGTATTTGTGTGCCGCTGAACAGTTTCAGCCTGCAAAATAAAAATGTAATTTTCCCCACAAAAAACAGGGATTCGTATCTGCTAGGCCTGCTAAGGGACTGATATCTTGCTGCCAGTCTCTCTTGTTGTGTGCGCAGGTAAATCCATGTTTTGCAGTCAGAGAATATAATGCCAGACTTTCACACAGGGATAGAACTGCTCCCAGGGGAATTAATGCCAATGTGAGGGGACATAAGACAACCATGCACATCCCAAACTGGACCTGCTCTGGGATCCTGCTCTCCACACTGCCTAGGAAGTGGTAGTACCCTAGCCTACCTGGAAATGCCCAAAGAAGCTGATGAAAATGTTTGGTTTCTCAAAACAGCAGGATATGGCAAGACATCTCATTCTGTCTTAACCTGTTTGGCTGTACCTGCAGGAGGGGTGAGATGTCTCTCCATGCTTACCCACAAAGAGACATCCACCATGGAATATATTCAAGGGATGCCAGGGTATCTGAGCGTTTATGCTTTTAAAATGTCATGTATGATGCTGACTAGACATACACACTGATGCAAGGCAGGGCACTTTTAATGCAGAACCTGAGGCTGGCATGTGCCCTAGCAACATAGTAAGAGTTAGTTAAAATGGGAAAAGGGATCATAATTGTTATAACTTTATGCATAAAGAGGGTGGGAGCAGGCAGAAGGGTGGCTCAGTAGTACAGGTGCTTGTCTGGGATGCAGAAGACTAGGAAGAAAGCAGAGCAATGCCTGGGAGCGTATAGTGTTCTATACCCATATTTAATGTCCTGGGGGAAAAATTATGCTCTCTTGGAAAGATAGGGAGCAGCCTTGGTGAGAAAGCATCCATGTGGCTCTTAAAAGTATATGTGGTGAACTGCTGTGTTGCTTTCTTCCCAGTCTGAGGGCAGGCAGTTCCAGGGCCTCTGCAGTAGTCCACAGCTTTGCCAGGCTGCAGTTAGTGAGAGCTGGCCAGACTTCCATCAGTTTTTATTGCTATTGTTTAAGACCTAAAATACCTTTTTGCTGCTGCTACTTGGGAAAGACATGGAAAGATGGCAAGGAAGGTGCTGATGTTCTGAGATAAGAGCCCATAAATCACAAGCTGAAGAACAGAGAGGGTGCTGACAGACATGCTGCTGTCTGCTCTAACTCATGATTCTTTACAGAAAGCACCATGAGTTAAACCAACTTCCCTCCCCTCCCACCCCAAAACCCCAAATCAAGGGATGCTTGTCTGTTGGGTTGGGGAGGAAGGGGATTGAGCTCCACTTTGGAACCGATTCAGTGGAGAAGCCTGCTTGCAGGCTCTCTCCCTTAGCCTCTCCCCTCCCCTCCCCCCACCCCATGCTGTCTGTAGGAGGGGAGGGGGGGAGAAGGGAGCTGTAGGCTGGGGTTTGCCTAGCTTGAGCTGAAAGGGGAGGGGGCTGGGTGGGAGGCCATGAGTCAGGGGGCCTCCAATCCACTTCCCCCTTCCAGATCAGGCCAGGCAAACCCCAGCTCACAGGTCTCCCCCCATCCCCTTTCCCCCTTCCTTCCTTCCTGCAGACAGCACTAGGGCAGCCCGGATCTGTGTGCAAGGGTTCCCTAAAGTGCTCTTCTTTGGAGCACCTTCATCTGACCCCTCAGTAGATGAGGGTTAATTTGTCACATGCATGGTGACTTTTAAAGTGGTCTGCAGCCATGCACATGTGTCACAGCATGCCTGTAGAGCACTTTCAGGGGACTGATTGCACAACAAATGTAATTTATATCAGCACCCAGAGAGCGATAAAAACAGAAAGCTGGGGGATGGGCAGAAGAGGAGAACACCTGCTTCCATCTCTGCTCTAGAGGAGAAGGTTCTCGTGTGGGAGACAAAAACTGACAGCCCTTTTTCCATCCAGTGACCAGAACAACTTGTGGTAGCGAGAGGGAAAATAGTTCAAATATTTATCTCATGTTTGTCATCTGCCAGCTTGAGACCAGGGTGTGGAAGATTTAGCCAAAGAGCAATCTCCAGGGCCATTACCCAAATCGCAGCATCCATAGATTTGGGGTAAATGTTCCCTGCCTTCGCCATAAGTACACTTGGGCCAGCATACATGTCCCCAGCATCCATCTGACTCTGCAGGGAAAGAGTTGTCTAGAGAGATCCACCATCCTTTATTTTGCATCATATGTATTTCATCAGAGTTGGCAGATCTCTTTACACTGCCTTGTAATTTAATTCCTAAACAAACATCTGCATTGCATACTGTCAATGAGATACATCAGCGATATGCAATCATGTTTCCAGCAGTAGTTTCCAGTAAATGAGACTGACTCCAGTTAATTTTATATGCAGTGTTCAATCTCTGCCAAGAGCCGAGTGGTAGATTCAATTCATTCCCACTACAGTTTTTTCCCCTTGAGAAAAAGGGCACAACTGTGCTGCATGGTAGTGCTGGGCACTGACAGGATCCCACGTAGGCAGGGTTTGCACAGGGTGGCAAGACGGTTTGTGGGAGGCCAGGGAGGGGGAGAGAGAAAGTAATTGGCTGCCCAGGAGTTTTTGGAACAGGTCTGAATTTGGAGGCTGCACCCTGTTGTCCTCAAAGACTCCCTGAAATGTCACGTTTATCCAAAGTGTGAAAACTTGAGCCTAGATCAATGCCAGGCAGTGCCTTCCTAGAGGACACAGCACAACACTGCGCAAATACTGCTAGACCGGTGGAGCCCAACCTTATCACCCGCCCTGACCAGACAGGTGGTACAAGGTCCATCTGTGGGCTGGAGCTGATTGTTGGGCTCAATCTAGCATGTGGGGAGGGCTTAACAGATTCCTGATTTGACATGCAGGTAGGCAGGGCCCAATACAGCCATGTGGGACAGCCTGGCCCTTATCCAGCTGCGGCGGATGTGGTCTGACACTAATCTGGCCATGTGGGCAGTGAGAAGGGGCCTGGCCCCAATCAGGATTCTTGACAAGGGAGAGGTAGGCCCAGGCCTGGTCCAGCCATGTGGCAATGGCTCAGACAGGGCAGAATCCAGCCCCATAGGGCTTGGTTATTTGGCAGGATGGGAAAAGTGGCAGTACTAATTGCAACTGCTCTCCCATCACTATGTTTCTCGACCTGTGGGGACCTCTGTAGGTTGAATGCCATGGATGTGTCACCTGGATTTGACTTTGAGGGTTTGAGCACCCCTAGTGCTAGACTTATTAGCTTTGCTGAGACAAGCTAATTAGCCTGGGTCAACTGTTATACTTGGGCTCCTATGCAAACTGGAGCTAATAGTATTATAAACTACTTCTAGCCCCAGAGATCTGAGGAGATTTCAGGAGATGAATGCAGGATTGGCAACTATTTTTTTCAGGAGCCATTATCTCAGAGACTGGGGGGGGCAGCAGAGCTGATGGCCATTATAGACCTAAAGCTTTAGTTTACAGTTAGGAAGGGCTCATCTACTTCTGCTGTATGCAGAACCATTCTTCCTCTCCTGGTTTTCATGGAGACCCCTGCTGTGTAGAGCTTGGCTACAGTCCATTTGTCAGGATCGGGCTTTGATCCATAACAAGATTAGGCCTAAATCCATGCTCTTTGAATAGAGCATGGAATGCATAAAAATCTTTCAAACTCTGGGCAAAGGGAAGACACTCCCATCACTGGCAATTCTACCTAGGTAGTCTAGGGTTTGAGTATTGCTGGTTTCTAAGTTTCCTATTACAAAAATGACTCGGACTCGAGGTACAGTGCAGTGATCTTTTCTTGTTGGCAGTCACTGCATTCTTTTATTTCCTGTTTTATCTGATTTTAAAATAATTAATATAGCTAATTTGAATTGGTCTTGTATCCCTTTGGCCTGGTGCCTGCATTAAAGAACTTCAAATGCACTCTGTTCATTGATTTCCAGCCAAAAGCTTTCAAAAAACAATCTGGCCTTGGTAATTTGTTTGGGGATAATTCTCTATTTCTGTTGGACTTACACTTGCATTTAGTTCTATATTATACTCAGATGAGGGTGTTCTGAAAATGCCAGTATCCATGGAGTGATCAATGTCTTCTGGAGGAAATATGTCTTCAGATATGGCTGGTATTTAATGGTTTCTAAAATGGCAATTTAAAACAATGCTTATTTCCTCTTCTCTCAGTACAGAGATAATGTCAATAGCAGCTTGTTCTGCTCATTTCCTATATGCCAATAATTTACCTGCCTTATCTGTCTGTTTATACAATTGCTTCAATTAAAGGAATATATTATTTGCTTGTCCAAATAGGAGACTGAGTTGGTATTTTGATATTTATCAGAGATGGGGCCAGTTCCCTTTTTTCTGAACCAGAATCATATTTGACACTTGCTTCTTCACAGACCACTAGTCTCAGTTTTTACCTTTGTATACAGTTCTGTCTTAGATAGGTTAGAAGTGTTTTGACATGGACAGACAAACAACTATAGTATTGGGGCTGGGGAGGGTTACTACTGTTCAGTTGAATCTGCTGTAACTCATTCAGCTGTCTGCTTTTAGCCTATGGTAAATTGGTGCTAAATCAGGGCAACTCTCCCATGAAGAAAGCAGGCTAACTTCTTGTCATTTAGCTCCTCTTACAGCAGAATAGGAGCAGTCAGGTCACAACAGATCAACTGACCCTGTATTTGCAGGCAGTACATTCTCCCCCTTTTAAGCTGTATCTGTCTGCCTGTCCATGCCCCCTGACACTTTTGGAAGTTCTTTGACTCTTATTAAACCCACAATAGTCACCCAACCACCTTTGCGGGGCAGTCTGGAGGGGAAGATGGGGCTTTGTTCCCCTGACCTTGAACCTAGGTTATTGCACTTTCATTGAGCCCCTGGAGAGATGCTAGGTTAGTTTGTCTTGTTCCCTATTGGCAGTTGTATAGGAAGAGTGAGAAAATCACAGTGAGAGGTGCAGACATGTGTGCCCACAGTGAGAGGTGCAGACATGTATGGACATGGCATTGATCAGTACTGGGACGGCACCAGAAATGATGCTGCAGGATATTAAAGGAATCTGGATTGATAACCCTTGTCACCATTCCCTCTTCATCTATAGTAAAGGACCAGACCAGGCTGAGCTATTGAAAGGTAAATACTCCACACATATTTGGTTCCCAGCAAGCAATGATGAGGCACTTCACCTTTTTAATGTGAGTATATTCTGCTTTAGCAGAATCTTTCCTTGGTGTAAAGTCTGTAAGGAAAATCACCAGTGGATAATGCTTATTGTTTCTTTCAGATATTCTCCCATCAAACTTGTCAATATTTGTTGGGAGTGTCCATTTTCCCTGGTTTATCATGCATAAATATATTCCATCCCCAAGCCTTGCATGCAGGACCAGCGGGCTGCAGCATGTATTGATAATGACCTTAGCCCAGCATCTGAGCCAACTGGTCACAAGCAATCTGTCCTGAATGACTGCCCATCTCCCACATATTCTGCTCTGTCTAACAGTTCCCACCTGTTGTGCTGTGTTTTTAAACAGTGAGACATGTCCTGCTTCACAGTGATCAGATCCCTAATTTTTGCATTGGAAATGTAGGATTTTATGTTGGGATTTTTCAAAGCCATCACAGGCTGCCTGGTGCCCACTAACATTAAGGGAAAAGGATACCCTAATCTGAGAATCTTGGGAAATCTCAGCCTTAATGTGTTAGTGTTGGGGACAGGCATGCCTTTGCTTATCAAATGGATGGTCAAGGGGGAATCCCATCCAGGCTGGCTTTTTATGGCTAGCTACTATTGCCTTGTCCACAGTGAGCATCTTGGAACAACATTGTTCATCATTTCAAGGAGCAGAAGCAGATACAGAGCAGACTTATTTTTTCAAGAAGTCAAGTCAGCTCTTACAAGCTAAAAATAAAGTGATATCATCCAGCTGCATCTGTTGGATGGCTCTGTATCTTTTTATAGCTTATGCCAAGAATCAGACAAATAGCCAAGAACATTAGCTTTAGTTTTGAGTTACAAGATGCATTGTATCAGATATTGCTATCTGCCTGATTCAGAGACAAGAAAAAGACCTGCTTCTCTAGATTAGATATTTCTGTATTTCTCCAACCTTGTTGGAGAATTCTGTCACTTTCAGTGGCCAGTCTGTCACTTTCCAAGTTATAGAGTACAGCGTAGGACTTGCCAAGTAGCACACCCTGACCTATGTTACATAGGACAGAGCAGAGGGTCATACTGCCGAGTCTGGCCTTTAGCATCTGTGACTCTGTGCATCCATATTTTCATTGTTCTCAGTTAGGCATCCCTCACCCCACTATTAAATCTAATTTTTTCTCCTATCTATCCCATTGGTCTTAGTTATACCCACTAACCAACTGCTCTGCATTCACTAACACAGTCATGGAAAGCTTTCCTGAATGCATGCTTATATGTACAGATCTATCATCTATATTCATACTGCAAGGAACAGGATCTAACATCTCTGGGAGAAAGAACACAGGTGGTATTTTTTCCCTAATGCTCGGTATGCCCATGGCCAGCTCTGCTCACATGCCTTCATCTCCTCTTTCCCCACCCATGATTTTACAAAGTACTTTTCAGGAGCTTTTTTTGCATTTCTTGGTATCCCCAGGGAGAAGGGGACTGCATTTTGTGTCTATATGGCATGAAGCTGCCTGTGCTGGGAGATGTCTGGTTCTCTTCCTACTGTGGCATTTAGCTTCATTTCTCCACAGTGGGCAAGGCTAATCTTCCCAAACTGGATAGCTTTCTGGAAACAGACCTGGATGCTCAATCAGCTCCATTGCTCTCAGTTCTCCAAAATGTCATAGTTCGAAGTGAACACCAGGCACCAAGGAGAGATGGAGCCCTGAGATGGGGCAGATGCAAGAGCTAACAAGAATGATGGGTAATGCAAGGCATCTATCTTAAGATAAATCATTTGAAGACTCTCACAGCTTTACTTCCTTCCCCCACTTTTGCCTGACTTTCCAGTGCCACATCTGTCACTCAAGTTGCTGTACTAAAAATAAGCCAACCCAACCTCCCTTCCCAGCATGGTTGCATAGAATATCTGACATCTCTTTGGTAGGGATCACACTGGGGCTACAGAAAGCAAGCAGAGGCTAGAGAAACTCAGTACTGGAATGTGCTGGATACCTGATGGCCAGCCACTAGGGTAGCCTTAGACTACATCTTTCTTGCACTCCCAAGAGCAACTCCAACTCATGTAGATGCCCCCAAATTAGTGCTGTACTATTTAACAGGGTTACTACTATCAGTATAGCCACAGCAGTGTGGAGCTCAGCATGAACACAAGGTCCCAGGTGGGTTTTGTGGTCTGTGCCAAGTGCTATGGTGCAATAGGTAGGTACACTGTTTATTGTACCTGAGCTAGGGCTCAGATGTGTCCATGTCAGCTGCAGTTGCACGTTGGACTGCAGCATACAGTCACACTCAGCCAATCAGCTAAGACAGTAAAGGCACCCTGAGAGCTGCCATTGGGCATCTACCTATGTTTTTCACAAGCTCCCACTCAAAACACCATTCTGATCCCCTGGAGTCCATACACCTGCTTTCTCTGTGTGCAGCCAGGGTCATAGTCCAGATAAACTGAAAGGCAGGGAAGGTTTTATCCAGATTGGTATCCAGACATAAGGCTGAATCCTTGGGGTCTTATATCAAGGCTTGCAGAGGATGCACCTCACTATCCTTCCCTCCCTAATGTCGTAGGACTGTGCTGGGTGGCTGATACTGCCTTCACCAATGGGGCTGCTGTGAGAGAGACCTTTGGGCTTTCAGGAGTTTCCTCTATTCCCTGTGTTCAGTGCTCAGCAGCTGTGGTATAGGGAGCTGATGTGATTTCTACTTTCCAATGTTTGGCAGAAACCCATGGGACAGCCAGTCCGCAAGTCTTCAGGAGGACAGGTGATGGAGGGACCTCCACTTCATCACACTTTCAGTGGACCATGGGGCTAAAGAATAGATGCCATTTCCACGTCCCCTCAAGCCAGACCTGTGAGTGGGCAGAGAAATCATCCAGAGGAGGAGAAAAGAGTTCTTCCCTTGGATGGAAGGAAGACCGAAATTTCTTGGCCATCACCTTTCCTGCTGCTTGATTGGAGGGGCGTGTAAGCCAATTAGATTGGGAAGCACTAAGTTGCTGCAGCGAAATGAAGAGATGGGCAGAGAGATAGCAGCTTTGCATTCCTAAAATGCATGTACTTTGGATGAAAGAATACCACTATGGACTCTCAGAAGATTAGGCTGGCATTACTTGTATCTGTATTTGAACAGCTAGCTCTCCTCTGCTTCTTTTTTCAACCTCTATTCTTTATGCTCCATCCTGCTTGCTCACACTTCCATCCCATTTTTCCTCTGTACCTTCCTTTCTGCTCTTTTCCTGACTCTCTTTAAAGGAACATCTAACTCCCAAGAGATTTGAGTGCAAATCAAGCTACCAAACTCAGGGCTTTTGACTGAGCTCAGAGCTGTGCAAAAAAGCTCTTAGTTCCAATCTCTCTGGTGCTTTGTGCCAAGAAGATGTACATGGCACTTCCCTGGCATCACTTCAATGGCCATAGTCACTAACAGGATAGAGCACAAAACTAGGAAAAGTCAAGAATAACAATCAGAGAAACCTTAAGAGGTTTTTTTTCCTGTATCCCTTTTTCGTTTACTGGCTGGTTGACACAGGTGATGGAGAGTTTAAGGCTTTGGTACTGGTAACTATTCATGTAACAATATCAATATTTGCAATATTGTTATTGGTACAGAAATATCAGTGATATAGCCTGTGTTTACAATCTATCTGTCCCTGCATCAAGCGTAACAGGAATAACATTCCATAAGGACGCACAGAAATTGCTGGGGTTATTTTCTGTCCAGTTCTGTCCTGATGGATGAAGTATTTTGATACCACAGTAAAGAAGGAAGCCTCTGTCAGTACTTGGCCACCCAGCGATCATGAGAAGATGACCATGATTCTTTCCATCTTGCATTGATGGATAATGAAACTTCATGTGCCAAGAATACAAAACACATACTTTCAATTTTTTCCCATCCTCAGAGACAAGAGCCTTGTGTTTTATGACAGGGGATCTCATCAGCACCTGTGTTTTGTTAACCAAAACAGTACTCTCTCTATCTGTATGGCTCACATCACTCTTTTTTCTTCCTGTCTTCCTCATCCTCCCTAGAATTTACTGACAGACAATAAATTCTTTCTGCCGATGGAATCTGCCTATTCTAGATCAGACGTCATTCTCCTTCTCTCCCAGCCCTGAAGACGAAAGAAAATGCCTGAAGTCTGTTCATCCACTAACTGCAGGGGAAATAAACCACAGCTTTACCTCTCTGAGCTTTGCATAACTTTCTATTGAGCTTATCTGGCTTAAGAGTTTTACTATGGCACCTGTAACTGTGGTGTGTGAGTTCTTTCCATGTAAAATCCAGGGAATAATAAAGTCCTGAGTGGACTTCACAGAATCACTCCCTTTTTTGAGATGAAATCTCTACTTGGGATAAGTGTTATATTTTTCTTTTCTTATTTTTGATCTACATGCCTGCCTCCCCAGTATCCTTCTGTGATCCGATTGCAGAAAGCTGGATGCCAAGTGAGCCAGCTGTCCCAACCATATGTCCAGCTGCAGCCCCCTAGTAACACACAGCAAGCAAAAGCTGTTAGGATGGTGCTTCACAGAGGGCCAGCTCCTTACATGGACATGTGGATTTCTCCCAGCTCTTGGCTGCAAGGGGTTGAAGGCACATGCTATGAATGTTGTGGCTACTTCTGCCTGCATGCACCAGTCAATGTAAGGACGCATGGATGTCTGCTTAAGGAACCAAGGCACAAGGAAGGTGCCCAAAGTACCCTTCTGCCTGGCAAAGCCAGGGGCAGCCATATTTCATCTTTGTTCCTTTGTTTCCCTAATCATCCCTAATCAGAGTGGATGTTTCAGTGTTTTATAGCCACCTGGCTACTTGGTTCTCAGTTGCCTTTGCTGAGGTGCTAAGCTGGATGCAAACCTTTCAAGCAGAGTAATTAACACTTTTCTGAAAAGAGTGAGAGTAGAGAGCTGGTGCTGAGCAATTAATAAGCTGAGACACACCTGCTCTTTGAAAAGCCAACCAATTACTGGCAATAATGTGTGAAAAAGTGATTGGAAGCAAAAGGGAGGTGAGGATGGAGGTTATGTGCCTTTATTCTAGCGCTTCTTTCAGGTGCCCCATCCTGCGGGGTAAAAAGAAAATGGGAGCAGGGAGGTTAGCCATTTTCTAGGTTGAATGGGGGCTAAATATCGGGAGGTCTCTCTGTGTGGGAGCGGAGGAATTGGAAAGAGGAGTTTGCTGAAAGGAAGGTTGCTTATGTGAGCACCCCATGTTGCGGGGGGAAGGGAGGATTCCAGGTGGAGGCCTTGTGTGTGCTGCAAAGACTAAATCTTTCTCAAAAGTGCCTTTTAAACACTGTCACAGCTGCAGCGTTTCAGCAGGGAATGCTGCATTTGTTCTGCATGTGTGCCATGTGACAAACTGAGCAACATGGATGGGCTACCATATGCTCATCAAAACCCTCCACATTTACAGAGCTCTTTTCTCCAGAGCATTGTAAAAACATGGGGCTGAGCCTGCAGTCAGTCTGGTGCAAATGGGGCTTAGCTCCATTCGATTGACGCAGAGGCACTGGGATTACACCAATGAGGTGGAGAATGAATCTTCCACCTGAATCATTTTATTTTACTGCCCAAGGAGATTTCATGTGAGCTTTCAAATCCTATAGGAACACCCAGGCACTTCAGGAACTGAAAGAAGAGAGCCAATTATTTATTTAAAGTGTTGCTCAGCAGGTGGGCTTCGCACATTACCAGTCTCACATCTGTGGGTCTCTGGGGAACAGCAGCCAGGCAGTAAAATGTTATTGAGGCACATGTAAGTGTGGCTCGTTATGGTGCAGGACGTGCTGTGTGCAGTAGCAGGGAGCAACACCGAGCTTCTGCAGCAGGCGAGGGTCTTTGTGCCATTATGAGGCTTTTGTAAACAAGAGATTAAGTATTTGTGTAGGTGTCTCCCTGAATGGGAGCCGGAGCTTGCTCCAGCTGTTGGGAGTCATGACCCCAAAGCCTGGCTGGCAGTCAGTTCCCTGTGAAGTTGCTGTTGATTCTGTGACTGTGTAAATTCAGCTTCCCGGCTGTCAGCCTAGCACTGGACACCAGTCTAGTTCCAGGATTTCCATGTCTTGTCCCTTCTCCTTATTTGTTCCCCTTCCCCTTGCTGGGGTAGCTGTACTGGGGGGTGGTTTCTGTGTAGGCTCAACCAGTGAAATCTTTATGGCTCCCCAGGGAGGTAAAAAGCTTGTTTCCTCCCTGGAAACTCCTCCAGGAACAGGATTGAATGAATTGAGGGCCATCTAGTCTCTCTTATAGCCCTGCCCTTGTCTGCAGGACAGGTTTCTTACCCAGAGGCTCAGTCTGATGTTCACAAGTCCCCTCAAGCACCTGGCATGCCAGCCATTGCATCTGTACCCCCTCGTTCCTTTTCCTTTTGCCTTCTTGCTCTGAAGGGTGAGAAATGCCCAAGTTTCTACCCCATCCCCTTCTCCAGTAAGGACCTTCCAGTCAGTGCCCAGACCAGCTGGTGCTGTCCACCCCCCCATTCCTCCCTAAACCCTAGAGGGAGGCCTCTTCTGGTCCAAACCCTCAGGTCCTGTTGCAGCTTTCCTCCTCTCCCTCAAGCAAGGAGGGCCCCCTCAGGACCCTCCTAAGAAGGGCAAATTTGTGCAAATTCCCCTTGCAGCTATGCATTAGGAGCCACATGTCCTCAGCCAACAAAGGCCCGGCATTTCTTCAGATCCAAGAGATAAGAATAATGCGCACTGACTGTGGATCCAAAATGGCGACACTAATTTGTGAAAGGCCAAAAATTCAAAATGGAGTTCCCCTTCCTAACTTGAGAGCCACAGACCAAAGTCACAATAGCACTCAGTGTGAGAGATGTCAGCCCTCAGACCTCTATGCTATTCCTTCAGGTTTCATGTCCCTTCCTTCTTGGCACCTGCCCTTCTGCATGGCATCAGACTCTCAGGCCTTCCCAGACCAGTCACGGTCACTTCGGCAGTGCTAAGGAAGGAAGAAGACAGTGCAAGTCTCTGCCTGATAGGTCTGAGCCAAGTCATTCTCAGCAGCTGCTGTGGCAGTACTTGAATCTCTTAGGGGTGAATCAATACAACCCCCCTGACTCCCTCCAAACATGGCCGCATCCATTAGCATAACTGGGGGGAAGGCGGGGAGTGACCAGGGCAGTATCTCTGTGGGCTCACCTGGAGTGGGGGAGATACAAAAACAGCAGCCCAGGTAGCTGTGTTGCTGCTGCCAGCATCCCAGAACTGTCTTTTACACCTCTGACTATATCTCAGAATAATTATCAAACCCACTGAGAAGGAGGTTATACCCAGTTTTGGGACTGAGTTAACACTTAAACAGGTCAGAGACCTCCAGGCTAAAGTCTTCTTACCTTTACGCACCTAAGTGACATTTACATAGGTGTTCAATGGAAGTTTTTGTCACTTATGGGCCATTTAGATTCCATTTCCATCCTGTAGCCCAATAACCTACTTGCTGGTGCTTGTCCAGCAAGGGATATATGGGTACTTCTCCAAGAGATGCTTTACTGCACAGTGCTGTAGTTTACTGCACAGTAAGCATGTGTGTCCACACAGTGTATGTGATAATCCTGGACCTGGATTGCTGGTAACTGACTGATTGCAAAGAACTCACCCACTCATTTGTATCACAGGATGTTTCATGCTTCGTGAATTATTGATTCTTCATGCAGGTTCTCTCGGTGAAGCACACACAGGCCTGTTTGTGTATTAACCCAAGGGCATAACTAGAAACGTCAATTTTCACCCCATCTGGCCATAGAAAGTAGTTTGTAGCCATGACCAAACACAAGTGCATGGCTACAGACAGCTTAAAAAATGGTCAATTGAGTGAAAATCTGTCCCTTCATTGCATGAGTGGTCAGATGAAGACATTTCAAAACAGAGCATCTTCTGTAACTTCTGTCTGTACTACCTGCCAGCCTCCACCTGTTTTCAGAATGGGAGTGTGCAAAGGGAGTAGCGGTAACTCAGTCTTGGTGTTTTTTCAACCCCTGCTGGAGGGTGGAGCCTTGGAGGTGCCCAGGCCCGGACTCCAGCCTACAAAGAAGGAATCCCCTGCAGCATGCTGGAGCAGCATCCAGGGCCACATGGGGGAAAACAAGCCTCCCGCATCAGGACAAGCGTGAGTTCAGGGAATAAGGGGTTTTGCAGGGGAGGGGCTGGAGAAAAGCCCTCCGCCCCTCCTTTCAGAGAACTGGGTGAGAGTGTGTCCTACAGAATGGGCAACTGCACCTAATATTTTGTAAACTGGTTGTGCTGTGTGAATATTATTCTGTTTAAACTGGTAAGTAATATTAAGGTTATTTTCTATTGGGGTTTATTTTTCTTGTTGTTTAATTTGTTGAATATTATATTGGGAATCTGGTACTTACCTGCTGGAGGCCTGTATGGGATTGCCCTGTGGACCTAGTGGCTTACCTTAAGGGTCTTGGGGTCCTGGGTAAGGGGGCTGATCTCCAAACATATCCCATGCAACCCCATTCCCAAATATAGTTATAAGTATGTGTATGTATAAAAGTGTATAGTGGTTAATTTTCTCTAATATTATCTATTGCTTTGGGATATATGTATGTATATGTATATATGTATATATATAGTTATATGCAATTCTTTATATGTTAAATTCTGTATACAGTTAAGAACCCTTTGTGTGGTGTGGCCCGATAGAGAGTAGAGGGATCGGTACCCTAGTCACAGCATCCCTCTCACAGCACTGTTGCCTGCTCACCTATCCCATCCAATTGAGGAAGGGGCACACCCTTGGGTGGATCTGCGTTACATTGTGCAGTCAGCAACATGAGATTACTACTTCAAACCTTTTGTGTTTCTGCTACCACAGGGTGAGCTTAACCTCTACAGGGGAGCTTGTGTTTGGCAAGTCTCATGCTTGAGAATGGACACTCATTCTTTTGATTTACATTTGATCTGGAAGCCTGGGGGGCTATTAGGGAAAGATTGGAGGCCACTAGGATGCAGCAGAGGAGTCCCAGGGGCTGGAGCCCAGAGGTGTTGTGTGTGGACAATAGCCCAAATACATTTCAAAAGGGAGGACTGTGCCATGTCAGGGGACTGGATACCTGCAGCAAAGACTGGGGAAGCATAAACCCCAAGCCCGCAAAGGAGGCATGTCTAGGGATTGAGTGCCCCAGACCCTACAAAGGGCTGAGCTGAGCTGAGCTGAGGCCTGAGAACCTAGGATCCTGGTGTGGTGCACCCCAGGCCATGGGACCCAGCCAGATTAAAAGTGAGCTGAGGCTTGGAAGGACCTGAGTTCAGACAAGGACCTACCCCCAAACCCGTATCTGTCTCCTGAGACAGCCTCCTGAAGAACCTGTAGTGTCAAGTCATGGCAGGCAAGATAACCATGAGGGAGCAGGACTGGGAGAACCCAGAAGCAAGGAGGAGGAGGGCAGCGCCCCGTGGCAAGCTGGGCTGGGAACTTTGTGGTGTCAGCACCACACCCTTTATGTTACAGCAGGAGTGGGCAAAATGGCCGATCCAGTTGACAGTTTGACACCATTTCCCAGCCGCCCCTGCCTGCATGGCTTGGGCCAGTCTCCATGGAGACCTAAATCTCAGTTGCAAGTGCCCTCCAGCATCCCCCTAGCTCTGGAGCAGCCCCCTGCCATGCTCTGCCACCCTCCTTGGCAACCCCAGCCTGAGCTTTCCTGCACAGCCAGCTGGGGTCACCATGGAGACTGGCCCCAGCCGTGCGGGCAGGGGCAGCAGGGAAATGGAGTGCGCTGTCGACCAGATCCAGCCCACGGGCCAGACTTTGCCTGTCCTTGTGTTAGTGTCCCACTGCAGCATGGAAGGGAGGATATGCCGTACCCCACTGAGCCCAGGCCATTTTGATACAAATGTTGGACAGTACCATTTTGGCCTCATTCATTGAAAACCTGCAAAGGACGGAGCAATTCCAAGGGAGAGAAGAATGGTTTGGAGATAGTGGAAGGGACAAACACCGCGTCAAACCAGACTATTTGGTACATTGTACCTGTGTGAGTGTTAATACAGACATAGGCAGACAAGGTTTCTTGGGTGAATCTGATATCTTTTATTAGACCAACCCAAATAGTTGGAAAATAAGTATTAAGCAAGCTTTCAGGTTCAAAAACCCTGGTCAGGCTAAGGAAGTTTCAGCAGTTGGTGCGTGCTCTTCCTGGATGGAATGAGAAGTAAAGAAGCCAGGGGCTGGGCTGGTATGCATACAAGACAGGTAGTCAGACACACATTTATAACTACACATCCTCATCTGAGAGAGAGACAGACATGGATGGATTTTTGATTCTGCTGAGAGTACAGATAGTTTGGTCAAGTACCTTGAGATTGAATATTTTGGCTTTTCACATGTTGATGGGTTCCTTCAGTTACTCTGAGCTGCATTTTTAGGTTGCTGTGGATGCAGGCATGATTCAGACAGACATACATAGGAAGCACAGAAGCCAGCCTTCCTCTCACCCTGTATTTACTATGTGACACTAAATTTTGGCTAAATGTCTGTGTAGAAGAAATGATAAATTTGCTTGTGACCATGGTGAAGACCTCAGACAGTTCTTGGGTCAGCAGTGCATGGGAACACAGGCAGCCAGATGCGATGGCTGAGGAAGCCCCTTCCAGTCCTGCGCTCCTAGGTTTATGGGAGTGCTACCAGTATTTAGGAAACTCTGGTGGCTGTTTTTTCTGCTCCATCCATGCAAACGCCTGTTGTTGCTATTCATCCTTTAACTATATCCACAATGCAAACATGTTGTTGTGCCGCTTCGAGGTGCACCCAGCCCTCAGTGCCTATCAGATGAAATTTAATTCATTAGTGAGGCACAATTAAGTTCATGTCTCCCTATGAGGCCCATTCATAGCTTGTTTGGTGCTGGCTGCCTGCTGCCTTTGCCTGAATGGAGCTGGCAAACAGCATGGCCTGGAAATGCATTCATTAGAGCTCCTCATCTTTGAGTAACAGATGGGATAAACTTGTCTTTCCAGGCTCTGAATAGCAGATTTCTGGCTCATGATGACTCCCCATTTTCAACAGACTGAGCAAATTCTTTATTACTCTTAGTAATTAGCTGGGAAAGACTCTTTATTATTAACAAAGCCTTCTCCCTTTATCTGCCCATCTGTCCTCTCATTGTTTCCCACTTCCTGCATTGCTTGGATAGTCTACCCTGGTGCCAATAATGAAGTTTTTTGGGAAGCCTTACTGGGGATGTTATGCTGGTCTTTCTAAGCTAGGCTCCACTAGCAGTGTTACAAAACCGTAGCCCAGCTAGGCAAGCTCAGTCCCATGCAAAGCTCACTCTTTTCTCCCTGATGAATTTTGCCTCCTGCATCTTGGTATGCAGGAGACATGTGGCTAGGGTGTGTGGAGTCTAGATGGGCCCTTGGAGCATGGTGATTTCAGGAAGGTCTGAGCCAGCTGCAGCAGGTGAAGATGCTGGAATGTGCATTGTAGGAGCATGGGCCCGTTTTGTGCAGCAAGTATTTCTAGAGCAGGGATGTCAAATGTATGACACATGGGTTAGATACAGCCTGAAAAGCTGAGTCATCCAACCTACAGACTTGATGTGGGACCTTGCCACCATGGCAGCTACGTGCCTGGGTGAGATGTGGTGCTGAAGCGCCGGCAGCACTGTGGGAATAAGCCCAGCACTGCAGCTTGTACCCCTCGCTGCTGCAGCCAAGCATCTGTGATTTCAGGCTTCTTCTTGGTGGGTTCTGGACTGGCCAGAATGGGAAATAGCCAGATCTGGCTTGGAAGGAGATGCTATGGGGCTGGCCCTGCACTCTCCTTCTGGTCCATGGACCACTCCTGACCACACATCTGCCCTGCAGGGCCAGATGAGTTTGACACCTCTGCTCTAGAGCAAAGGTGAGCAAAGCACCCTGTGTGTAGGGCGCAGTGAGAGTGATGCTGTTAGGGTCAGCCAGAGATGGCTGCCAGTTGGAGAGTATGAGGCCAAGCGGCTGTCTGGTGACACACAGGGGACAAGCTTGTGAGGATGGGCAACACGGAGCAGAAGTGGAAAGCCATGGTCCAGCTTTCTGTCAGCGTTGCTCTACCTGTCGTGTGCTGTGCAGCAGATTAGACAGCCGCAGCAAGAGAGAGCTTTTGTGTTAGTTGGGGCTGAGTGCTTGGGATGGGGGCGAGCATGAATGTGGGGAGGGAAGCTGACTGCCAGCTGGGCACAGGGAAGCCCCTTTGCCTGGGAGTGCCTTCCTTTCGGCAAGTGGTCTCAAATAGGGCACGTCCCCTTGCAATGCCCTCCGCTCTGCACCTGGAGCCTGAGGGTGGGTCTGTTGCAGAGGAATCAGCAGGAAGAGAAAGCCGTTTTGTTCTCTGCTTAGAGCCGAGAAGGCAAATATTAGCACCATGCAGGAATTGCTAAGCAAACAGCACCTTTCCAGTGCTGCTGCTTCGCCAGACTGGCCAGCACTTTGCAATAATATAGACAAAAGGAGGCATGTGCATGACACACCGTGGTTGTTACTTATTTGCTTGTAGCACCCACGGGTCTGAGCTATAGACCAGATGCTGTGGTAATATGGCACAAAAGGCCAGCCACTTCATCTGAGACCTTACAATCTAATTGTAGGACAAGACACAGCAAAAGGGTACAAACACACAGACAGGGGAGTACAAAGAAACTATGAGTACATCTTGGCCAACACGATGAGCAGTGGTCTTAGCACATCAGCAACTTTCTAACCACTGTCATGACATGAGTATGCTATGTGCTATACAAATGCACCCGGTAATGTGAGCCAGGATTATTAGAGGAATCCTAGGAAGTTAAGCACCTAGCTCCCTTTGGTTGAGTTTCAGAGGGATTTAAGAATTTAACTCCCAGGCTAGGGATAGACACTTAAAAAGCCTGAGCCTGAATTGATTCAATCTTTGCACATTAATCTAACCTAGCTAGGTTGAACTAGTTTGTAACTGCACAGGCTAGGGACAGATATTACACGTAAACCAGTTTCAGTAATCAGAAACTGGTTTAAACCTGTAACAGGACAGATGTCCAGTACACATACACCAGTTTGAAAATGGCTGAAACCAGTTTGAGATAAACCTGGTTGAATGTAGTATGAGACTTAACTGATTTGGGTCAAACTGGTTTATGTCCCAGGCCCCTTCCTGGTTTAAGTTAAACCAGACTCCCCGAGCATCCCAGCATGCTCTCTGGACTGGGCTCTCTGCTCTACAGCAGAGCTGGCCCCTCCCTTCTGGTCCCTGGATGAAGCTCAGCAGAGATTTCAGGCACCTGCCTGGCTTCCCACTGCTCCCCCCCTCATCCCCTCCCCACTCCCTGCTAAGCAGGGAATCTCCCCTCCCCTCTGCTTACACAGATACCTCTCAGCATTAGCTAGCATACCACATGCTGGCTATGGTCTGTCCTGTGGGAGACTGGGCATAGGGCTTTTGTAGCTAATTAACGGGTAGCTGGTAATGCCAACTCTGCTGGAGCTCTAGCCAGGGAGCAAAGGGGCAGGGCCAGCCCTGCTGTGGAGCAGAGAGCCCTGCCAAGAACTGCAAAACATCTGGGATGCTGGGGGACTCTGGTATAAGTTAAACCAAGAAGGGGTCTGGGATAGACATTGTATAAACTGGTTTGACCCAAATCAGTTAAGTCTGATAACTACATTCAACCAGGTTTATCTCAAACCAGTCTCAGCCATTTTCAACCTGGTTTATGTGCACTGAACATCTATTCTGTTCAGATTTAAACCAATTTCTGATCACTTAAAGCAGTTTGTGTCATGTCTGTCCCTAGCCCCAGACTCTTGAGAATCTAAGATGCTTCCCCAGCCATATTTAGACTCCAGGAGCCAGGTTCTGTTGCACCTATTAGGTAGATAAATTGATTTAGGTACCTTCATGGGATTATATTCCACCCTGTTTGAGTCCCTGAAAACAGCTAATACAATAAATGAGAAGGCTGTCAACTCCCTCCTCCTCCTACTTTTCACCACTTTGTTTTTTTGACTCAGTCTTAAGCGTGAGATGGCACATTAGAAAAGCAATTGCATTAATGGATTTTCAGGGACTTAGGCAGTGTGGAATAGAATTGCATTTTAACATTTAAGCGCCTAATAGGTGGGGTAGAATCTAGTCCTGTGTACTTTGTCAGTGATGCCAGGACAAGCCAGAATCATGTGACGCCATTTCTGATATCATGTTTAAGACCTCCATTTGTTCAGCAAGCATGAGTCACAGAAAAAGCCTTGTAAAGCCTGCCCAGGGGGTTTGTGATTTCTTTCTTTAGTTGAAGGTGGTATCACATGTTTGACTTAACACTTCCTAAGTGCAGTTAAAACACAACCAGACATATGTTCATGCAGTTTAGCACGGAGTGAGTGCCCTCATGCTGTTCCAAAACTGTTCCCTTTTGGGGCCCTGTTGCCCACAACACTTAGGACATGTTAACTCCACTCAACACAGGAGCATCTGTACAGTCAAGTCATAAAATACAGGCTAAGTGTGATCCTACCATGGCAGAGGTATGACTTTTTGTGGGAAGAACATCTTCACAGTATTAAGTAACATGTATTCAACTACTGTCAGACTGCTCCTGGGAAATAGTATAGGCAATTTGGAGTCTCACAAGGCATCCAGTAAAGTTGTGACAATAGCAAGCAGAGGGCTGCTTCTCACAGCCCCCCACTCCCTTCTGGGCTTTATCATCAGGGTGCTCTACTGGGATCACAGCACTGCAGCCCACCTGGGATCCAATCCTGGTTTTCATCCTCAGTGGGGGACCTTTGGTGCTAGGGCTAGGACCTACAATCAGCTGATTGTCAGTTCCAGACCTGGCACCACACCAGGGCTGGTTTAAGAAGGTGGTGAGATGTGGGCCAGGCACTGACAATCAGAAATTTGACAATCTGACAGAGATTGAAGTAGTGTGTACATCACCATGCAACTGCTCATAACTTTAACTTTAAAACTACACGGCTTTAACATGTATTAATAAGTGTCCTTTGCACCTAAGCTGTTTCATGCAAGGGTTGTCTGCTAATAATCCTACTGTTTATTGGCCACTGCATTCTAGTGTTTTTGCAACTGTTGCAACTGAACCCAAGTTTAACTGATGGCTCTTTCTGATTTTGGCAAGGTTTTGCTGACACTTCTGATCCCAGTTCCTGGGAAGTGGGGAACATGCAGGTTTCAGGCATATTTTCTAAGCCTTGGACTGCAGCTGAGCAAATCTGGATAATGAAACCTGAAAGCAGGCAGCTTCTACTTCACTAGAGAAAATGCATATGCCTCTCATTCTGACTAAGGGGGCTGAGGAGCTTGTTTTGTTTCCGAGTGAAGTTATCAGGTTATCAGAAAAGGCTGCTGTACACTCACTGTTTGATAAGTCCAGGGTTGATCCAAGGTCTCTTCAGGTTTGTTTCTGATGGTGAAAACAAAGACATGAATTAAAAAATAATACTCCCCTCCCTGTAAACTGAGGCCCGTTCTTGCTCCCTTGGCAGCTAACAGGAGTTTAAAAGAACACAGCTTCAGGCCCCAAGACTGCAGAATATGGGACTTCCTGTGTCCAACCTGCTTGTTTCTCCTACACATATCAGGGCCATTGATGCCAAAAATTAAAATGTGGAGGGCAAGTTCTCGAGAATTTCTTAAAAGCTATAGAAAAGTTAGGAGAGACAAACTTGACAAAGAGTGACAGGGATGGAAAGAAAAGCTGGGGGAAAGGTGAAATGCAAGGGAGAAGCCATATTATTTACTTATTTTATGGAAAGTTTGCTTCTGAAATGTGATCAAGTGATGAACAGGAGACAATGGCTGCTTGTCTATCATAGATTTCCAGGGTCAGAAAGGATCTCAGTAGATCATTGAGTTTGACTCCCTGCCCTGAGCAGGAAAAAGTGCTGGGGTCAGATGACCCCAGCCAGGTGTATGTCAAATCTCCTCTTAAAGACCTCCAAGGTAGAGGAGAGCATCACCTCCCTTGGAAGCCCATTCCAGATCCCTTACTGTAAAGAAGTTCTTCCTTATGTCTAGTCTAAATCTCGTCTCTGTCAGTTTGTAGCCTTTGTTTCTAGTTACTCCAAGGGGAACCTTGGTAAACAGAGCATCCCTTGTTTCTTGCTGTCTCCCCTTCCCCCCAACAAATATGATGTAGATGGCTACCAGATCCCCTCTCAGTCTTCTCTTACAGAGGCTGAAGAGCCCCAGGTCCTTCAATGTCTCATCAAGACCTATCCTGCAGGCCCTTAACCATATGAGTGGCCCTCCTCTGGACCCTCTCAAGGTTATCCACATCCTTCTTCAAGTGTGGCACCCAAAACTGCATGCAGTACTCCAACTGATGTGGACACTGGAGTCAGAAGCGAACTGGCCAAGTTTGCTGATGACACCAAACTTTGGGGCACCAGAAGATAGGCGGAAGATCCAGGCTGACCTGGACAAGCTCAGCAAGTGGGCGGATGAGAATCTGATGGTGTTCAATGCTGATAAATGCAAGGTTCACCACCTTGGGAAGAAAAACCCACAGCATCCTTATAGGCTTGGCAGTGCTACGCTGCCTAGCTCTAAGAAAGAAAGAGACTCAGGGGTCATCATTGACCACAAGATGAACATGAGCCTGCAATGTGATGCTGCGGCTAGTAAAGCGACTAAAACGCTGGCTTGCATCCATAGATGCTTCTCAAGCAAATCCCGGGACATCATTCTCCCCTTGTACTCAGCCTTGGTGAGACTGCAGCTGGAGTACTGTATCCAGTTTTGGGCTCCACAATTCAAAAAGGATGTGGAGAAGCTTGAGAGAGACCAGAGAAGAGCCACACGCATGATCAGAGGCCAGGGAAGAAGACCCTACGATGACAGGCTGAGAGCCATGGGGCTCTTTAGCCTGGAAAAGCACAGGCTCAGGGATGATCTGATGGCCACCTATAAGTTTATCGGGGTGACCACCAGTATCTGGGGGAACGTTTGTTCACCAGAGCGCCCCAAGGCATGACGACTTGGTTAAACGGTCATAAACTACTACAAGACCGTTTCAGGCTGGACATAAGGAAGAATTTCTTTACTGTCCGAGCCCCCAAGGTCTGGAACAGCCTGCCAC
>JAGPOW010001711.1:425984-438724 GCA_030014935.1 Caiman crocodilus | reverse complement strand
CTACTACAAGACCGTTTCAGGCTGGACATAAGGAAGAATTTCTTTACTGTCCGAGCCCCCAAGGTCTGGAACAGCCTGCCACCGGAGGTGGTTCAAGCAGCTACATTGAACACCTTCAAGAGCAAACTGGATGCTTATCTTGCTGGAATCCTGTGACCCCAGCTGACTTCCTGCCCTTTGGGCAGGGGGCTGGACTCGATGATCTTCTGAGGTCCCTTCCAGCCCTAATGTCTATAAAGTCTATGAAAAACTTCAGCCTCACCAGTGCCATGTAGAGGGGAAGTATCACCTCCTTAGACCTGTTCAGGATGCACCTGCTAATGCATGATAGCGTGCAGTTAATTCTATTGATCACTTTGTCACATTGACAACTCATGTTCATTTCTGAGTCACCCATGACTCTGAGATCCCTTTCTGCTTCTGTGCATGTAGGGGCTGATAAGCATACATCAAAGCCTCTGTTGTCTACTGTAGTATGGGAAGGGGAAAGGGTATATCCACTACATTTCCAGCTTTCTGGCCACTGTGGGAATGGTACTTTTGTTATAATGTCCCTTTCCCGGTGCCCTCAACAGAAGACTCCTGCCTCTTTTTAGATTTGCTAAGCAACGGCAGTGATACAGACATGACACTCGTTGGTTTCACTGGTGTCCAAGAGCAAAAGGTGTAAAAAGTCCTGAATTCCAAGTTTCCTCCATCATAGGGTTACCATATTTCCAGTTCCAAACCAGAGTACACCTGTTGGGGGGACACCTCAATCCCAACCCACAGCCTCCTGGCCCTGCCAGTGCTCCTCACTCCCAACCTACAGCTCCCAATCCCTGCTGCTGGCCCTCATTTCCAACCCGCAGAGCTTGCTTTGTTAGTGCCCATCACTTTTGACCCACAGTCCCTTACCCTCTCCTGGCTATGCTGGTTACACCCCCCCCTTCCTGACTGCTGGCCCTCACTCCTGACCTGTAGACTCCTGGCTCTGTCAGTGCCCCTCACTCCCAACCCGCATCCCTCTGCTGCTCCCAGCCCTGCTGGAGGGGGCCCTCAGCTGCCCCCACCCTGACTGGGCCAGAGATTGGGGACTTCAATTGATGCAGCTGGTGGCAGAGTGAGTCCGGCCCCAGAATGGGCAGGAGGGAAGAGGGGATGCCTGTGGCACCCCCCACTCAGGGATGGGGCTCCAGCACTGCACCAGGTGGTCCGACTATGCCTCCCTGGGCAGCATCTCCCAGCCAGGCCAGCACTGCAAGCACAGGAACTAGTCCTGGTGCTGCCAGTCCTGCCACAGATGTCCTTACTGCCCTCAAAGACCCCCTTCCCCTCACCCTTCCCATGATGCAGGGGCAGGTGCCTACCCCTCAACCCTCCTACCCTGCCGAAGCCCCAGCACCTGGACAGCTTCCCCAGCACCAGCAGGCACCCCTCCCCACCATGCGCGCGCGCGCACACACACACACGGGACAGTCCTCAACCTGGACCCTCCAACCCTCACCTCCCACAGACTTACCTGCATCTAGCTGCTGGGGCTGCTTCCATAACCCTGCCAGGCTGCATGCTGGCTCCATGTGTGTGGGCACATATTTGCAAGTGAGCCCAGTACCTCCAATCGCCCTCCCCATAGTGGAGTGGAGCAAAATCCTAGGAATTGGTTCAGATTTAAAAAAACTGCCTGGATGGAGACTGGAGGGTCCAAAAAGAGGACACGTCCAGGAAAACCAGGATTTATGGTAACCCTACTGCAACAGATATTTTATGTTTTCCCTGGCAAACTGTTTCACATTTTTCCAAAAAAAATGTTACAACAGAGAAGAATTCAGATTTGCTTGTGCTACCTACACCCTCTTTGATACAGTCCCAATGTTGATACTGGATAACATCATAACTGGAGGCAATATCATTTTTTTTGCAACTTCTTACACTATAAACTAATCTGAATGAAATGAAGAAATGAAGGAATGAATGAAATTAAGAAAGAGTGAAAGGTTTCATGCATCCATAAAAGGGTTTCATTAGTTCCTTGTTATAATGAAAAACCTCAAGATTTCTTTCAATATTGCTGTTGTCAACCTGTTTGAAAACCTTGACTGGTGGCACCCTTGCCCTGTGGTTTTGGACATGCTCCAAGCAAGAATCCTAATAGTCTAAGCCTCACCAGGGAGTCATTTGAGTAATTCGTGCCGTCTCCACATGCTTCACTGCTTTGTAGGCCTGGCACCCTCTGCCTTCCACCCCTACTGCTGACTTCCTTATTTGATATAACTAGAGCATTTGAGAGAGGGTGACATTAAATTACTTTAAATGAAGAGTATTTGCTAGAGAAGAGACTTTAGGCTGAGGGTATCTCTCTCATAGGTCAGCATCCTTATAAAAATAGTTTTATGGCTGTTTGGAAACCAGAAAAAGCAGACATCAAGGGACAGTCCTAGGTAAGAGGGCCAGACCTGCTGAACAGCCCTACCCTCCCTCTCCAACCTCCAACTTGAGGCCACCTCCTCTAGCTTAGAAGTAGTTTTGGCCCACAGCCTTATTCCATTAAAGCTTTAAGAAGTCCCTGTGCTTGAGGAAAATGCCCTGCTACAACAATACACTGCCGTTTTCTGAATCTCCCCTCTGCTGTGGCCATCTAAGTTTTGGGGATGGCACTGTCCCTTTCCAGCTTGTAGTTGGACTATCAACAAGGCTCACTGTGATGCAACTTTTTCACCCATATGTGTGCAGCTGTTTCAGCCAGCTAACCTTCTGCTTTCTTCTTGTCAGAGCCTGTAATTCATAATCATGTGCACCAGCTCTGTGCTTAATGACACTTAAATAATTGGCAGCACATGGCATCTTAATGAAAAGTAGGGGAAGTGGATGTACAGTTGCAGGATAATAGGCTGCGAACAAAGCTGTTTGTGGGCCATCCTTACAATGTTTCCCACATGGCATTTGTTCTGCACATGGAAGCAGAGCTCTGTTAGAGACAGGAACCCTACTACACAGACTTCCTTTCTTAGTGCTAGATGGCAAGGCAAGCCGGTTCTACTCCTAGTTGTTCCCAAAGCTAAACAAAATTTGGCTTTCAGCTGCCTTAATGCAAACAGGTTCAAGGGTACAATACTACATTTGTCTTATTTTTTTCATAATGCTGTTCCCTTGTAGAAGTTTGTGCAGTTCTTTTCATTCCTGACCAGCACCCATACAATTGCTGGGACAGCTCAAAGTAGCTTTGTGAAATTCAGTGATAACTGCCTTTCCAACAGGGGAAAGTATGTGCTGGGGGACAAACAGCAGCTGTTTGCTCTGGCAGCAAGTGTCTACAATGTTGTACGCTTGATGGATGACTGTTTGCTTCAGTCCACTTTGCACTTTTATATCCTTTTCTGATTCAAATCTGTGTATGAGCTTGTTTTTCTAGCTTGCCTCCAAGTTCTCTTAGTTCTGACAGTGCTTCTTTTAATCAAACACATTAGAGCTATAAATGGAGACATGGGAAAAGCCCAAAGGGATTTGCTAATGTTTCTGTTATAATCCTGGACAGATTTGCAAACAAGTGTCTGCACAGAATTCCACATGACTAGGTTGTCAATAGCATTAAATTGGTTTTGGGCTTGGAGGAACTTCATTTTCAGAGAAGTGAGGTATCTCATAGCCCTTAAGTCCATTCAATTAGACTCCATATGGTATCATTAGTATTCTGCCTCTTTTGGGGCAGGCCACTATCCTTGGAAGATATTTAAAAGCCAAGTGACTGCACTACTTGTATTACTAGGCAAACAAGGATATGGTGGCTTTTTTTGTGCTGTATTCCGGGAAGTTTTTATATGGTTCTGTGTCTACACAAAAAAAAAAAAAGAAATCTCAATATGTTGTTTTACTCGTTCATCAGAATAATTCTTACTGTCTCCTGAGTTTCATCTGCAAAAAAATATTGATAACATGGATTTTTTTAAGTCTGTTGAGATTGCCATTTCTATCTATTGTACTTGCCCTTTATGACTTATAGCAGGCAAATTTTTTCAAATGGGGTTTCCCTAGTTATGGGCTATTATTTACTCTCAGCTGATATTATTTATTTCAGTTTTACCAGTGGTACATGGAGTGGTTTGAACCTCTTATAAACAGGTCTGATAATATGTTGAGCCCAGACCCCTACTGATGACATTTTGGGTCTGGGATGTGCTGTTGGTGAGTGAGAAATGAGCCAGATGCTCCCAGGCCCGCTGGTTTTCAGACATGCCATGGCCATGATATAGGCAAACCCTTTGACAATTCCTGTTGTCCTTCTAAGCAACTCATCCCATTCTAAAAGCTTCATAAACGTCTGCCAGCTATGTAACTGCCCACTGCATGCAAAAGCCTGTCCTTTATTAGCTTTGAATACCTCTGGGAAGAATGGCATCAAACATTCCCTTGTTCTTTTGCCATGAGACAGGTGGAACTGAAGCTCCCCAATTCCTTCTCCCGTGCCTTCATTATTGGATTTTCTCTGGGGCCCCTCAAAATCAGCTCACTCTATTTCCTGTTTCCAAAATGAGAGGTAAGGAGCCCCCCTGTTAGGATGTATCAGGCCCTCAAATTTCTCTCACAGGCCCTGGTTATTAGTCAGCCTCCCATTCCTTATGTACCTTGACACCCTGCCAGCTTTTCTGACCAGACCCGTGCACAGAGCAGAGATTTTCATGGAGTTGTTGACAGTGAAGCCCATGTCCCTTCCTTGAGCTGATACAGGTAATTTAGAAACCTTTGAGCTGTTTCGGGAATAATGTTTTCCCTCTAGTATGCATTAGCTTGAAACTGAAATGTATTGATTTCTAGGAAAATCATGCACCGATAAAACAACTGTATTTTACTTTCAGTGAAGGAAGGTTGTTTATCATATTGCAAATGGAGAGTGGTGTATAAAACATCTTTTAAATATCAGTCTTTACAATGAAAAAACTGCTTTAAGTTTTACCTTTAAAAATAAAACGGTTCTGGTTGTGTAGGGAAAGAAGGGGAAAATGTCTATAATTATTTCCTAGCATGGCTCCAGACCCTTCCCTTCTTCATACCCACCTCTACAACCTCATGTACGGAGCTGGCTAAAATGTGTTGGTGGTGTAGTTCAAAGTAATTGTTGTGGTGCAGAAGATGTCCCTTGTCATAATAAGTAGCAGCACATGGAAGACATACGTGGCTCATGCAAACGCAGATTGCAATCTCCTTTAAATTTCAGTACGGACAGCACCAGTAATTACAATAAGGCCCATTTCTGACCACAGCTGAAGTTGGAACAAGCCTCCCCTTATCAACTCCCTGCTGATCCACTGTATGTCTTATCAAAGCTAAATTGATCTGCCAGAATAATCCTAGCATGGAGTGTTGGTTATAGTTGTGATGATCTAAGGACATAGGCAGACAAGGCTCCTTGGGTAAATGTAATATGTTTTATTAGACCTCCCAGTGCCTGAAGAAGAGTGTTTGTGCCTGGAAACTTGCAAAGAATATATTTTCCAATTATTTAATTGGTCTAATAAAAGATATCATATATACCCAAAGAACCTTGTCTGTCCAGCATGGAGTTGAGCCCAAGCAGCATGTTGTATGGAAAGATCCAAGACCAAGAAAGCAAAATGTTTTAGGAAGACATACCTAAGAGCATTTAAGAAAATGTTTTGAATGCTTCTGAAGCATTGTATATGGTACATGGCTTGGCCTACAGCTTCACGCCCCATCTAACCTGGTGCTCCTGTTGAGAACGTGTGCTTTTGAGAAATTATAGGAGTTTGACTTGAGCACAAGATACTTATTTATCCAGCCATTTTGGTGAGTGTGTTAAGTGCCACCACATTTAAGTAACACCGATTGGCTTATGTTTGCCTTTCAGGAAGGGGTGAAAGCCTTACGTATGCTTGCTGAGCACAGCAGCCTGGTTGGAAGCAAAGTACTTAGAGGTCCATGTTTCCAGAACAGCTCAACGAAGCACTTGCTTTAGGGCAGGGGCAGGCAATTATTTTGGGCAGAGGGCTTACTGAGTTTTGGCAAGCCATCGAGGGCCACATGACAGGCAGCCCAGGGCAGATTAATATTAATTTTCTAAATTTTTTAGAGGCCCTGCAGACCGGATAGAATAGCCTGGCAGGCCGCATCCTGCCCCTGGGACACATTTTGCCCACCCCTGCTTTAGGGAGTCTGAAGTGTTCCAATATATGCAGCTGACTTGGCAAATGGTTCCTGGCTCAGTAACGACTTTGTGACCTCTACTTGGCCTTGAGGTTAATGTTCTTTCTTCAGCATTGTTGGTCGTAGCTGTGTTGGTCTAAGGACATAGGCAGGCAAGGTTCTTTGGGTAAATGTGATATCTTTTATTAGACCAACTAAGTAGTTGGAAAACTGTTCCTTGCAAGGTTTTGGGTACAAACACCCTTCTTCAGACATAGGGAGAGTCTGCTGGTGTTGTGGAATAGAAGCCAGTATGCAAAATGCAGGTCTGTGAAAATGCAAATGCATGGCAGTGAGGATATGAGGGAATGGGAGACATTGGTGGTGGCGGGGTAGGGGAAATGTTGACCTGGTGATAAAATGTAGCTGGTAAAATATACAGAGGTTACCCGGGGTTATCAGATGGCAGCAGGTTATAAGGTGCCATAAATCCAATGTCTATATTTAGTCCATGATGTTTTGGGGATTTTTGTATCTAGTATATTTCAGAAATGAAGTCTGTAGGCTCATCTACAAAAGGTGTTTTGTAAATTTCTTCTGAGGATTAGAACTGAGAGATTGGAGACAATGGCTCACCCCAATCCCCCATATCCACTGGCTTACTTGTGGCTGCCAGTGCTGTCCCCAGGGGAGTTGACAGGGAAGAAGAACTGACCTTCTGTCTGGCTGCTGCTGCTGTCATCAAACCACAGATCCTGTCTGAGTGGAGCATGACCCAAAGAATGGCAGAAGCAAACAGGCGGGGGGTTCCCCTTCTCTGCCTGCTCCCCTGGGACAGTGCCAGTAGCTGGGACCTCAGGTGAGGGGGCAGGGGGACAGGGACCTGAGGGGCTGGAAGGGGCAGGAGACCACAGGCCCCATCCACGGGAGCGTGGTAGCAGCAAGCTGATCCAGGCTGGGGCGGGGGAGGGGGAATGGTGGGCCCAATCCAGGCCAGCAGGGGTGGTGTCAGGGTTGGCAGCCTGAGTCAAATGCAGCTAGGGGGGGAAAGGGGGAGGAGGGGATGTGGAAGAGGGATTGGAGAGCAAGCCCAATTCAGACCCATAAGTGGGGAGGACTAGGTGGGGTGTTACACCAACATGTAGCCTAGCATGGCTACACGTTTGTGTAACATGAGCCTTATATTACAGGTAATCCTAGGCAGGAGTAGCATAATTTTTAAGATGGCTAAATCACAGAATTAGATAAATAGGCCTGAAAGGGACCTTCAGATGTTATCTAGTTCAACCACCTGCCTGAGGCCCTGTCCAAACCGTTCCATACACTCCATAATCTAAACTCTATACAAACCCCTCAACACAGGCCTAACACTCTCACTTGCCACAGGTAAAGCAGGGGAACCACAGCAGCCAATGTCCTGCTTCTATGAAATCTTGTCAATATGTGCTCAAGAGATCCCAGGAAGAGGGTCACGCCCCCACTACAAGAGGAAGACAAAACCCTCCATAGTCCTTACCAATCTTACCATGGGGTAAAATTCCTTTCTGATCCCAAATGTGGTGACTGGTCTCGCCCTGAATGGAGGGGCAAGACTCCCTACCCTGGAACCTCTGGCTTTGGTTCCAACAGGAGCATTGGTACAGGCCAGTCAAAGTCCTGAGCCTTGGCTGTAGCCAACACCCAATGCCTCTGAGGGAGGCTTAAAAACACCATTACACATGTAACAGAAAGAAGGGGGTAGGGGCAACCAGCAAAACCCAGATGCATGGTAAATACACGTGGTAGAACATAGGTATTGCTACATCTAAATTAGATGTAGTCCCTCTTGACCAGTGGCTGTCCAACCTCTTCTTGAACACCTACAAGAAGGTGCACCTAGGTGTCTTGTACCTAATACCTTTATTGACGAATCCCCAAATTGCATTTGTCTTTTGTGCAGCTACATCACCCTGAAGATTTATATATATTGAGTCTGTGGTCTACCACAACTCCCATATCTTTTTCTATATTGCTGCTATCCATCCAGGCATCATGCATTTTTTTTTTATTATTCCTCCCAAGGTGTAACACCTTGCATTTGTTTGCATTGAACTTCATCTTGGTAGCTCTAGCCCAACTTTTCAATCTGTCAGGATCGTTCTGAATTGTGCTCATATTCCCCACCATGTTCAGAGTCCTTCCCAGTCTTGTGTCATCTGCAAACTTGCTCAATAAACTTTCTATGCCAGCATCCAAATCATTAATAAACATATTGAACAGCACCATGCCCAGGACAGATGCCAATCAAAACCTCCTGCCATTCTGACGTGGACCCACTAATAATTACTCTTTGCTTGTGGCTATTGAGCCAGTTTCTATCCACCTTTATAGTAATTTTATCTAGCCCATTTTTCTCCAATTTATTTATGAGAAAGTCATGTGGAACCTTTTCAAAAGCTTTGCTGAAGTCCAGATACACTATATGCACAGCATTCCCTTCATCCACCCAAGTAGTTGCTTAAAATTAGTTTCAGATGTTAATGTGTGGACACTCTCAGAGTTTAGAGCTGCAGGAACTGCCTAAAATTAATGCATAACAGAGCCCCTGAGTCATGTTGGAAGGTGTCACAAAACCAGTGCTCTCCCTTGGAGGAACAGGAGAAGTGAACAGTGAGGCAGTATCTCTGAGGCCAGCCAAGGCAGAAGGGCATCAGCATTTAAATTGGTCAGGTTCAAAAAGGCAGCTGCTGATAGCTGAGGGTGATTGCCTGGACTTTTCTTCACAAGGGTATGGAGCGCTCAGCATTCTCACCCCATGGAGCTGAGTCTGGCGACGGGAGGTGGCGGAGAGCCAGTGGTAGAGCCGTTTGGAGTGCTGCCCTTGATCTGAGCACAGCCCTAGCCAGTGGCTCTCCCCCGCCTCCCATCACTGGGCTCAGCTTCATGGGGTTGCTTTGCCACTTGGAGCACAGCCCTGGTGAGCACAGCCCAGTGGCTGGAGGCTCTGCAGCCCCACTGAGTTGAGTCTGGTGGCAGGAGGCAGCAGGAAGTGGCAGAAGGCAGCGGAAGCCAATGGCGGAGCCACTCGGAGCACAGCCCTTGGTCCGAATCGAGCCCTGGCCAGTGGCTCTCCCCCACCTCCTGCCGCTGGGCTCGGCTGCGTGGGGTTGGTGGAGCTGGCTGAAGTGCAGCTCAGTGACGGGAGGCAGGGGAGAGCCAGGGCTGCAGTCTGAATGGCTCTGCCAACCCCACAGAGCTCAGCCTTGCAGTGGGAGGCAGGGGAGAGCCACTGGCCAGGGATGCACTCGGAGTGGCTCCACCAGTGGCTCCCCCCTCACCTCCCACTGAGCTCTTTGGGGCTGGCAGAGCACAGCCCTGGCTATCCCCTGCCTCCTACCACCGGGCTGCACTTCAAGTGGCTCTGTCAGCCCCAGGGAGCTCTGCCCCACAGCCCTCCCGGGGGTGCAGGCCCCCAGATCTGTACGCAGGATGACAGGAGGCTGCCACTGCTGCCTGGGGCCAGTGACAGCAGCAATCTTCCCAGTGCTGGGCTCGGGCTCCACCCAGTGCCAGTCCCAGGTGGCAGTAGCAGGTGCAGATCTGGGGACCTGCATCCCCAGGAGTGCTGCGGGGCTGTGCCAGACCCCGCCTGGGGTGCATGGCCCCTGGATCTGTGTGAGGGATGACAGCAGGCTGCTGCTGCCAACTGGGACTGGTGCTGAAGCCCAGCTTTGAAACTCGAAATGTTTCAAAACTTTTGAAACATTTCAAGTGCCCTTGTTTCGTTTCAAAGCTGTTTTGAATGCATTTGTTTCATTTCGATTTTGCTGTTCTCAGCTTGAAATGCATCGAAACAGCTTCAAAAAGAAGCACTCAGTGAAATTTCTCACAGTCCTACTACAGAGTATAATTGCCTACTTCAAATGCAGGAATAAGTGGATGGGACTATATTTGTCAGTGGCAGTTCCAGGGTCTAGAGGGAAGCTGGAGATATCTGCCAGATCCTGCAGGGTCCTACTCATCAGTACCTCTGTGGATCCAGAGGATACAAGGATCTGCATGTATAGAGCTTCTCCAAGAGATGACAAGGCCATCAGCAGTCTGTGCCCACATACAGAAATTTCTGATGTCAGGTGTCTGGGAGAATGAGAGTCAAAGGCTGGACACTGAAGTGAGGGATATTCAGGTGAATCTTTGGCAGTGAGGAGAATTAGCTCAGAGAATAACTCACTGGGGCACCATGGGCTCCCCACAATATACAGTTGGCAAGACTGGATGGGATGTCCTAGCCAACATGAGTGAATGGGAGACATGCCTGGGTCCATCCTATGCTAGAGGTCAGACCAAGTGCTTATCATGGTCCCTGCTGGTTCTCTGTTCACACTTCAAGCATCCTCAGTTGAATAACATCATGTGAGCAACATTTCAGAGCCACTCACTAGAGTAAAGATAAAGTAGGCGAATGCTCTGAGCCAGCCTCCCTGGATTGCAGCTGTGTCAAGCTGCAACACAGAGGACCTGGGATAGCTCACTCTGCCAGTCTGCTGCACTCCCCTGCTCTTGCGAGATCTGTTGCAAGAGCTCACAGCTACTTGGGATGTTTGCATTTCCTCTCATAGTCCAGTTCTGATGTGGCCCTGCCAGGGACAGCCTAACCCCCCGTGGTGGAAGTTAAGGTGCTAACACTCTGGAGAACTGAAAGATCATTACAGAGGTGACTGAGGCATAATATAATGTTGCTGTGCTCAGGTCAGTGCTATAGAAGCCTGCCTAGAAGGCAACTCAGGCATCTCCTCCTGCCCCATGCACTGCCTCCTGGGCTAGGGACAGACGTTACACATAAATTGGTTTAAGTCATCAGAAACTGGTTTAAATCTGTAACAGAACATAAGTTCAGTGCACATAAACCAGTTTCAAAATGGCTGAACCTAGTTCAATGCAGCATCAGACTTGACTGATTTGGGTCAAACCAATTTATGCAATTTTTGTCCCAGACCCAGAGCAGGTCAGAGGATCTTGTTGTTGATTATTTCATTGTTCATTCTTTCTCTGAAGCAGTCAATATAGTGGTCAAGATTTAAATTTCGTCCACTGCGAGGTGTCCAATCTGATCTTTTGGGGGTTTTTTTAGGGTTTACCTTTTCCTTGATGTCATAGGTTGAAGGACAGATCAGTATTTCCATGAGAATAGGTGGACCGCCACAAGGCCCTGCAGACTGCAGACTAACAGTGGAGGGTTCGGCCATTCCTCACTGAAGAGGAGTTTGCCTGGCTTCTGAGAGCTCTTGCTCTGCTAATGGATGCACTGCTGTTACAAATGGGTTTTCCTGCCTTGGGAAAGCTGATCCCTGGCAAAGAAGCTCTTCTTAGTTCTTGCTTTTAGAAATTTTAGCATGTCTTTTAAAGGTCACCCTTCATCCAGCTAGGAAGCATCTCCCTAGAGTCCTATAGCTGAACTCCCAGTTTGAACCTGGATCAGGTAAGAGCCTGATTTGCCACTGTCCAGCCAAGGAATACCCCCAGCACAGGGGGTCTCTGTATGCAGGCACAGAGCAAGCCCTGTGCTCTGAATGTACAAAGACTGTGAAGGGAGAGGGGAAGTTTCTGGGGCAGACCTGAGCCTGCAAAGCCCCTTAGTGTAAGGGCACAGAGAACACGAAATGTGTCAGGCCCCAGCCTAGCACACAGAAGTGATTGCAGGTGGTGCCACAGACTGCTCGTGTGACCTTGGGTGGGTCACTTAGCCTGCCCCAGTCTTCTCCACCTGCCTGCTGAGGAGAATGGTTCTGCTCTGTCCCCAGAAAGGAAGGGGAGAAGAATGCATTAAAGCTTGTGAAGTGCTTGAGCTGGAACAGTGCTGGCCCTTTAAAGCTTGGCAGGCCATTCGTTGCCATCCGGGTGCCGGCTTGCTTGCAGTCATGCTGTGTGATGCCCTCTCCAGCATTCTTTCACCCTGTCACGTGCCCGTGTATAATGAAGGATAAACCCAACACTCACCCCATGTGGGGAAGATTATACAAACCCAGAAGCATTTGAAATTAATCCTAGAAGGCTTATCTGTGAGAGCAGATTACAGGAGAGGCACAGCAGCGCAGCAAAGAGCATGTGTCCACAGTGCATTGAGCGGGACATGAGTGAATGCATTAGCCTGGGTCTGGCCTCAGTGATCCAAGCACTGCTGGGCCAACATGCTGCCATGCTGCTTGGTGTCAGTATGATGGAAGAGAAGACATAAGCTGAATTATTCCATCCCTCAGAGCTCTGAGAACTCCTACAAATTGTGCCCCCATTTTGGTGACCGCCACTGGGGAGGTGTGCTCCAGCTATAACCCCCTCACCTTTTATCTTTCACTATCCTATCAGCTGTCCCTAAACCCAGCTGGTGCAGAGGTGTCTGGAGGGGCTGGTAGGTTGGGCTTCTTTTGACCAGTGTGCGGCTGAGCAGGGGATGCTCCCATGCCTCTGGCTGCAGCCACTGTACCGCTCCTGACAGATGAAGAGTACTGGGCTCCTGGCGTATCTCTTTGGTACATGGTACGTCTTCTCAAGGTAGTGGCCAGCTTTACAAGCTGTTTCAGAGGGCTTGTTACTGTCCTTCACACTCTTCTGCCCCCTGCCCTGGCTGCTCCTCTAGGCTGAGTCCT
>JAGPOW010001711.1:387608-403176 GCA_030014935.1 Caiman crocodilus | reverse complement strand
GTAGCCATCAGGAAACTGCCAGCCTGGCCCTAGCTCTGGGCTTTATAAGAGCCAGGCCCTGCCCCCTAGGGTCAGCTGACTTCATGGGTTGCCCTGGTAACCTGCAGCTGTGCTGCCTAATCACTGCCAGGGCTCCCCCTCTGGCAGTTCTCCTATGCAGGCACAGGGCACCAGGGTGCTCTGACAGTGATTTAGGCACTGGCAGGCTTTCAAATGCCTTTAAAATGGTAAATATTTCAATACAATGTTTTGTTCAGCTGATACCTATATACATAGTGGCATTTAATTTTATTCACAGAAAAACGTGGGTTTGTGGGGTTTTAATCAAAGAATTTGCCATTTCTATCAGAGAAAACCAGAATCCCCGGTGATTAGATATATGCTGAATGACTCTGCCAAACAGAGGCCTGGACAGGGAGTCCAGCAGGAGCTTGCAGTGGGTGTCCTACCAAGGATAGTGCAGCAGTGGGATTGACTGCAGAGTGCCTGCTTTGTGCACAGCTGCACTGGAGTGGTTTAAACAAAGCTCAGTGAAGCACAGGCAAGCCTTGATGGAAGAGATCCAGGGCGCTCCAGAGACTTCAGCCAATGCAGGCTACAATAGCCACGTCCCACTGCAGCTTCTTGGCTTGCCCTTTGGGTCAAAAAGCAACTTGTCACTGAATCAAAGTTCAGGCCCCCCACAACAAGACCCAGGCTGGTCCTGGAGCATTGGCTGAGCTCCAGTAACCAGTGGGATGGGGGAATTCCTCTAGTGTTCTTCAGGCCTACAGAGTCTCAAAGGATGCCTCCAAGGAAACACCAGACCCAGGGAGCCTTCTCCTGCCTAGGCTCCCCCTCCAATAAACAGCCTCACCAGCCTTGGGTCATTCCCTCCTTCCCTGTGGGAAACCCTTTCCTAGGTAACTCACAACTCCAGGGTCCCGGGTGGGTGGTCCTTGACCCCTTGGCTAAGCTGCTCCTTGCTTGCAAGGAAGGCTCCTGGGCCTCTGGCTCCTTCTGGATAGCTTGCCCACTAGTAGCCCTGAGCACCACTGTGTGCTTCTGGGGCTTTGCCTTCTGCTCAGGGTTGGGGACCTGGACCGCCTCGTGCAGCCCTGCAGCCTGGTCCATCTGGGACCCGCTGTGTAGCCATGCCTGCACCGAGTTCCAAGCCATGTGCCAAGGGTTAGAGACCCAAGCTACCCTGAGTGGCTCCCAGGGTCTTGGTCCCTTCTGGGACCTGCTGTGCAGTGCCTTCTGCACCAAGGTCCTGGCCTTGAGACACCTCGATTGGTTCCCAGGGTCTCTTGCTCTCTTTGTACCTCCCATGCACCATAAAGCCTGGCTGGTTGCCAGGGGTTATGGATCCAAGGATCTGTGCAGCTCCACTTCCAGACCATGCCATGTGCCATCTGGGCACTGTCTATCTGACTGCACACCAGGGGTTGCAGACCTGAGCCACCCCATATGACTCCCAGGGTCTGGCTCTGTGTACTGGGCTGTGCACCGTTCACCATGCTCCTCACTGGCGGGGCTGGGGAATGCAGTTGCCCGCTGCTCCCATCTGGAGGAGGAATCTTTGGGCTCTTCAGGGTGCTGGCTCCACCCCGCTGGCCAGTTCACACCAGCTCTTACTTCTCCATCTCTCTTCTTTAGCCCTTGCTGTAGCCGCCCCTGTGGCCGGCATGCTGTTCTTTTATCCCCTCCAGAGGCTCCGCCCCTGGATTGCAGATGGACCAATCAGGTTGAAGCAAAGTGCAGGCTTCAACTAGGTCTGGGTTTTCTGCCTCACCTCGGGTAGGCAGGTAGGGTAAGCCCCTTCCCAGCAATCCCCTTATTGGTAGATGTATTCCACCAATCACAATGAGGATTCTTCAAGCCCAGACATGCCGGGCTGCTATCAGTAAGCGCACCACACTAAGTGGCCAAAAAAGGTAGTTAATTGCAAGAACATTTTCACTATTAATAATATAATTGTCAGTGGTTAGCCTGAAACTCGATTTCTCCAACTGAGAACTTGCTCAGATCCACAGGAGTAACATTTTAAAATACAGTATGAGATAAATATTAATTAATGGATGCTTAAAAGGTCATTATTCATCATTTAGAGTTTCAAATGAATTACAACAGCTTTAGCTGTGCACTTAGATTTCTATTAATCATCTTACACATTTGTACTTGCACCTTTGTTTAATTAGGTCATTATTAGCATATGTATTATTAATTGGAGCATCTATGCTTTTGTAATTTTGAGTCACAATGGGATTAGCTGTCACAGTTATTAAAATTTCATAAATTGCCACAACCAATTAATATTTCATTAACACATAATTCCCCATCATTCCAGATTACGTGATCATTTTAGCTCCCTTCTTTAAAACTTTTCTTAGCAGACATTTCAGGCTGGGACAAGAACACTGCTGTCCTCTCCCAGTGTTTATTCTTACAAACCATTTCCAGACTGCTCTGGACAAGTTTTCTTCCTGATGCAGACTCCAAGCAACCAAAGGGCTGAGTTTCACTAGTTACAGGAGCAGGTGGGAAAGCACAGATATTAACTTTGTCCGTTCATCCACTGCAAGGGACCTCACAGCTCATCTTAGGAGCAGCAAACATTTGTGCCCAATGTCTGGTAAAGCAACTATCAAGATCTAACCTACTGTGCTACACTGGTTACCTTTGCTTCATCAGTAGGGTGTCAGGGAAGTTAACAGAACACAATATTCCTACTGTGCAGTTGGCAGATCTCTCCAAGAAGGCAATGCACTTCAAACAAGGTGATAGACTGCTCCAGTTCTACAGAAGGGAGGTCTTGCACAAGGGAGGGTTTGCACATGACAGCAGGATTGACCCGATAGACTGTTGTGATGCATCCATCAAGTCTACAACCAGAGTAATCTGAGGACTCTGGGTAATTGATAATGGCAACTCTGGAGGAATGCAATGTATCACTTCCTCATTTGAAAACTCTATCTGCAGAAAAGCAAAAGACTGATACTAGATCTAGGCAGAGTACACATTTTCCATTTCATAGGGCTCTTCATGATTTTGATTATGTTTTTCCCTGCTTCAAAATGTAATTAAAACAATACAAATTTCCTGGCAAAATTTTGAGCAAAATTTCCTTTTGGGTTGATTGAAACATCAAATCAATATGATTGAAACACCATTCTGGTTTGTATTTATTTTACATTAGATCACATTGTCTAAAGTAAAAAATATGATGAAAAGTGATTTTGAGACAGGAAATCAAAATGTCCTGTTCCAAAAAGACCATTTAAGCTTCTGAGAAAGCTCCTTTTTCTTCAAAATAAAATTATGTTGAAATCAACACATTTTCATTACTTTTTTTTCCTTTTTGAAGAATCAGCATTTTCCAGCAAACATTTCTTGGGAAATTCTAACAAATATGCAGATATTTAAATGCCTCAGTATTTTTTTTTTACCTAATGTTAAGGCTTGCCTTCATCCTGCATATGCATCTGCAGTTGCTTCACTGAACAAATCTGCATCAAAAGAAAAAGGTCCCTTCCTGCTTCTCGTATGTTAGTGTGGCGAAGGCACACCAGCTTCTGAATATAACAAAGAGTATGCAGCAAGGAGCAATGCAGTTTTCATGTTTGAGGCTTATGCATGTATTGTCTGTGGGTTCAATCCTGCAAAGTGCTGCATGTTTCCTGTCAAGTTATCTGGGAGTTGAGAACACTCAGCCAATTCTGCATAACCCAGCCATGAAATGAGAATTCCCATTTGCATATGGCAAAAACTATGCATTTGTGGCCTCCTGTCCAGTGTGTCTAGGAGGAACCAGGCTCAGGTCTGATGAGAATGTCTTGTAAGGCAGATGCTGTAAATGGCTGAAGCCTTTACCCAGAACTTATCCCCTTCCCCAACTCCATGCTGGGCAAACAGAGGGTGCTGACAGACATGCACCTCTGGTGATGCATAAGGGGTGGACGGGGGTGCACATGCACTGGCTGAGAGTGCTGATGTACTCCCTAACTGTCTGTGCTTGCTGCTTAGGTGATGGGCAGGGGGTGCAGGTGGAAGCGCCAGTGCCCCCACTACAAGCGCTGGCTGATCATTGCAGCTGCTCCCAGGCAGGATCGGCCACGGGGGGGGGGCCCAGTTGGTGGGACTGGTTGCAAGGGGGGCACATGCCCCCCTTGACTAAGGCACCACCAGTCACCCATGCTGCACCTCCTCATTATAACTCATAATGTTTCACAGGAAGCCCCATGAGTTACAGCACTCCCTCTGACCCAACAGCTATTCACTGTTAGTCCATGGGGTTGGGGGAATGGGTTCTAGTTTGGAGCAGCTGCATGTCTGCGGCTGCTGTCCCCTAGCCCTTTCTCTCCCTGCTGCCCTCTTAGTTCCAGTGCTGTCTTCAGAATGGGGAAGAAAGGAAGGGAGGGGAGGGAGCTTGGTCTAAGATTTGCCCAGCCTTCATTGGACAGTATGGCAGGTGGACCGGGGCCCCACACCTCAGGGAAGGGAGCCCCCACACCTTCCCTCCCTGTGTTGCTTCCCATTCTGAAGACAGCACTGCAGGCAGGGCAGGGATAGATCAGCTCAGCCCTGCTCCTGGCACATGCTGACAGAAGTTAATGAAGGCCTTTCCCTTTGGAGCATCTGCATCTGAACCCAAATATAATGTAAGGGTTCAGATTATCGCACAATTAGACACTTTTAAAATGCTCTGCAGCCATGCTCTTCTGTAAGGACATAGTTGTAGCGCCCTTTCAAGGGCCAATCATGAGACAAATGTAACTTCTGTCTGTGCCTAGAGGCATTCTCAGTGTTTCTTACTCTTTCTTCATGTGGTGTTTCTTGCTTTTTCTTGCTCAGGGACCCTGAGAATGTGATACCGCAAACATTTTGATTTGGAATAAACACAATAACTTCATATTTCCATAAAAACAAAACCAGACAGACCTAGAGGGCATAACCTCTGACTCTTCACCTCAAGTATTGATGGTCTGGTGGGACAAAGCCTGGTGTTTCTGTCCACAAAGTGTTCTGTTGCCCAGCATATGCAGGGCTTATGGGAAGCACAAACTAGGCAGAATACATAGGAAGAACTAGTTTCCCTGGTCCAACATGGTTTCTCCCCCTGCACAGCCAACTGGTAGGGGGAATGGGGAGGCATGTGCCCCCCCTGAGATGGGCCTTCAACTTGGCACTGCTCAGGACAGAGCAGTTTTTTTGCCGCATGGGTGAGTGGCGTGTTTTGTGGGGGGGAGGTGGCACTAAGGCATGGCACAGAAGTATACAAGTGGATGTCGGGCTTTTAGCCCACCCCCAGGCCTGCCTACAAATTGTGCCCCCCAGACACAAGAGGCACCAGTCACCGCTGTCCCCAGGTCACTTTTATATATATTCTTTTTTAATTACAGCGGCTCTGAGAGTCGCTGTAATTAAAGTGCCTCAGCGTCTCACATATCAGTGTCCCTGTACTTCAAAATGGCAGCAGGGGTACTTGAACTAAAGCTTGTTCAGCACCCCCACCACCGTTTTGCAGCACAGAGACACTGATAGGAGACACCGGAGGCTGCTGGAGCAGAGTTACAACATTTTGAGTTACAACATTTCTCACTTATGTTTATAAATTGACACCGTGTTTCAACTTTATGACATTAGTTTCGACTTACAATGCTTGATCCAATGCGACGCCATGCCAGAAAACAAGTTCGCTGTATCGTTCATCTCCCTGGAGAACATGTGTCCAAACTTGCTTGGATGATTGCTTTAAGAAAGCAGACAAAGCTGCAGAAAAACCTGCAGCCAAGACTCCTGAGAAGACTCCAGCCAACCCTTAAAAAAGTCCAACCAAGAACCTGTCAAAAAGTCCAGCAAAGTCACCTCAAAGAAGTCCTTCTAAATCAATATGATTGGTATTTACGATATAAATACATTAATGTAGCTATATTACTCATCTATAATTGACCAAGTACAAAATTCTGGGGTATTTTTAGTGAAAATAGGGTATCATGCCTTGGTTCAGGAACGAATCTCCCATTTATAGCATTCTTTCTTATGAGAAAATTGTTTCTGAGTTACAACGTTTTGACTTAAGACACTGTTTTCAGGAACCAATTATGTTGTAAGTCCAAGGACCGTCTGTAATTACCACACTCCAGCAGACTTGATTAGTTAAGTCTGCTCCAATGCACTGTAATTACAGTGTGCCAGAGCAGCCTCCATGCACGTGTACAGGCCCTCCCAGGGTCCAGCTCCTGCCTCCTGTGAGCTCAGGTGATTCATTTTCCCTGGGCCACATTTTTCAAAATCCTCATGCCCCCCTGGTTCATATGCTTGCACACACATATGATAGACAGCTGAACACTGCACTGGACGGCAAAGCCTTAGGATAGAAGGAGAGTAGATAGTGTTATCGATTAAGCCTTTCCCAACTGTGGGAGCAGAGAGCTTGTTTGGTCCTTTACATGGATTTAATGTCTACAACCTGACATCAATGAACTCAGCCCAGCTTCCTACCCTGTTTACAGGTCTTTTCCCTTCCCCTGGCTGCCCAAGAACTGTAAATACTGATTAGAGGGTGGGGGAGGGATATCAGGTCAAGAAGGTGCAAGTCAACGACCACACAGAAGAATTCAAATTAGAAACAAAATCAAACCTAAAAGCTCAGAAGAAGCTCTGAAGGAAAGCTTTCCCCTTAAGCTCCCTTTAAATACACAGGCAGCCAAGAAACACAGCTACAAAACCAGGGTGTTTCATTCGTTTTGTGGATAACATCCAGAAAATGGAAGGTTAATTCAGATGCCTCATTCTCAGATCACACTGATTTGAAAATTACAGACACCCTTGTGTTAGCTTGGTACAGGCTGTTGCTGTCAGCCTCACATTGTTTTGCTTTGACAGGCTGCATCCCAGACTGTGCAACATGCAAACCAGGGTAAGGGGAAGCAGATGGGAAATAATGAGGGGCTGTGCCTTCAGCCTGCATCCCTTCCCCTTCAGAGACAAAGGGAGAGAGGAAAATCTGATGCAGTGAGAGTGTCAAGCTCTATGGGGTACTTCAGGGGCTATTCTGTTAGGTACTTTCTACAGGGGCAGAGCCCCTGGCACAGAAACACCAAGACCCTGTTTTGTTGGAAGTCCAAAATTATGCCTGAGGATTGCAGGACTGAGGCTAGCACAGTAAGAATAATACAGCAGGGGCCCGAGATGCCTGGGGCCTGTAGGTGCTTCTGTGCTAGAAGGATTAAGTAATGATGAGAGCCTAGATTCTGGGGCTAGGTACAGATACTTAAAAAGCCTGAGGCAAGAATGGATCTAAGTTACATGGTTTTCTGTAAGTGGTGGAGTCTAGATCAGTAGCCTAGAAAACACATTTGGCCTTTGGTGGGGGCACATATTATAAGATCGTAGGAAATTAGAGCAGGAAGATACCTCAGGAGGTCATCTAGCCTAAACCCCTGCTCAAAGCAGAACTACCCTCAACTAGATCATCTCAGTCAAATCTTTCTTTAGCTGGGTCTTGAAAACCTGCAAGGATGGAGCTTCCACCACCTCTCTGGGGAACCTGTTCCAGTGTTTTACTTACTACCCTCCTGGTGAGAAATTCTTCCTAATATCTAACCTAAACTTCCCTTGCTGCAACTTGAGACCATTGCTCCTTGTTCTGTCATCTGCCACCCCGGAGAACAGTCTAGCTCCATCCTCTTTGCAACTCCCTTCAGGTAGTTGAAGGCTGCTATTAAATCCCCTTTCAATCTTCTCTAAACTACTTAATAAGCACAGTTCCCTCAGCCTCTCCTTGTAAGTCATGTGCCCCAGCCCCCTCACCATTTGTGTTGCCCTCTGCTGGACTCTCTCCTATTTGTTCACATTCTTTCTGTAGCGGGGGGCCCAAAACTGGACACAGTACTCTAGATGTGGCCTCACCAGTGCTGAACCGAGAGAAACAATCACTTCCCTTGACCTACTGGCAATACATCTACCAATGCAGCCCAGTATGACATTAGCCTTCTTGGCAGCAAGGGCACACTGTTGGCTCATATCCAGCGTATTGTCCGCCATAACCCCCAGGTCCTTTTCACAGCAGTGCATGAGATTGTCCCATCCTAAGTGCAGGACTTGTCCTTGTTGAACCTCATGACATTCCTTTTGGCCCAATCCTCCAATTTGCCTGGGTCACTCCAGCATATCTGCTACTCCCCACAGCTTGGTGTCTTCTGCAGACTTGCTGAGGGTGCACTCTATGCCATCTTCCAGGTCACTGAAGAAGGCATTGAGCAAAAGTGGCCCTAGGACCAACCCCTGGGACACTCCACTTGATACTGGCTGTGGTATCTTTAACTGGGTTCTGCCATTTTTAAACCAGTCTCTGTGCACAAAACTTCTGTTATGAGTATAGACTGATTTCCAATTACTTATACTGATAAAAATGTAATGTCTTACCTGGTCTGGGAGATTCACTCGTCACAAAGGTGACATGAGTCCATTCTCATAGGAGACTGTGAAGTTAGGAGTCCCTGTCAATAATTTATAAAAACCAGTCCAAGTTAGGGGCAGGAACTGGGGTGGAGGATGAGCTGCTGGCTGTGCACAGCTGATTACCACTGCCTGTGGCATGCACACTTCAAGGGTGTGGCCAGTCCTTTGCTGGCAGTGGAAGGGAGCTAAGTGTCTGTGATGATTTGAGGCTTGTAGGTTGTAGCCGTGTTGGTCTAAGGACATAGGCAGTTCCTTGGCTGAATCTGATATCTTTTATTAGACCAACCCAAATAGTTGGAATATAATTATTAAGCAAGCTTTCGGGTTCAAAAACCCTTCATCAGGCTAAGGAAGTTTCAGCAGTCGGCGTGTGCTCTTCCTGGATGGAATGAAAAGTAAAGAAGCCAGCAGCTTCATTCACATGTCATCAGTGCAGTGCTGGTGGGGATGCACTGAACTGGAAGTGTGATTTGGCTCCTGGGCAGAGGAGAGGATTCATTGCCTGCTCAAACTGAATTATGAGAGCCATGCAATATTGCAGTAGTGTTGGCTTGAGTGACAGATGCTGTCTCTGGGCGTGTGGGAGGCTAGAGGGCTCAAGAAGTGGCTGGAATGATCCCTATACCAGGAGAAGCTCTAGTATCAAGTTTCTGAACTGTGGGGAGAACATGTAAGTGAGTTGATGAGCCTGCTGCCTTGCAAGCTAGCTTTGCATCCTAAGGAGCTCCTTAGCCAGGCCTTTAAATACAAAACAGTCCTTGCATCAAACATACAAATAAACCAGAAAGCAAAAGCCTTTAGCCCTTCTCCAAGGAGTGGGGACTAGGCGTAGGGAGGAGGAGAACTTTGGTTCTTGCCCAGTACAATAGTGTGGCCTCTACCTGGTGGCTAACTTATTTGGGTTCCAGTTTAACTCCCTCTCTCTCCCCAGTTCGCTTTCCTTTTCTCTCCCCTATGGGGTTTTGACCTCCCAGGGGAACTCTCTCTCATTATCTAAATGCCCACAGCTGGGCTTGCAACAGGGATTTTTGCTGCTTCTTAAAAGACCAGACTTTCTGTTACAGACTATGTTTACCTGAGAGTGCCCCTATAAACTCATTCCCAGGTAGAAGTGAACAAGTTGCCCTGTAGGGGATAAGTGCCCTTTGCATGGACTAGGATTGGGGGTGGAGCAGGGACCTATCTTTGCTGTTCAAGTCTAGAGTGGGCCCTGGACTGCCTGCCCATGCAGGGCAGAATGGCATGCTCCACCCTTGTGTGCACATGTACCCTGCTCAGGAGAAAGGGAAAAGCTACATGCCTACTTCTCTTTCACTTGCTCACAGCACCAGAAGGGTCACTGCAGAGTCACTGCACCCTCTAGTCACTGTGCCACCTTGCGGCAGGAGCAGCTCGCAGACCCACCCAACCCCGGGGATCAGGTCCAAAGCTCACTCGGTGCACGCAGCCTGCATGCCATGCGTGTCAGTTCAGGAGTAATCCAGCCCACAGAAGCCACTATGGCTGCCCGTTTTTACCCACACAGCTCAGGCCAGGCAAGTTCATCCAGCAGCCCCTGTACCGAACCCCTGTTGAAAGCATGTGCTTTATTGTAAGTTTGAATGTGATCTAGCAATAAGTAGGAGCTTGTGCATGACAAGCACAGCAGAAACAGCTTTCTCCGGGGATTCTTTGTCCTTCACAATCTTGAGAGGTCAGACATGTGATGACATTTGCTTCTGCTCTGCAGCTGAGCTTTGGCAGTGCAGCTTCCTCCTCAGCTCAAGCCAGAAAGGACTGAATAACACAACCAACCTCCAGACCAAGTTCAATTCAGGGGTGAACAGAGATGGGAACTGCTTTTTATTGTAGAATCCTAGGACCTCCAGAGGGCATCTGGTTCCGCCCCCAGTCAAGGCAGGAGTATCCCTGTCTGAACCATCCCAGCCAAGCGCTTGTCCCACCTGCACTTAAAAACTTCCAGTAATGGAGATTTCACAGCCTCTCTAGGTAATCTGTTCTAGCGCTTGATCACCCCCACAGTAAGAATGCCCTCCCTAATATCCAACCCTTCTCTCCTTTACTCACGTTAGATCAAAGTCCATATTGAGCTTAGCTAGCATACCAGTCTACTACAGTTGGGCCCAGTCATTTGTACAGTCAGCTACAAGGAAGGGGATGATGTGGCTAGGATCATACCCAAGTGTCTTCAGCCTCCCCACCCTTTCTGCTTGGAGTGGTCTACAGCCCATAACTGGAACAAGACACAAACTCAAGCCTCTGGATTCAGCATGTGAGGCCTCAACCATGCTTCCAACACAACCCCCCAATTTTAAGAATACTACTGAAAATCCTTCCCTTCGTTTTCAGGTCCTTGTGACAAGTTATTTAGTAGAACTTATAGATCCACTGGAATCTGAAAGGGCCTCACTTGTGCTATGGCCTCAAACTTGCAACCTCTGGGTTGTCGACCAAGTCCTTTAGCACCTGCTTCCAAAGGTCCTCAAGCCAAAAACATTTCCTAGATTCATAAATTACTGAATGTTTTGAATAGCACAGGTCTAGTGCCCAGAACCAGGAGCTGTGCCACAACTTTAAAAACAGTTGGCAAAAACCATTGTCCAAAGGAGTGAGGAACATTGGCCCACTTTCTTTAATGAAACACCTCTGCACTTGAAGGTCAGTTCAGCTTCCTGGCTGGAGCTAAGAGTATGTGTCTTGATACCTGTATTGCCAAAGGAATGGCTGCCCCATTCCGTATACTCTGTAAAATATGGAGTGCTGTGATGTGGCAGCCCTGATGGGAGGCAGCTTCCCAGCCCCATGTTTGGCCAAGTTAAACTAGGAATAAGTTGATCCTCTCAACTTGGGATCACAAACCTTGAAAGGTGAAAGAGTACCCCAACAAAGCCCATCTCCCTGGAGTTAAATATCAATATGTTATTGACAGAAGACACCCAAAGACTTCTTGTAAAACTGATGTGACACTGTGGAATATTGGTTAATGACTCAGAACAGCACACTGAGTTGCCTAAACACGATGTGACAAATGGGTCATTAACTTTATTTTCATCAAAGACTTTCAAGCTTTCACATCAGGAGCAGCTGTCAGTTTCAAGACGTGCGGTCCTTCATTTCCTGGGCAGTGAAGCTATCTATTTGAATGTGACTCTGAACAGTATTTCAAATGCAGCCAGAAAGATTTGCCAGTTCATTACCATCACCAATGCCATCGTAATTTTAGCTATAAACCTAGAGAGACAACTCCATGTACTGCTTTTATATTTATGAACTCACTCACATTTCTTTTTCTCTCGTTATACAGCCTGAATATTATTTGCAAAAGCAAAGAATATTCTTGCTTTTCCTGTGCTGAAGAGAAGAGATCTTGCTTTTCTATTGCACCCTGCATACACAAAGTATCTCAAAGGGGTTAGAAGGTTAGAAGAAGATAAATGAAGCTGCTGTGTGGGCAGATATAGTAGTCATGTAGCAGTCGTTTGTACCTTGAGCATCACAGACTATTTTCTCTGAGATGCTAGCAAAAGATGTGACCTTGTCATGCCTGGGTCTGTCAGTCAGGGAAGCCACCCCCTCCTCACCTTTGGACCCTCCTGCTACTGCCATGGTGAGGGAGGGAGTGGGTCGGGGGCTGGGGGTACTTCCCAGCCAGTGTGGTGCATGGGGCTGGGATGCGGAGCAGGACAGATCCATGGGTGCTCATCCAGGGGGCAAAAGGCATGAGTGGGGGGGTGGCTCTCTGCTACAGTGCACATCTCCTGGGGAAGAATGGGTTCATGTGCCCCCCCTCCCAATTTGTGTGCAGGGTGGGGGTGGATGCAAGCTGCCCACTGTAGGCCCAGGGCTCTCTGCCTTGCTGACCTCCCCATGGGAGCCCTGCTCAATGTGCCTCCTGTTTACCCAGCAGCAATGAGTGCAGTGCATTGTTGAGTTGGGCCCCCTGCTGCTGCTGATATGGCAGGGGCGCACGGCCTGCATGAGGCTCCTGGGGAAAGGGCATCAGGGCAGGGAGCCCCAGCCCACAGTAGGCAACCTGAATCCATCCCTGCTCCCACTCCCCTTGGCTCTGCTTTGGCTGAGTTTTAATTAGAACGCTCCAGTGTGCCTCACCATCTCGTGTATTAAGCATCCCACATTTCAAAATGGCCACGGGGGTTACAGTCCCAATGAGAATTGAAAGAGGCAAGAGTGCCCAAAAGCCCCCCTTGCTCACCAAAGGCATTCAGGAACACCTGAAAGCCAAAAAAGAGGTGTACACCCAGTGGAAGGGAGGGACTATCATCAAAGAGGAGTATACCTCCGTTGCTCGGATTTGTAGGGGGGCTGTTAGGAAAGCTAAGGCAGATTCGGAACTAGAGCTAGCATCAAGGATCAAGGACAACAAAAAGTCCTTTTTAAATACATAGGGAGTATGAAGAAAGCACTGGGTAACATGGGGCCCCTGAGGGATATGCTTGGCAATCTGGTGGTTGCACCAAAGGAAAAGGCAGTCCTTTTTAACAATTTCTTGGCCTCCATTTTTTTGTGCAGGGACCGGGACTCCTCCACAGAGATTCAGGACAGACTCAGGCAAGACTCCACCAGGCCTAGGGTCACAGAGGACCAAGTTAAGGAACTTCTGGTGGGACTGGGTGTGTTCAAATCAGCAGGTCCAGAGGCTCTCCACCCCAGGGTGCTAAGGGAATTGGTAGGGGTTATCGAGGGGCCCCTGGCATGGCTTTATGAGCACTTGTGGTGCTCTGGCCAGGTTCCAGACAACTGGAAGAAGGCCAATGTGGTCCCAGTTTTCAAAAAAGGGAAGAGGGAGGACTCGGGCAACTATAGGCCCGTTAGTCTTGCTTCGATCCTGGGGGAGCACTTTGAGAAGATTATCCAGGAGCATATCTGAGAAGGACCAGCAGGGGGGACGATGCTCAGGGGCAACCAGAATGGGTTCATTAGGGGCAGATCCTGTCAGACCAACCTGATTGCCTTCTGTGATCAGGTCACAAAATCACTGGACACAGGTTTCACTGTGGATGTAGTCTTTCTGGACTTCAGGAAGGCCTTTGACACTATCTCCCACCCCATCCTTATTAAAAAGCTAGGCGACTGTCGTATCAATGTCTACACAGTCAGATAGGTCACCAATTGGCTGGAGCACTGCACCCAGAGAGTGGTGGTGGATGGGTCATATTCGACCTGGAGCATGTAGGCAGTGGAGTCCCCCAGGGCTTGGTTCTCAGGCCCGCACTGTTCAATCTCCTTCTTAGTGACTTGTATGAGGGGCTGAAAAGCGCCCTGTTCAAATTCACTGATGGCACCAAGATTTGGGGCGAGGTGGGAACACTAGAAGGGAAGGACAGGATACAGCTGGACCTGGACAGGTTACAAGGGTGGGAGAATGAGAATAGGATGGGATTCAATACTGACAAGTGCAGGGTACTGCACTTGGGCAGGAAGAACCAGCAGGATACCTTTAGGCTGGGGAACTCCCTTCTCGAAAGCATGGTGGCAGAAAGAGATCTTGGAGTCATTATTGATTCCAACATGAACATGGGCATCAGTAAGGCCAACCGCACCTTGTCATGCATCCACAGATGCACCACGAGCAGGTCCAAGGAAGTGATCCTCTCCCTTTATGCAATGCTGGTCAGGCCACAGTTGGAGTACTGCATCCAGTTCTGGGTGCTGCACTTCAGGGGGGATGTGGACAGCATTGACAGGGTCTAGAGGAGGGCCACGCACTTGATCCAGGGACAGCAGGGCAGGCCCTATGAGGAGAGGCTACGGGACCTGAACCTGTTCAGCCTCCACAGGAGAAGGCTGAGAGGGGACCTGATGGCTGTCTATAAACTTACCATGGAGGACCACCGGGGAATAGGAGAGACACTGTTCACCCGAGCACCTCCCGGAGTAACAAGAAATAACAGCCATAAGTTGTTTGAGAATAGGTTCAGGCTGGACATTAGAAGGCACTATTTCACAGTCAGGGCGGCTAGGATCTGGAACCAACTTCCAAGGGAAGTGGTACTGGCTCCTATCCTGGGGGTCTTTAAGAGGAGGCTTGACAATTACCTAGCTAGGGTCATATGAGTCCAGTATTCTCTCCTGACCAGGGCAGGAGGTTGGACTTGAAGATCTACTTAGGTCCTTTCTGACCCTACATATATGAATCTATGGGGGGCTCAAACTACCCCCCTGTCCTCCCCATGTCCCCCCTCTACCATAGACTTATCTGCAGGGAGCTGCTCTCCACACTGCCCAGTTGTATTCCCAGCCACATGTATGTGTGCAGTTATGTGTATGCACATGGCGCCTCCTGCATCCCACTCCCAGCAGCCCCAAGCAGCCCCCCTTGCAAGCTGTAGTGCTTCCTGCCTGCAAGGGAAAACCTGCTGTTTCCTGTGGATCCCTGCATTACACTGAGAATATGGGATAAATGCTGTGCTGGAGTCATGCAGCCTAGGACGGGGATTTGAAATTCCCATTCTGGAACTGTCCTGCCCCATTAGAGGTGGGTGGTCACTCTAATTAGATTGTGTTGGAGCATGTGTATAGGCACCCTATGCGCTTTGGATACAGACAACTTTTGTTACCTGGATCCAATCTCCGTGCACCGCTCAGGGTTTAAGGTCACTTTTGCTAGTCTGTTTCAAGTCCAGGCTGACTCTGGTTTGAGTGGCCTGTAGACCTTTCCAGTCTGAAATACCATCACTGTTTTAAAAGGACATTTGTTCAGCTTCATAGCTACTGCCTGGAACAGCTCCCTTCTGTGCTGGTTTTAACAAGTGGCTTGATGGTTCTTCCAATGCCCTGTCTTTGACCCAACTTAACAATTCCATCACCTTGTTGTATCCATGGTGAATCACAGCCTGCCGGCCTTCAAACCACATCAGGAACTCTATGAACTCGATGGCATTATCGGCCACAAATATCACTTGATCTTGAAGGTCACTTTACCTCAAGAGATCACAAAGCTTAAGCACGTACTGTTTGCTGGATGCAGTTTCCAGCTTTTAACTCACAAACTACTGGTAGTGATGCATGTGCTTGGTGTGGTAACAGACTGTGCTGAACCAGGAATTTCACAGGGCACAGGCTCTTGTGGTAGTGGCACAGTGTCACGTGAGTCTCCACTTTG
>JAGPOW010001711.1:375677-387186 GCA_030014935.1 Caiman crocodilus | reverse complement strand
GACCTTATGACCTGGAGAGTGCTTGAAGTCTTTCTTGAAGGAAGACACCAGGTTATTTGCATCAGGGAACTGCATGCGCCAGATGTCACTTACTAGGGACAGAACATGCACATTGCAGGTGACATGAACATGGCAGCATTCATTGGAGAACATTGAAGAAAGCCTTGGCCATGCACATGGCATTGTCAGACAGGAATGCTGACAACTTGTTAAAGTCTACACCATAGCACGATTACCTTTATGATTGATTGGGATACAGTGGAAAAATTGACAGAGGTGAGATGGACCAGCTCGGTTTGAAACACAGGCAGGTCCTAGTCAGTCCAGCTGCCTGGTACAAATAAAATGTGCAGCACATCACTGTCCTGAGGGTCAGTGTCTTCATCAGCCACAATAGAAAAAGAATGACAGTCTGCTGAGGCAGCCTTCGTGGACTCTACATGAGAAGCAATCACTGCAGGGAGATAGTCCTGGGGAAGCTTGTTGGCACATGAAAAACTGCCAGCATAGGGCATGTTTTGGGTCAGGTAGTCCCTTAACTTGGGGTGATCAATTTCCTCTAGCAGGATGTTTGCTGTCATGAAAGCAAGCATCTTGCTGGAGGATGTACTCGGCCTTGGTGAGACCACAGGTGGAGTATTGCATCCAATTTTGGGCTCCACAATTCAAAAAGGATGTGGAGAAGCTTGAGAAGGTGCAGAGGAGAGCCACGTGCTTGATCAGAGATCAGGAAAACAGGCCTTATGATGACAGGCTGAGAGCCACAGGAAAAGCACAGGCTCAGAGGCGATCTGGCGGCCACCCATAAGCTTATCAGGGGTGCTCATTAGGATCTGGGGGAACATTTGTTCACCAGAGCGCCTCAAAGGATGACAAGATCAAACGGTCACAAACTCCACCGTGACCAATTCAGGCTGGACATAAGAAAGAACTTCTTCACTGTCCGAGTCCGCAAAGTTTGGAATAGACTGCTGCCGGAAGCGGTTCAAGCACCTAATCTGAATGCCTTCAAGACACATTTGGATGCTGATTTTGTTGGGATCCTATGATCCCTGCTGACTTCCAGCCCCTGGGGCAGGCGGCTGCACTTGCTGATCCTCCAGGGTCCCTTCCAGCCCAAAAGTCTATGAAGTCTATGAAAGCCTCCATGAAGGAAAATGACATCTCTAGCCTTGCCAACATGAGTGACTAGACTGCCGACTAGGAAGGCAGATCCCCTGCGGCACCACCAGCAGCAAAACTGGAAGTGCACTTCCATCGGCAGTTCCTGTTTCACAGCTGGTGCTTCCAGGAGGTGCATCGCCAATCTCAGAAGGTGCACATGCACCCACGTGCACCCCCTATGCATCACCAATGCTTGCCACCTGCTTTCTGTGGTCCTTTAAAGCAGGGAAGACATATAGTCACTTGCTTTTTGCTCTGACCTTCAGCCTCTGCAGCAGCTTTCCTTTTCAATGTAACAATCAAGTGACAGTCAGTGCTGGCTTTCTTGGACATGTCCAGCGTTAAACTGCAGGCAGTGCAGTAGAGTCTGCCTCTGTCTGCATGCAAGGTCCCTGCAGGATACTGTCTTGCATGGTCCAGCACTGAAACATATTTGGTGGTCTTGGAAGCCTCCTTTGCATTCATGTCTGCTTTTCAAGTCAGAAGCAAGCAGGCATGCTCTAGCAGCATGCCTCCAGACGCTTTAAAAGTTGGTGCCAAACCTCTCCCTGCTTCCTGGGCTGGCCCCTGACTTGCTCCTGGACCCAGCCTACGTCAGGGACCCAGCCTTCAATTTGCTCCCACTCCTTCTCCCTTCCAACACCATTGGTCCAGGATGTCAGGGATTTTTCATGGGAGACCTACCAAATTTGCAGTTTCCATGAAAATCTCAAAATAATGAATTTGGTAGGTCCCTACTTATAAGTCACAGTAAACCACTACACTGTATACATTTTGACTTCCTCTTCATTCCCAAAGCTGAGCTGAGCTTTTCCCTTTCCAATGATTTCTCTTTTTTCACCAGCCTTAAATGCCTGGCAAACATCACCAAATGGGGCCCCAAACAGTTCACCTAGAACCTCTCTGTCACCCACTCTCTCAGCCTGGCACATATGATTAGTGTGGCCCTGCCCTCTATGGGGTGAAGCTGAACCAGGTTGCCCTGAACTTCATCTGCATATACATTTTTGGAGCATCCCAGGACTCGTGAGAAGAACAACCAATTCCAGTTATGAGTGGAAACTAATTAGCACATGGGGTATCTGAAGGATACACACAATGAGCAGTGCTGAGCTGCAAGGTCATCATGCCTTGAAATGGTGTTGACTCTGGTGGGGCCCTGCCCAGTGAACTAACTATGTGGAATATCACAAGTCTTTGGTTTTGGACTAATTCCATGTATATTTGGTATTAATATTTTGCATAGTTTATTTGGCTAAGATCAAGTGCAGTTTTATCTGCCTGGGTCAAGGCCAGAAAGGCTGAGGAATAGACTGAAAAGGACAGAATTTATGGTGTGAAGACAGGTCATCTGGACAGAGCACTGGCCTAGGAAAAGGAAAGAGAAGCAGCTCAGAAAGAACTATGACAGAGAGAAGAAAGCTCCAGTTAACCATTCAAACCTTCCTTGAATACCAGACTGGACCTTCAAACCTGGATGTGATCCAACTAGATTTTAGCTGGCTAGTGCTGAAGATCATCTTGAAAGTAAACCCTAGAGATCTGTTCAGACTGGCAGCTTTTATGTTCTGGGACCGCTGGGGCTTTAAGGATTTCTGGGAGATGCACAAGAGGAAAAGAGAGGATCTAGGACTTCATTTTTTTGACTTTGGAGACCCAGAGGGGAACCAGAAGTGTGTAGAGCTTGTGAAGATGTTCAACCTGGTAACGAAGGAGGAAGACATAAGATCTGGCTTTCGCAAGGCATGCCGGATCTTGCAATATCAGCAAAATCACAACTTCAGTAGGTCCCTATGGGCAAGATACAAAATGTGGAAACCTAAAAGAAATGGGAAAGTAAGTCAGAGAAGAGTTTGTTTTTCCAGGAACAAGACACTTGATTAACTATGTTTTTTAAAGGGGAAGGGGAGGGGAAAGGAAAAAAGGGCTAAATGGGATTTGGATATTTTTGTAAATAAAAATAAATCATAGTTTGTACAACGTATAAGTAGGTGTCAAAGTGCTGCTCAAAAGTGTGTTTATGGAGTAGTTGTGCTAAAACTTGCAGCAGTTTTTTACAAAACGTAACTTGCACCAATCTGGATGAACTAAGTACATAGCTACTATATGCAAATTGTTATAGCCATGTTTAATTTAATAGAATCATAGGATCAAAAAAATTAGGGCTGGAAGGGAGCTTGGGGGGTCATCTAGTCTAACCCCCTGCTCGAAGCAGAACCATCCCCAGTGAGATCATTCCAGCCAGGACTTTGCTGAGCCAGGCCTTAAAAACCTCCAAAAATGGAGATTCTACCACCTCTCTAGGTAACCCATTTTAGTGCTTCACTACCCTCTTAGTGACAAAGTTTTTCCTAATATCCAACTTAAACCTTCCTTACTGCTATTGAGACTATTGCTTGAGACTATTGCTCCTTGTTCTATCATCTGCCGTCACTGAGAACAGGCTAGCTTCGTCCCCTTTGGAACCATCTTTCAGGCAGTTAAAGGCTATCAAATCCCTTCTGTCTTCTCTTCTTTATACTAAATAAACCCAGTTCCCTTAGCCTCTCCTCTTAACTTAAGTCATGTGCCCAGACCCTGAAGCATTTTTGTTGCTCTCCACTGGACTCTCTCCAATTTTCCACATCCTTTCTGTTGTGGGGGCCCCAAAACTGAACTCAATACTTCAGGTGTGGCCTGACCAGTGCTGAATAAAGGGGAATAATTACTTCCTTTGACCTACTGGCAATAATCCTACTAATGCAGTCTAATATGCTATTAGCCTTCTTGGCAACAAGGGCACACTGCTGACTCATATCCAGCTTATTGTCCACTGTAGTCCCCAGGTCCTTTTCAGCAGAGTTGCTGCTTAGCCAGTTGATCCCAACTCTGTAGCATGGGAGTCTGCTGTCCTAAGTGCCTGACTTTGCATTTGTCCTTGCTGAACCTCATAAGATTTCTTTTGGCTCAATACTCAAATTTGTCTAGGTCACTCTGAATCCTAGCCCTACCTTCCAGTGTATCTACAACACCCTATAGCTTGGTTTCATTTGCAAACTTGGCTGAGGGTGCACTCCAGCCCATCTTCTAGATTGCTAATGAAGATATTCAACAAAACTGGCCCCAGGACTGACCATTGGGACACTCCACTTGATACTGCCTGCCAGCTAGACATTGAACCATCAATTACTACCCGTTGAGCCCAACAATCCAGCCAGCTTTCTATCTTACAGTCTATTCATCCAACCCATACGTCCTCAGCTTGCTTGCAAGAATGCTGTGGGGAGATGGTATCAAAAGTCTTGCTAAAGTCAAGCTATATTACATCCACTGCTTTCTCCACATCCACAGAGCCAGACATCTCATCACAGAAGGCCATCATGTTGGCCAGCCATGACTTTCCCTTGGTGAATCCATGCGGACTGTTCCTGATCATTTTCTTCTCCTCTAAGTGCTTTGAGGACCATGATTTTTCCAAGAACTGAGGTGAAGCTGACTAATCTGTAGTTCCCTGGATCCTCCTTCTTCCCTTTCTTAAAGATATTTACCCTTTTCCAGTTGTCTGGAACCTCCCCCAATTGCCATGAGTTTTCAAAAAGAATAGCCAGAGGCTCTGCACTCACATCAGCCAACTCCCATAGCTGCCTCAGATGCATTGCATCTGGCCCCACAGACTTGTATATGTCCAGCTTTCCTAAACAGTCCCTAACCTGTTCTTTCACCACTGAGGGTTGCTTATCTTCTCCCCAAAGTGTGCTGCCCATTGCTGTAGTCTTGCCTCTGAAGACCAAGGTAAAAAAGGCACTGAGTACTTCAGCCTTTTTCCTATCTGTCATTTCATTGTTCCCCACCCCATTCAGTGAGGGACTCACACTGTTCCTGACCTTCCTTTTGCTGCTAACATACTTATATATAGAAACCCTTGTTACCCTTCACATCCCTTGCTATCGTGCAACTCCAATTGCGCTTTGGCCTTCCTGATTTCACCCCTGGATGCTCGAACAACGCTCTTATACTCCTCCCTAGTCATCTGTCCAAGCTTCCACCTCTTATAAGCTTCCTTTTTGTGTTTAAGCTCACTGAAGAGTTCTCTGCTAAGCCAAGCTGGTCACTTAGCACATTTGCTATTCCTCCTGCACATTGACATAGTTTGTTTCTGCAAGGGTTTTTTAAAATACAACCAGCTGTCCTGGACTCCTTCCCCCATCAGACTGGCCTCCAAGGGGATCTTGCCCATCAATTCCCTAAGGGAGTCAAAGTCTGCTTTTCTGAAGTCCAGGGCCCATACTCTGCTGCTATCCTTTCTTTCTGTTGTCAGGATCCTGAATTCGATCATCTTGTGATCACTGCTTCCCCAGTTGCCATCTACTTGTCTATTCCCCACCAATTCTTCCCTGTTGGTGAACAGCAGATCAAGAAGAACACAGCCTCTAGTTGGTCTCTCCAACACTTTCACCAGGACATTGTTTCCAACACTCTCCAAAAACTTCCTGGATTGCCTATACACTACTATATTGCTCTCCCAGCAGATGTCAGGATGATTGAAGTCCCCCATGAAAACCAGGGCCTGGAAACTTCCTCTAGTTGTCTGAAGAAAGCCTCATTTACCTCCTGGTCTGGTGGGCTATAGCAGACACCAACCATGACATCTGCCTTGTTGGTCTCCCCTCTAACTGTAACCCAGAGACTTTCAGCGGGTCTATCTCCAGTTTCATACCGGAGCTCTGAGCAATAGTACAGCTCTTTTAAACGCAGCACAACTCCTCGTCTTCTTCTCCCTTGCCTGTCCTTCCTGAACAGTTTATACCCATCCATGACAGAGCTGCCACCATGTGAGCTATCCTGTCAAGTCTCTGTTATTGCAGTCACATCATAGTTCCTTGACTGTGTGAGGACTTCCATTTCTTTCTGCTTGTTTCCTAGACTCTGTGCATTCATGTACAGACATCTGAGGTTATTGTTTTCAAATTTACTCAACACTTCTGTGTGCTCAGGGAGAGCACGGTCTAACAATAAGGACAGGGGAAAGAGGCTGCCGGGGAAAAAAGTAGCAGAGAACAAAGAGCAACCTGACCCCCCAGATTTATTTTCCTTGTTGCAGCAGTGGGAGGGGGACAAATTTAAGGCTAACCTCCAATATTCATATCTATATGTAGAAAATGATAATACATTTATAAACTTTCCATATATAAAATCCAATTATTGGGGGTCATCTATTCAGGTAAATACAGTAACCGGTTATTCTGTCAGTAGTTATGTGTTGTGATGCTGTCTCACATTTTTTGGATATAGACTGGAAGGGCCCTCAGGGGTCCTTAACGCCAGTCTCCTGCTATTACAGGCACCATGCTTTCTCATTTCCTATATAAAATGATCAAGCAGCATCTCAGAACTGATGGCTCCTGTTTATTACATTAGATAGGCAATGGGACACTATGCAGTGACAGTATCATTCTATTTTTATATTTAGTAATGTGATTTCTTTAAAACATCAGTTATAAGAAGTCAGAAGACAGCTGTGCCAGAAGTAAGCAATGGGAAAACTTATGCACCACTATTCTACTGGAGAGGGTTGATTACAGAGCACAACACACCCACCTGAACCAAATACCCTCTTCTTTGTACCACTAAAATCTGTAAAGTGATTCTATTGAGTTCAGTGGAATGATTAAATTCTGAGTTTCCTCCACATTACCTGACAGCAGAGTCTGGTTTCATCTTTATCTGTTCAGAAAGTCTTTCATCCCCTCTCAGTGAAACTGTACTTCTATAGGTCTTTCCATCAAGAGCTCTCAAAGTGCTTTGCAAAGGAGGCGGGGATCAAGGTTCCCTCTTTATACTTGGGGAAACTGGAGGCACTGGAAGGCGAAGTGCCTTGGTGAGGTCAGCCAGCAGGCTGGTTGCATGGTCAGGCACAGAGCCAAGCTAGAGCTCTGTATGTCCTGCCTCCTATTCAACAGGGACTTTTTTGAAAACAGATGAAAACCCTGACGTGCTGGAAAATTGTACATGGTTTGTTCATGAGTCACATCAGACCTGATCTTCTTGCCTTTGAAGTCAAAAGAAGTCTTGTCATTCAACAGAACAGCACCAGGATCTGTTATTATTCTGGGACCATTTGTTTTAACTTTTCTCAAGTTCCTTAATAATTCCTCTAGCTGCAGTAACTGGAGGTATTTGATCTTTCTCCAAGCTAATATATGATACTTGTCTATGATTTTATAAAATGCAATAAAGCAACTGAAATGTGAGACAAAGTCTGAGGGGATAATATGTTTATTTTCAATCTAATGAGTAACATGGTCCTTGTCCCTAATTTAAAATGTTATGCCTGAGAGCTTCCAGGCTTTCATTCTTTTGAAGGTGCCATCATTTCCCTGTCTCCTTTCCCTACAGCAACAATACATCCAGGACAGTGCAGTGTATTGAAGATGTATGACCATTTAGCGAAGGGGTTTACACAAGGTGATAAATGTCCATTGTTCCCAGAATATCTGGAACAATCTGTTACTGCAATATCTTCATCCTCCTTGCATATATGAGATTTTTCACTCCATGCAATGCCTTTAGAGAAGCCAGGGAACTTGCTGGAATAAGAAGATAGAGGTCCAAACGTTTGACTTCATCTGCTGCATCTAGCACTGAGAAGCAAGGGAGGTACCCCTGCACCTTAATTTCTTCCCCTCTTTTGCTTTCCTTCTCATTTTTCCTCCCATTTTATTCCAGTTTTCTGAAGGATTATGTCCCCTAACCTATTTAGGCTGGCACTAACCAGAAGGTGGCACACACAGTTAATTTCTACCTGACTCCTCTTTTAGGTAAATAAATAAAAAATTTAGGTCTTCCACGTCCGTGCTCATTTTACACCTATAATCCATGAGTGCCTATGTTTCTGCCAGTAAAAGAACCCATGGGTGTTTATAGACATACTCCAGGAGACAGGGAGAGGAGAGGGGGTGCTTTCAAAGCTGCTCTAATTAAGTGCCCAGAGCACTACTTGTATCAACATCCCCACACTGAAAAATGGTGGTGGGAGCTCTTTAACTAAAACTCGTTGAAAGAACTTTAGTAAAAGTGCCCCTGCTTCCATTTTTTCAGCGTAAGGACACTGAAACACATGATGCTGGAGTCTGCTGGAGCATGGTAATTCCCATGCTCCCGCAGACTCAATTAATTGACACCTAGGTTCAACATCCCCCTCTGCTTACAGCAGACTCAATTAAGCGAGTCTGCTCTGACCCATTGTAATTACAGTGATTTGGAGCAGCCTCTCTGCATGTGTATAGGCACCCTTGGTACCCAAAGGTATGCTCCTGGACACACCTGGATCAATAAATGCTGGGTCCTGGTGGTGCTGAGCAGAGAGGCTCCTGGCTCATACTTAAATCTAGGTGATATGCATAGGCTAAAAACATGCCTCTATTTGTCTTGCCTGATCTATAGAGAGTACCCTCCCCTGAAATCCAGCTGAAGGAAGTGGTAGTATTTTTTCCACTTTTGTCCAGGATTTCGGTAGTTAGAGCACCCCCTGGGGTGAAGGACACCTAGGTTCAACCTCCCTCTGCCTGCAGCTCAGCTCTCAGATGTAGTCTCTCTCTCTCCATAAATCCACAGGCTACAGGATGTATCAGGGTGACACTCTCACCCCTTCCTGCTGAAGCAGTTCCACTTTGCGTGGACTAATTAAATAGTAATTTGACTGGAGTGAGACACAGCACAGAAAAGTGAGCAGAAATCTTCACCTAGTGATTTGAGCACTCACTTAGGAAAGGAGAGATCTTGGATCGATTCCCCCATCGGTACCTAGGAGCTGATTGTTCTAATTCCCAGTTCATGGGGATCTACCAGCTGCACTCTGACCTAGTCTGTGGGCCTATAGCATATAGCACATGAAACCTACACAAAGACAGCCCCTTGCTAAGTCATCACCTGTCTTATGAAATTGCCCCATAGAAACCCCCCCAAAACAGGCCTTGGGCAATCCTGTCCTACATTCATCAGAAAACCATCTCCATCAGGCAGCCAGGTTTTGCTGGTTGTATCAGAGGCTGTCCATAATAAACATCATTGTTCTCCTATGACTCATCCATAGACTGTGCTGGAACATTTTCTATTGTGGCTAGTGCCATTTTCCATCAAATGTGCTGAGAACAACATCAGTCACGCTCAGTTGGCCCTCAGCTGCTAGCAGGCAAACTTTGACATACCATATATTTATTTCTGAATTTTGCTTTACTGACCCTCTTATTGCTTGGGGTAAGTGCCTCATTGGCTCCAATATCACAGAGGAGAAACTCCTGGGGGAAGAAAGGATAAGGTTCCCCCTTTGTTTTTGGTTGCTCTTCTAATATGCAGGAAGGCAAATGATCTTTCACCTTTGCGGGTGCTGGGTTGATTGCCCACAGTGTGGCATGGGGGCATCTGAAAGTGTCTTGCTACAGAGGGCTGCAATGTTCAACCCCCCATCTTCAATGCTCATCTGCCTGTTCCTTGGGCTATGAAACACGTGGATCTTTCCCAGCCATGGGAAGGGTAGTTTGGAAGAGGTATGGATGGCTGGTGGTTGGGTGTATCAGTAACATTGTACTGCCCCAAGGGCTATGGGCCCTCATGTGAGGCACAGGCAGGTTAAGAGCTGTTGGCCATGGTGACCCTGAAGGTAGGTCTCAGTGTTCAGTTTCCTGGGAGGGAGGGGGATTAGTGGGATCCCAGCTCTCCTACCAAAAGGAACCAGATAGCACAACAGAGCTGGCAAGCAGTCTGGGGTTGGCATGGACCTTCCAAGGAACACTGAAGGAGTTGTGCCACACATAGCCATAGCCATAGCCATAGCCATAGCAAAACCACAAGCTACTGAGTGAGGGTGAGGCTTTGACAGCTGTTCCCTGCCTTTTGTGCGACTCCTAGGACATGCTCCACAGTCCCATTCCCAGCTGGGAGACAGAGCGATCCTGAAGCCCAGATCTTTGCAAGGCAACAGGGATCCATTGGCTAGTGCTGCTGCTTTATGAAGGAAGGAGACTCTGAGCCTAAAGGCAGCAGGAAGGCTGGGATCCTGCAGGCTCTGGGCTCAGTGCCTAACCAGACTGCTCCCCTTCCCCTTCCGGCAGCTGTCCTGCAATCCCCTGGCTTGTAAATGGAAAAGCAGCACATCAGCGGGGGTCAGCGAGATGTCAGTGCATCTATACAATGCACTGAAGGGATGCAGCAATTTGACAGATGAAGCTCAGGGTGGTGTGAGGGAGGCCTGCCTGGCCAGGGGTGCTGGGGATGAGTATGTCAACACAGCAGGGGGCTGGGAGGGGGAAAGTAACTGCAAAGGCCCAGGGGTCATTTTGGATATAGAACCTGGAACTGGAGCAATGGGGGTATGCCCTCAGCCCCCCGCTTTCATAGTAGCAGCTTGTTCCCCTCTGGAAGTGGCATCTGTCCCTGATGTGGCAGAACTGGCATGCCCTCGAGTGCCCTCTGCTCTCCTAGTCTGATGCAGAAGGGGCCCAGTCCTCATCCCAGTGAAAGCAGCAGAGGGGAGCTGGCTGCAAATTTTAACTGCGTAATGAATCACCCCCATGGTTCCTGGGCCTGCTTCAAAGCCCACCTGGGCTGCAAGGTTGTATACAACATTCTGCCAAGCAGCATCTTGCTCCCTCGCACAACCAACTAAGTAAGTTTATCAGCAAGGCAGCTCTGTATGCAGAGGAAGGTCCTCCCTGGCTCCAGACCCCAGCTGGGGTTTGCCAGGGGAGGGGAGAAGTCCCTGCCTCACCCCACCCTTTTCTGCTGGAGCAGACAACACAGCCCAGCCCAGGGCTGGGAAGCATGCTCAGATGCTGGGGGACTGTGATTTAACTTGAACCAGGAAGGGATCTGGGACAGAAGTTTCATAGATTGGTTTGACCTAAATGAATTAAGTCTGAAACTACATTCAACCAGGTTTATCTTAAACTAGTTTCAGCCATTTTGAAACTGGTTTACATGTACTGAGCGTCTCCTCTGTTACAGGTTTAAACCAGTTTCTGATTACTTCAACCAGTTTATGTGCAACTTTTGTCCCTAGCTTTAATGAGGGAAAGATAAACAAGGTCATCATTAGCTTTTCAGTCCCTGTTGCCTGAGGGCCACAACCAGCCTTTGGGGCAGAAATGATGACAAGAAAGTAGGCAGTTGACATTAGTGTACTGGGCTCAAAGGTACTTAGCAACCCAATTTCCATTGAAAGCAGTAGGCATCAGGCAGGAAGCGCCAGGCAGTGCTTAGGAGGAGGGGCCGCTTCCCCCCCCTCGTGCCAAGCACACTTCTGCCCTGCTGGCGCTGCTGTTGCTGCAGCTGTTCACTGCAAGCAAGGGAGTCTGCAGCAGGAGTGGGG
>JAGPOW010001711.1:333571-369042 GCA_030014935.1 Caiman crocodilus | reverse complement strand
GCACTTGGGGCCCTTTCCCAAGTCAGGGACTTATTAGGAAAGTCTCCCTTAGTCTGCAGACCCAAGGGGCCTCCTAGGCATAATTTAGACCCACCCCTCAATAAGTCTCCCACACCGGTCACAAGGAGAGCTTTATTGATTACAGGGGTAGGATGGAAACAGGGTTAAAGGTAGAGCAATGTCACAGAAATAATAGAGGAATATCAAAGGAATCCCATAGAGCAAACCAGGGTGCCTGAGGTAGCCGTTTGAACACGCATCTGAGTTACTGTAAGCTAAATATCTAATCGGATCTCGAGTAGCTTACTCACTCCCATCATCCAGAGGTGGTTGGGGTTTTCCCCTGGAGGCGGGTCGCTCTTGGAGCACGCGGTGATGAGAAGAGAGCCAGGTTCAGATTCACCTGGATGACCGCATGGCTAATGGCTCCTTCTTCCCGGACTAGGCCCTTTTATCCCTTCTCTGGCCTCAGCAGCCCGGTCCAATCAAAGCTGCCAATACTGGCCACAAGCCGACCCATTTCCCAAGCATCCCGGGCTACCTGGGTCCCTGCGCAGGGCCAGGCTTTTCCCCCCTGCCCAGGTGACCAGAGCACCCGCCTCCCAAGCCCCAGGCTTTTGTCATGCAGACAAGGTGGGAGATCCCCGCCCGGAGGGATTCAACAGCAGCCTCTCAGGCTGGCAGAGACAGGTCTCTGGAAAGGGGCACCCATGGTGGCATTTCTGCCAAGGCAGCCTGGCCTAATGGTTAATCCACCAAGAGAAAGAAGGGCCTGGGGCTGTATCAAAAGGCAGAAGCCATATACCAACGCCAGAGGGAAATCCAGAAGTGGAGTCCACAACACAGTCAAGGGACAAAATTTGGGGGTCAAACCCAGGGTCCCAGCTGGTGTTAAATGGATAGGCAGCACTCTCAGCAGTCAGTCAGGACACTCCTAAACTGGAACACAGAGTTACTTAGCTGAGGCTTATTGCAGGTATCACTGCTGAGGTACCTGGCTCAGGCTCATCTACCTGATCAAAGTCCCTGACACCCTTGGCTCCTGGACCTGACTCTGTCAGCAACATCCTCTGTGATCTTGGGCAAGCAAGATACCCTCTCCATTCCTTGCTTCAATAACCAAAGAAGGTTATCAGAACAGTGACCTCCCAGGGCTGCTTGGAGACTCAAACTGAATGCAAAGGTTGTCAGACGCAGGACTTGACTGTCTACGTTACACAGCGCAGCTATGATGTGGCATTTCTAATGTACTTTCACCATGCTATACAAGCTTTGTACAAATGAGGCACATGTTTGGGCAGACTCAGTGGCCCAAGAGGCCCCTTCTCATCCTGAACTGATATTCCTGTGTGTCTGAATGAAAGGTACAGGCACAAAGGTGAGCTGCAGTGGCTGAGGCAGCATCAGTGGGAGCCTTGCGGGCATCCTAGAAGGAAACAAATTAGCTGGAGGATTCCATCCCTTTTGGGGGGTTTCCCCTGTCATCTCTTCTGCTACTGAGCAGTTTCCACATCCATCACAGACATTTCCTCCTGAGAACAGCGTGGCTCTGTGCCTGTCCAGGTGGAAAGCATCATCCTCTGCAAATTCACCAACCAGCTCTGCCATGCCCACAATTTCCTTTCTCTCTCACTCTCCTGCCCTACCCTGCAGATCATTACTCACACCTTGACAGACATGCTTACATGCCCAGTTCCTCAAGCACTGAAAACCTTCAACCAGAGATCCATTGGGAATACCAGTGATGCCTACATGCACAGCTTTACTGAGTTCTGATGGCACTCTGAATTCTGGCCCTGTTAAATAGGTGGGGAGAAAATAATTCAAGCTCATGCTGTCCCCATCCGGCACTGACCTACCTTCCAGCTCCTAAAGGCTGCCACCCACTTGTTCATTCCATTCCTCTCTTTCTCCTTGAAGTAATAGCCGGTCCCCCACAGCCTCTCCCTGTGGAGCAAGCCCCTGCAGCATTCAGTGTGGGAATTTCCCCCCTCCTCGGGGCAGTACCCATGGTAAGGATTCTAGGTCAAATTCAGATGGCTTATTGAAAGACAATGGTTATTCACAAACTACTGGCCTTTTATTTTAACATGTATTAACATCTATTTTCTCCTGTTATTGCACAATCAGAACATCTCACAGCCTGTCAGGGACAGACTAGAAAGTGAGACAAGGTCACCTAGGGCACATCTACACTGCTTCAGTGCCACAGCAGGGGATACTGTCATCAAGCCTTGCATGCCAATGCCCATAAATGTGTCACTGGAGCCACCTCAGGGCAGCACTGAGCATGCACCCAGCACTGCCCTGAGGCTGCTTCAGGTCAGCTTACTGGCCTATGCTCAGCTCTTCTCTAATGCAGCTACGTTGTTTTATTTCCAGGATGTGGCATGCCTGGAGCAGGAGCAAGTGAACAAGGTATACAGAGACAAGTCACTAGGCACTTAAATATTTTTGAAGATCTGGGACTAAGCAGTTTGTTCAATGTCACGGGGAGACTTGGTGACATATCAGGGACTTGAACTGAGGTTGCTGCTGCACCATCCTTGTTTTCCCAATAAGCCTAACCCAGGGGCAGGCAATTATTTTGGGCGGAGGGCCACTTGCTGAGTTTTGGCAAACAATCGAGGGCCACATGACAGGCAGCCAGAGGCAGATAAATATTAATTTTCTAAAATTTTTAGGGGCCCTACGGGCCAGATAGAATGGGGTGGTGGGCCACATTCAACCCATGGGCTGCATTTTGCTCACCCCTGACCTAACCCTAATGGTGCCTACCCTCGCCACTGATGCCTACTTCACTGCCTGTGGATGGTCACCATGCCCCACCAGTCTCAGGAGGCACATGTCGCCTAGGGTTAGAGTGATGTTGTTGCCTTACCTGTCTTTTCTGGGCTCCAAAGAGGCACCTGGAGGGGAAACTATGGGAAGATATTGGAGGACTAGTGACTGCGGAGTGGGGCTAGCCTGTGTCCACAATACAGATTGCAGGTGTTAGCGGTTCACGAACTGTGGTAACTTACTGTAGACTTGATGACCAATTTAATATAAAAGCAATGGTACATTTGATAAAAGATTTTATGCATGAAGATAGAACTTGAATTAGGGGCAACACTAGCGTTTTTAGCAAGTCAACCACTTGGTAGCTCTCTAGCTGGAAAAATCATAGTTCACTTCCCTTCAATATTAAGTTTCTAACATTTCAGGAGAGGGACAGAACGTGACGTTCCTCCCAACGGACACAGGAGGGACCCTGATGGTGACTTCATAAAGGGGAGTTAGGCCTCTATCACCGGTAGTACTACATGATTAGATATTAAATCATAATAGACAAGACCTAATCAAAATACAAGTCCTAATATCAACAGAGAGGAAAAAAAATGTTTGTCTTTGCAGAATAAAACTTCTCCTTGTTTTGGATTTTCTTATTGCAACACAAAGAAGCAAACGTTGTAAAAAAAAAAAAAAAATTCAATGTTTTTTGTCCTTTAAAGGTCTCCTTTAAGAAGTAGGATTTCCAAAGGATTTTAATGTTACATTGAGCCTTTTTTTATTTACAAGGAAACATCCTTCTCAATAGATAGCCTATGAACTAAACTATGCTCTTCACATGCATGTGTAATTACCAGCTGCATATTTGTAATAATTACAGTTTTTATCTGGAGGATTACTCTCATTAAAAAACCCTGCATCAATGCCCCATTCGTGAAGCACAGTCTGACTGACGGCTTCTTTTGTTTGCCTACGCTGGGCTGAGTTTGCATTCCCAGTATATTTCAAGGGTTGCTTTGTGTTCCATCATCAGTGGCATTTTTAATCGAGATCCAGGTGCTTCCTTGCCATTTAGGTGTTTGGCAATGACCTTTGATTAATGACAAAGGGGTTGGTAATTTCATTATGGAGAGCAGTTCCTAGATAATTTCATTAACTTGATGTGCACAGTTCATATTTCATCTTTATGCTTCCTTTAATCTTAAGAGAATTTTGGTTTTGCTGGTATTCTGATATGCAAATTTGTCTTTTTTCCCTTGCCAGTGGAGCTGTTCTTATCCATCTAATATTTTAATTGAATTACATGGGACCACCCACATACTTTTTTGTTCTGTTGTACCTTTTTTAACTTTTCCAGCAAGCTCTTCAACTTTGACCAGCATTAGATCAGTGCCACAGCTGGTTTAAATGGGTACGACTTCATTAACCTCCATTTCATGGAGCTCTGCTCGCTTATGTAAGGATGGGGACATAAGTAGTTTTGCAGAATGTGGGGTTAACCAAGTACCTGAGAATCCAGATCAGCAGTTGAGGCTATGCCAAAGGGTTCAAAACCAGCTAGTCAGTCACATTTCTAATCTAAAATGATATCCAAATCAGACCAAAGGCCAGGAGCCGAGAAGTCCAAATGTACAACAGACTAAGCAGGGGTGAGGTACTAGGGTGCAGGGGTGAGGTACTGGGGTTCAGGGCTGGAGCAAGGCTTAGGGAAGAGAGGAACAAAGATGAACCTCAGATGCTAGAGGCTGTGAGGCATTGAGCCGCCTGGGCCTGAAGGGCCTGGGTTTATATATACACCCCCACTACAATGCAACTCCAAACTATAGCCACTCAAATTAAAAAAAGCCATGTACAGACTTCACTCCAACCTGCTTGTAACAGGGAACCCTAGTCCTGTCACCAGAAGACAGCTCAGCTCTTTTGAGGGCAGAACTTTCTGAGCACCAAGTGCCGGTAAGTTGGGGTTTAAAAGTTGAGCCTGGTCAGCTAGCCAGCTGACTGGAAGGGCCAGGCCAGGACTATAAAAACCCTGGGCTGAGCAGCAGTTGGGGCCAGTAGCCAAAGGGAAAGATGTGCATCCTAGAGCTCCACGGAGAGGCTTGGTGAGCGGTCCAAAGGCTAGAGGAGGGGAACTACAGAGGACCCCGGAGAGATGGCAGCAACCTCAAAGGAAGGACTGTAGCTGACGGTAAGGAGCTGAAGCATAAACCCTGCGTAAATATAAGCTGGCACGCTGCTTTCTTTAATCACATTTCTCTTGGTGGCAGTTATTGCCCATGGACAGAACTGTTCATATTTTTTTTGTTATTGAATAACACCAGTGGTTTGGGTGAGGCTCCTGGGGAAAGAGGAGGCCTCATTGGGACCCCACTACAGCATGGGGACCTGGCACCAGTGTGGCTGCAGGATTTTGGGGTGCACTGACCCTGGCACCAGAGAACGTGCAGTATTTGGGGTACATAGGCCCCAGTGCCTGTGCAAGCACATGATTTTAGGGTGCAAGAGGGCACGATCCTAAAAAACTAGTGTGGTCTGGTGCACCTGAGGTGCAGTTTAGGTTTTTCCTCAAACTAGGGCAGTGCAGGTTAAGGGCTGCTCCCCAGCCTTGGGCTTGTGACCCCCTGGCTGTGAGGCCAGTGGCCAGGCCTCTGGGCCAGGGAGACTGGGCTCCAGAGTGAGGAGGAAAGGAGGGCCATGAGCCTAAAAGAAAAGGCTAGCGGCTTGGAGTCAAACCCTTTTTGGTGGGTTTAGATGGGGAGGCCTAGCTAGAGAAAGTCAGGGGTCAAGGCCCATGGATGTGGAAGACCCCAACATACAAAATACAATAGGCAGTCTCCCACTTACAAGAACATCAGTATAATCATTTCCATCAAGACGTGGCAGGAGAGTAGAGAACGAAACACAAGAACCTTCAAGGGGACTCCAAGGGCACCCCACGTAAGGTGTGGATAAAAGGGAAGATGGCACTGGGGAGGGTGACCTGTTATACTGCTACAAGACTGACCCCAGGACAAGGACAACAGAATCTTTCTGGTTGAGAGATTGAACACCTAAGACATCTCATGAATGACCTAACTGCTTCTGGAAAAGGATTACCATCTCAGGGTAACCTGTGGGGACAAACCTGTACTGGCTTACACACAATCACCTAACCTCAAATGGCATTTCTCAAACAGCAGACTAATAAACTCCCATCCTGACCAAGGCACTAGGCCTTGCAATGGCCCCAAATGCTGCTGTATCTATACATCAATCCAGAATAGTTTATCACTGGACCTAACAATTCTTTTCTTTCTTTTTCTTTTTTCTGTGGCTCTAGCCAAAACAGTTCTGAATTCTGTCAACGGAGCAGAGCTCGATCGTTCAAGTCTGTGTAGCACTACCTCCTACCAGACCCTTTAGCCTGGGGCTTCAGATACTCCAATATCCATGGGAAGGTACACTATCCAAGGTTCATTCACCTGCAGCTCTACCAACAGCATGCTTACAATGTTCATCTGCAGTCTACACCAAACAGACAAGATGATTTCTACAGCTAGGGGTAGACATTACATATAAACTGGTTTAAGCGATCAGAAACTCATTTAAACCTGTAATGGAACAGATATTCAGTGCACATAAACCAGTTTGAAAATGGCTGAAACTGGTTTGAGAGAAACCTGGTTGAATGTAGTCCACGTCCACAGAGGGCTGCTACAAGCACAACTTCACCCTCCAGATGGCCCTGGACAACGCCCGGAGGATCAAGAAGCAGCGCAAGGTGGCGTGGCTAGACATTTCCAACGCCTTCAGTTCCGTGCCCCACCACCACATCTTTGACACCCTCTGCGAGCTGGGCCTGCCGGATGGCGTCATCGACCTGGTGTGTGAGCTCTACTGCGGCTGCACCACGACCGTCCGCGCCACCAATGGGGAGACCACGGAGATCCCCATCCGGTCTGGAGTGAGACAGGATTGCCCACTTAGCCCCATCATATTCAACCTGGCCATGAAGCCGCTCCTTCGAGCCGTGGCAGGTGGCCCCGGAGGGCACGACCTCTATGGCCAGAAGTTGAGCATCCTGGCCTACGCCGACGACCTCGTGCTCCTCGCCCCCGATGCCACCCAGCTGCAGCAGATGCTGGATGTGACGTCCGAAGCGGCCAGGTAGATGAGCCTGTATTTCAACGTTGCCAAGTGCACCTCCCTGCACATCAACGGGAAGCAGAAGAGCCGCGTCCTGGACTCCACCCTCACAATCCAGGGCCAGGTGATGCGGCACCTGCGCGACGGCGAGGCCTACTACCACCTGGGCACGCCCACCAGGCACTGGGCCAGGCAGATGCCGGAGGAAACCATCAACGGCATCGTGCAGGACACCGATAAACTGGACTCGCCCCTGCTGGCCCCATGGCAGAAGGTCAACACAGTGAACACTTTCCTCATCCCCTGTGTCACGTACGTCTTGAGAGGCTCAGTGGTCCCCAAGACCCCCCTCAAGAAGGCGGACGCCGAGATCTGGCAGCTGCTCAAGAAGTGGCTGCACCTGCCACTGAGGACCAGCAATGAGGTACTGTACATCCCCTACTGGCAGGGGGGTGCCAACATGCCCCGCATGGGAGACCTCCGTGACATCGCCGTGGTCACCCATGACTTCCGCCTCCTGACCTGCCTGGACGCGGCAGTAAGTATCATTGCCACCAGCGCCCTAGAGGAAACCATCCGCAAGAGGATCAGCAGGCAACCCACCGGACGTGACCTGGCTACCTTCCTCAGCAGCTTGCTGGAGGGCAAGTTCAGCTGAGACAGCAGGGACTTTGCCTCGCTGTGGAGCCAAGCCTGCAATGCCACGTGCCTCCTCGGGAACCGCATCGGCTGGGCCTGGACCTGGACTGAGGAACGCCAGGAGCTGGCAGTCTCCCTGCAGGCGGCCCCGCACACCGACTCTGTGATTGTGAAGCCCCGCACAAGGACCTTCTTGGAGAGGTTCCTGAAGGACGCCGTGTGCAACAAGTACACCGGCGACCTGAGGGCCAAACCCAACCAGGGCAAGGTCTTTGATGTCACCTCCAAGTGGGACTCCAACAACCACTTCATGCCAAGCGGCAGCTTCACGCGCTTGGCAGACTGGCGCTTCCTCCACCGCGCCCGCCTCAACTGCCTGCCTCTCAACAGGGCCGTCCGCTTCAGCCACCAGGACAAGAGGTTCCAGTGGTGCAGCTATGCAGCCAAGACCCTCCCCCACGTGCTCTGCAGCTGCAAGCTCCACGCCAGGGCCTGGCAGCTCCGCCACAATGCCATCCAGGACCGGCTGGTGAAAGCCATCCTGGCCGCAGCAGGGCAGGTCCCCATCAACCACACCGTCCCAGGCTGTGAAAGCCAGATGCGCCCCAACATCGTGATCACCAACGAGGAGGCCAAGAAGATCGTCATCGTGGATGTCACCATCCTATTCGAGAACTGGCATCAAGCCTTCACTGACGCCCGGGCTCACAAACGGGAGAAGTATGCTCTGCTGGCTGACACCCTGAGGGGCTGTAGCTACGACATGTCCATCGACGCGCTCATCGTGGGAACGCTCGGAGGCTGGGACCCCAGCAACGAGAACGTCTTGCGCACCTGCCGTGTCTCCCGCCGTTACGCCAAGCTGATCCGCTGCCTCATGGTGTCCGACACCACCCAGTGGTCCCGCGACATTTACGTCAAGCACATCATGGGCCACTGCCAATACACAGATCCCACCAGGAGAACAGTCGACGGACCGGACCCAGAGGGGACTGCCTGAACCCCCCCTCTGCACCAGACGGGCCTTCGCTTCCAGAGGATTCATCAGCAACGGACGACAACGACCCTGCGCAACCCGAAGAGGACCCCCGCAATAGATTGTATATAGACTGAGACGCTTTACCTTCAGACTACTTCTTCCACCATTGCGGACCATTGTCACGGGTATGTGTGCTTCTATCCTCTTTCTCTCTCAGCGTCACGAAACCTCTCCCTACCCTTCCCCCCTCCCCCTCCCCCCGGGCTTATTTGGCTAACTTTGTATCTTATGTAACCTAGTTGCGTTCCCCACCTCACCCCCATCCTTCTATTGTTAGTCCCTCACCTGGGCGCTCTGTATCGGCTTTGTCATCTTTTTTCCAGGATTTACAAACCTAAACATCCAACTTATTTGAATTGGGTCAAACCAGTTTATGCAACATCTGTCCCAGACCCCTTGCTGGTTTAAGATAAACCAGACTCCCCCAGCATCCTGGCATGCTCCCTATACTACAGCAGGGCTGGCCCCTTCCCTCTGATCCCTGGCTGCAGCTTGGACAGTCTCTGCAGGTGTCTGCCTGGCTTCTTCCTCCCCCCCTCCCCACTCTTTGTTAGGCAAGCATTCCCCCATCCCTCACACACAGCTCTCAGCATTAGCTAGTAGACCACATGCTGGCTACCTCTGAGGTGTGGCATGGCCGGGGGGGGGGGGGGGGGGACAAAGGCACAAACAACAGATAACTGGTAAATCCCTTGTTGTTTTCTTAATGGGCTGATAAACACTGAGTTAGGGGTGATAAATATTCCTTGCTGGGCTGCTCAGGAGGGCAGGGGAACCCCTCCCTAATCATAGTGCTGCCAGTGCCTGGCCATGCCACACTCAGCTCAGCTCTGTAGAAGGGAAGGGAGGGCTGCTCTAGCACCCCCCAGCTTTTAGCCTGAGCCACAGCAGGCATGTGCCTGCAGTTTTGGAATGAAAAGGGAATGCTTATCCACCTCTAAATTGGTTCAAGCTTTGCAGGTTGGACAATTCAGGCTCAGGCCTTTTAAATGTCTGGCTCTAACCTACGTGTAAGAATGAATGAAGACTGATCTGACATCAACTACAGAAGGACACAAAAGCCTGTGGCAGATCATTTCAGCCTCTCTGGACAGTCCATTACTCAGGATTGCTGTTCTCAGGCAGAAACATTTTAAAAAACAATTTGAATGGAAAACTGTGGAACAAGAAATCGTCCACAAACTGAACTGTATTAAGTATGGCTTAAACAGGGACTACAGATTCTTATCTCATTACCAGGATTAGCTTCTGTGACCCTTTGTTCCTATGCATGCCTATACAAGAGCCAGGAGGCTGCGCCAATGCCCTGTAATTACAGTGCGTCAGAGCAGACTTGATCAATCTAGTCTGCTGGAGTGTGGTAATTACTGCGCTCCAGCCAGCCTCTGTGTCTCATTTCACTGTCCCTGTGCTTTAAAATGGTGGTAGGAGCATTTTAACTAAAAGCATGTTTGACAACCATTTTGAAGCGCGGGGACGTTGATACACAAGACACCCCAGGCATTTTAATTAGAGTGGCTCTGAGAGCCACATGAGTGGCTCATGTGGTCTACTCTGAGAGCCACTCTAATTAAAGCACACCCCCACTAACTATCTCCTGGAGCACATGTAAAAATGCCCTATGAGTTTACTGTTTGTTGGCTTGGCACAGCTACTCTCCCCGCTTGTCTCTCTCTCCCAGTCCTTGTTTTCTTTATTATAATTTCTCTGTCCTTCTTATACTGTGCTTTCTGCACTTCCTTTCACAGCATCTGATGAAGTGAGATTCAGCCCCAGGAAGCCTATGCACTTCCTCTCTCTCTCTCTCTCTCTCTCTCTCTCTCTCTCTTAGCTGGTAAAGATGCATCTCTACCCTACGTTCTGACTGAAGTTGCATATCTATCAGGCCTTTTTATAGACTCAGCCCAGACAGCGCTGTAGACAATCAGCTCAGTGCTTGCAGCTAGTTTCTGCTCCGAGGCCAGGTGGCCTTGCTGAGAGGGTCTTGCAATAATTTGTACTGGCTGAGGATCTGGCCCACTTCTTGATGACTTTCCCTTGATGTAACTGATCATATACATGTCTTATTTCTATCCAGCTGGAAAAAATGGCTCTCACTGGACAAGATCCTTACACAAATCACTCCAACAAAATTACTCTCCATACAAAATACAGGGGAAATATTATCCTGGGGTATATGGTTACTGCAGAACAGTAAGAGGACAGAGAAGAATCCTTCCTCAGCCAGGAGCACAAGCTCCTCCTGGACTTTTATCTGAGTAAAGATTAACAAATGTAGTAGCTCACCCAGATTAGCCTTGTCAGGTAAAGTTATACTCTTACCTCATCAGTGCTGCTACTGATTACTTCCAAGACATTTCAGCTCATTATCTCAGTCGAGGAAGGCTCAAGGTATGAGCTGAGCTCTCTGAAAGTAATTCCTTACTGTAGATAGTAAGGTAATTCCCTGTGACAGACCTACCCAACCGTCTTCCTCAACACAAAGACGTATGATTAATGCAGCTTGTGTACTTCACTTAGAGATGCCCATGAGCATCTATTTAATTAATGGAAATGCATTCAGAACTATAGGCCAAGATTTTCAAAAGAACAAGCTTGGGTGTTTGACTTGAGACATCTTAAAGACATCTAATTTTTTAGAGCTCAAGACTTTCTAAAAGGGACTCGGGTTAGGCACTCAAAGATTAAAGCTGCATTTACACTAGAGGAGTTGTAAAGATTTACCTCTGGTTTCTACACTGGTATTAGTTGGATGGCATGAAATGAAATCAATCCTGATGTATTTATCCTCAGACTCTCCTGTAAGGTTAGCAAGTCTAGGCTGTGTTCAATTTGTATAGAAGGTGACTGTGACACACAAGGATGAAAATAAAAGTACCAACATAACCACGGATACTGGTGCCTCAGTCCATTTGGTCATTGTCTTATGTGCTGAGCACTCACAACTGCCACTGAGTTCACTTGGAAGTGTGGGTACTCAGTCCTGGAGGACTTGCAGCGCCCAGATGGAGGTTGCCTTCATTCACACTCTCTGGGGGTTGTGTTAATGGCTGGCAGGTTGTGCCTACTTGAGCCACAGCTCAAGATAAACCAGCAGCCCTCTTGAGTGAAGACCTCTTGGACAGGACTGAGGTAAAGGGCAAAACTCCAGTTCTAGCTTAAGCTAATCCTACAGAGAATATCTACCTTAAATGACATCAGGATGCCTCCTCACTACGCCCTGTATTACCTAGGTCTTATCAGCTAGACCAGCAGTTCTCAACCTGTGGGTCATGACCCAAAAGTGAGTCACAAGAATATATGAAAGTGTCATGAACAAGCTTTAAAAATGGATTCTCCTTAAAAGGAGAAAAATGTGGGAAACGGTGGGTTTTCCCTTGCAGGCTGACAGAGCTGCTTGGGTGCCCCTATGCCTCACACATGCCTGCCATGCCCCACACATCCCCCCCACCTCCTACTCACTTGGGGGGCAGCGGGGTGGGAGTGAGGGGCAGCGGGTCAGGACTGGCTGTTGATGTTTACAAATGGGTCCTGGTACAAAAGAGGTTGAGAACCACTGAGCTAGACAACCCAGTGTTTCACAGAGGGGGTCAACTTTCACCAATCCCTCCTCCACTTCTTCATACTCATATCACCCTGCTAAAATGAGTTACATCAGGAGCAACCAACTCACACAATGGGAAAATCTGGAACGGAAACCAGGCAAGATGTAGCTTCCTGCTCTAATCCTTGGAAGACAGTGGTCTTAGAAATAAAGAGGCCTAATAAAAATGAGTGAGTGGGTGGGGAGTCCCTAGGGGAACAGAGCTCGCTATATTTTGCCAAAAAAAAAAATATAGATATATAGATAGATATAGTTGTAGATCTACCTTTGCCTCCAACACTCTGCCAAGTGGCCTTTGTGGTTCACTTGAAAGATCAAAGCACACTAAAAACCCGTTACACAGTTCATGCCACGTGTCCACATGCCCATGCACCCGTCTCCATACCTGTACCCCCACCCACTGCCCTTCTCAGAGGGTTCACCCCTGAAAAAGTCTGTGCCAGATCCCTCTCCAGCAGATCAGGTTTGCCATTGCTTTCCCATCATCCTTTTCTGTCTTCCTGTAGTACCAGTACAGAGCTCTTTTTTTTTTTTGCAAAAATATTTATTTCTATATATACAAATAAATATATATCTAAAGTTATATATCTATAACTTTACCTCCAAGACTGTACCAAGTGGCTTCTGTAGTTCACTTGGCAGCTCAAAGCACACTAAACCCATGTGTCCGTGCACCCATCTCAGTACCCATACCGCCCCCACTGCCCTCCTCAGAAGATCTACTCCTGAAAAAATCTATGCCAGGCCCCTCTCCACCAGAGGAGGTCTGCCATTTTTCCAGTTCAGTGTTCATCTTAACATGCAACCTTCACATAGGCCTTACTAGCACAAGCGCTCACAGCACACCTTTTTGAATTCATGCTTCTTTCTTTTACTGCCTGGGTCCTGGAGGAGCTGCAGCCAGCAATCAGCAGCAGCCAGTCACCAAACTGGTGTTTGCATTTGAAAAGCCAACAGCAAAGCTCCCAAAGAGTTGGAGATTTCACTGCTGAGGGCTCCTTTTCTAATGTAAATCTTCACCATAAACTAGATGCAGTAAATGGGAAGCAGTGCCTTTAATGGTAGGATGTGAAATTAAGCACTTCAAATGTGGAAGTCATCAGACTCATCACCAAGAACCAGGTGCCACATCTCATTAAAGGTCTCCCAGCAGTCGCTAGTTTTAGTGTCTTAGGTGTCTGGGATAATTTCCCAGGTACTTGCAGTTGCTCCCACTCACAGTTCCTAATCTAAGCCAGAGTCTGCAGCCTTTGGGCAAAGAGTTTGTGAGTTGGTGCATAGTGAATACTGATCCAGCTGACACACACATTTCAGTCATGGTGACCATTTGCAATTCCTCCCAGATGCCCCGCAACAAAGTACACTTGGCTGTTGTAAGTTTTAGGCCTCTTTAGCCTGGGAAAAGAAGCATGGAAAGTGCCACGACATACAAACGGTAAGAGACACTTGAAGTGTAACCAGATATTAAATTCATAAAAGCTTTGTGAGGAAAACAGTAAGCTCCTCAGAACAGGGATTGTCTTTCTATGTCTGTATAGCACCTAGAGAAATGGAGTGCTCCACGTCTGGGGTCCCCCACAATACACATAAAGTAAAGAAACTTTGCTTACAGGGCAATTCACTAGTCATCTAGGGCTCTGGGTTATTCCACAGGGACTGTCTGATGTGTTGGCACAGCACCCTGGTCCCTTGATGCTACTGCAACATTCCAGTATAAAATAATCATCCAGAGTGATTCTGCAGAAAAATATGCTCAGTTTGCTACTAAATGCCTATGTTCTGCCATACTTGCTTTGAGTGGGCAGTGCACTACTCTGCAAGAAGAGAAATTGATATCAGACCTTCTGCATAGAAGAAGAGACCCCTCGGCACATGAAAGAATGGTCAGTGCCGGTTCACCAGCATGATCTTACTAACCACCAGCCTTGCAAACGTGCTTGTTGTACACTACTGAATTCAGTAACACGGTAAAGTAACACAAGCAAGGTGCATTGTTCTGAGAACCTGGCTCTTGAGAATCCTGTGCATGCCATGGGACTGGTTCAGACTCAACCAGACACATAGTAAATTCGAAGTTGTTTCCCTTTACCCATTCAGCATTGGCAACCTTCCAAAATTGTCAACTTGGGCAACAAAAACCCTGATATCGGCTAAGCAGTCATGAGATTTGCCTTTATGGCAGAATCCTATTTCTCCTTTTAACCAGCCAAAGTGCAGTGTACAACTGACTGAGTTTCATAGTTGTAGGGTGGGAAGGGACCTGAGCAGATCATCAAGTCCGACCCCAAGCCATGGGCAGGAAAGTGTGCTGGGGTCAAATGACCTTGGCAAGTCTTATGACCTTATCTATCTAGCCTCCTTTTGAAGACCCCCAGAGTAGGAGCAAGCACCAGTTCCCTTGGAAGTTGGTTCCAGGTCCTAGTCACCCTGACTGTGAAGTAGCACCTCCTGATATCTAGCCTGAATCTACTCTCAGTCAACTTATGGCCATTATTCCTTGTTACTCCCAGTAGTGCTTGGGGGAACGAGGACTCTCTGCCTAACTGTGGTTGTGTTCTACCCTCCTTGAGTTCCTGAATAAATGTTATCTGACCCTTAAGACTGAATCACAGAAAGCAGCAATGAGGAGAAGCATTAGGAGCATTAGCAATGAGGAGGAGCATTAACCAGCATTAGCTGTTTTTTGAGGTGTCCCAGTGTTCCCTGTGCATGTGAAGAGTGCTCCCTCTACTCAGGAAGGGTGGAATAGGCTATGATGCATAAGATCTGGTCCACAATATTGACAAACTATTTTGAACATAAGTGCCAAATATTGTCATTATTGTGAGCATTATAAATGTGGGTATTCTATTTTAAGAGAGATGTAGTATTTCAAGCCACATGGAGGTTGTGCTTCTAGTTAAAATACACTGAAAAATAGATTTTATACGTAAAGTCCACTCATTCTAAAAAACACTGCGGATAAATTAAAGTGATTAGTGATTTCTGAGCAGCTGCGGCATAGATGATTACATGGTCAGGTGAGTGGCAAGTTGGCTAATGGGACACACACGAAGAGTGGTGGTGGATACGTTGGCATCAACCTGGAAAGGTGTAAGCAGTGAAGTTCCCCAAGGTTTCGTCCTTGGACCATGTTGTTCAATGTCTTCATCAGTGACTTGGATGACGGTATGGAAAGCACTCTGTCAAAATTCGCAGACTTGACATCAGGAGGCGCTACTTCACAGTCAGGGCAGCTAGGATCTGGAACCAACTTCCAAGAGAAGTGGTGCTGGCTCCTACCCTGGGGGTCTTTAAGAGGGGGTTAGATGAACACCTTGCTGGGGTCGTTTGACCCCAGTACTTTTTCCTGCCATGGCAGGGAGTCAGACTCGATAATATGCTCAGGTCCCTTCTGACCTTACCAACTATGAAACTATGACACCAAATTATGGGGTAAAGAAAACACACTAGTGAGCAGGGAGCAAATCCAAGCAGATCTTGACAGGCTGGAGAAGTAGGCAGAACAGAATACGATGCCATTTAACAAGGACAAATGCAAAGTGCTGCACCTAGGGAGAAGGAATCACCAACACACTTACAGACTGGGGGAGGACCCTCTCAGCAGCACAGCAGTGGAAAGGAATCTCAGTCATAGTTGACTCCAAGATGAACACGAGTCATCAATGTGATGAAGTGATCAGTAAAGCTAACCACACTTTGTCACGCATTAACAAGTGCATCATAAACAGGTCCAGTGATGTGATACTTCCCCTCTATGCAGCACTGGTGAGGCCACAGCTGGAGTACTGCATCCAGTTTTGGGCACTGCACTTCAAGAGGGATGTATTGTGGATAACCTTGAGAGGATCCAGAGGACGGCTACTCATATGGTTGGGGCCTGCAGGTAAGGTCCTACGAGGAGGGATTGAGGCACCTGGATCTCTTCAGCCTCTGCAAGAGAAGGCTGAGACGGGATCTTGTGGCCGTCTACAAATTCATTGGGATACACAGCAAGGAATATGAGATGCTCGGTTTACCAGGGCACCTCTTGGAGTAACTAGCAATAACAGCCACAAACAGACAGAAAGCAGATTCAGGTTAGACATCAGGAAGATCTTCACAGCAAGGGTTGCCAGAACCTTGAATGGGCTCCCAAGGGAGGTGGTGCTCTCCCCTAACTTGGGGGTCTTTAAGAGGAGGCTAAATGTGCACCCGGCTGGGGTTGTCTGACCCCAGCACTCTTTCCTGCCTGGGGCAAGGGGTTTAACGCTATGATCTGCTGAGGTCCCTTCCAACCTTAATATCTATCAATCTATGATTAAAGACAGCAATTAAAAACTTCATCCAGGGGTAAAGAAGCCACAGAGTGAGACCATTTGGACTGGGCACACAGACATCAACATGAGAAGACAGTCCTATTGCTAAGGACTGTTCAAAGCACTTTCAATATTCAGATAGTAAGAGTCCTGCACATTAAGCAAGGTAAACTATGTCTGACGCACTAAACCTCTAGCAAAATCTTCAGCCAGTACTTAGACAAGGAGCTCAGTAAGAAATGAATCCAACAAGTTTCTTATTGAGCGTGAGTTTTAAAATGTACTGTTTATTGTTTCATTTAAATGAAGAAAAAAATTACTCAGAGACTTGGGATTTAAAATTGCTTAGTAATGTAAGTAGCTCTGAACATGGTTTTTGTCAGGCAGAAGAAAATGCAACTAAAGTTATGTCAAATACTCTGAGATTTCAAAGTTACTTCTGTAACACAGGTTTTGAGCTGGACATTTTGCAACTATAGAGAAACAATAAAGATAAACATTTCAGCAGGATTTCAGAGGTCTTCTTTTGCCTTCTGGGTTTTGACTCATTAAGGGTCACAGGTCTGAGGGCAAGAACAAGCCTTTCAATGGCAGGTTCAAAGGGCCTCATTTGTTTAGCTTATCAGAGAGAGGACAGAAAGAGGTAACTTGATTACACTGTACAAGTGCTTTTGTGGAAAGAAAATACCAAGTAGAAAGGAGCTCTTTAACCTAGCAGAGAAAGGCGTAAGAAGAATCAATGGCTAGAAGCTGAACACAGACAAATTCAGATTGGAAACAGGAGCCAAATTTTTAACAACAAAGGTCTTTAAGGTTATCTACCTTTCTAGAAGAGTGTAACAAAACACAACTAGCTAAACTCAATACACAGTTAAATAGATTAAATGTAATTACCTTTGACAGACAAGCAGTCAGGCAAGCTGGTCTAACGGTCTCTTCTGGCCTCGAGTCACTTAAGCCTTTCTCTTGTACCTAAAAGGCCCAAAAACTAGCTTTTATTTTAAAAAAATGAGACTGAGATTTGAACACAACCACTTGACACCTAGAGCTGAGCTTTTAGTAAAAACATTAAATATTGTAAGAAGCATTATCAAATCTGACAACTTGATCTTCTCCAAAAAGCCCCAGCTGCTAGAGTCCTAATACTGAAGACAAATCTAAGCTTTCATTCCAAGGCGGGAAAGAAGCAGAGCACACACGATGTGAAGTGAAAGCCATCTCTACAAGGTCTAAATCCAGAAGGATTAAAAGGACAAAAAAATCATCATTTACTAATTTAATTAAAATCAACAACAACAACAAACTTGATTTTTAAGCCAACTTCTTGCTTTTTGGTGGCTGGACTCCTGACATTGGAGAACACAGAGTTTGAGATATGACTGGTTTGGGGTTCGGGGCCAGTGTCTCAGTTTGTAATAGTGCCATAATCCACACTCCAGGCAGCTACTTTCCCAGTCCCTAGGTGACAGTGGCTTGCTACAGCCCCTACCTATAGCAGATATCTTGACTACTTTACACCACCAGAGCTTTTACTTCCCCTCTCCAATGGGGGCTTTTCCCCTTGCGGGCCACATATCTGGGGCAGGGCAAATTTGGCTGCACAAGAACATGTGTTGCCTGCCAGGTGCCAGCTAATGTGAACAAGTGGTGTCATATCACAGTGGCAAAGCAGGCTCACTTAAGCAGAAGGTGGGTAACGGAGTCATTAGCCAAGTGGCTCGGGGCCTCTGCTGCACTGCAGAGGGTCTGCCCAGAATCGCTACTTCTCGCTGGCTTCCTGCTACGGATTTAAAGCAGCAGTATACATCTCCTTAGACAACATGGAGGTAGAGCACATACGGTGACTAGCCATAGGCCTAGAGTTGTAAACCCAAGTTGTGCTCCAGACTCACATGAAAAGTCACCCCTAGCTGTAGATAGTTGTTTGGGCTGGAGTGTCATATGCTGCTGGTCACACCAGTCCCTTTTGTGCCATTGGCTACACTGTCCTACCTTCACCATGTGAGCCCAACAAGTCGCCCAGACTTGAGACAGACATTTCATGCGTCTCCTACACAAAGCAATCAGAGCCTCACCTGTTTCTGTTCATAATTCCAAAGAAGCTGTCAATAATGTCTTCGGAGGGAATGAGCCATTGACAGAGACAATAAAGAGTTTCCTCCCCTGGAGACACCATCTCCCCTGCATTTGTCAGCAACATGCAAACCATTTATTCTTTCAAAGGCACTCTCCACTTTGCAGTTATTAAAATGCCAATGATGGATCCTGCAATTATCTGTAATTTGTCACCATTGCTGGTGCTTGCATCCTCTTTGTTCCCCACTGGAAGTAATGAAGAGTTGATTAACTACTTGTAAATCCTGGCAATATGGAGCAAGGTTGAAGAAGTTACTCATCTAATTTATTTTCCTGATAGCCCTGAGTTAGCAGATAGGTGGCTAAAATATATTGCTACAAAGCACAGTGCTCTCCAGACTGAACCCACTCTAGGAATACATGTATTAATCATTCCTCTAAAAGCCCCAGCCCTAGAGAAGCTCAGAGAGCACTTGTCACTTCTGAAGCTCTGTTGGCTGAAACATCCTGTGGGGGTCAGTGGGGCCCCTGCAGACCAACTCTCTTCCTCCTACCCTACAACTCCTCAGGTGACATCCCTGCTTATCGGGTATTCAGACAGTTCCAGTCCACAGTTATTTGGTTGCAAATGAGCCATTACATCACTGAAATGGCTTTCTCATCTCAAAGGTCTCACTACTAAATGAAGGGTTCATTGCGAGAACTCCATTGCAAGGCCTGAGATGGCCTCAGCATCTGGGGATGTTGTTCATCCCTTTACACTGTGTAATGCTTTTCCCTAAAACCTTCACTTCTAAATCCTGGCCCTAACTGAACAGCAAAGGGCTGGAAGGGGCCTCCTGGCTGGCTATGTCCAGCCCCCTGCTATTGCAAATCATATAAACTCATCCATAAAGTTAATCAGAACCTAAGTGCTTTCATAGCTAGATGGAAACTTGAGTTAGAAACTTTATAATGCAGAACTTAAATGCATTCATGGTTGTTTGCACCCATTTGCTCTTGTGTTGATGTTCTTCTTTCTCTTTTCCTGCCTGGTGTTTACCACCTCCCGGAGCCTATCAACCATGATGACTATATAAACTACTAAATTTATAAACAAAACCCCCTCTCAGCCTCTATACTGGTAAGCTGAAGACGCTAAGTTATTTATTCTACTTTTGTAAAAGGTACTCTCCTTGATTCAATCTGCAACACACTGTTTCTGCCACTCTCATTTTTCCATCTCCTGTTGTCCTCATATAATTTCAAAGTATGGAGATCCCTGCAGCAGACTCTTATTCCATTTGGGACAGTCCTGGATCTCCCACAAGTTGATGACAATGCTGCATTTTTTCAAGTTGGCCTTGAGGATGTCCTTGAAAGCATTTTCTCTGCCCTCCTCTTGAGCAAAGGCCTTGACTGAACTAGGAGATTAAAACTTGCTTTGGGAGTCTGGAGTTGGACATCCAGATAACATGGCTGGCCTAGCAAAGTTGTTGAATAATTATCTCCTCAATGCTCATGGTGTTTGCTTGCAAGAGGATGCTAGTGTTGGTGCCCATTGGATTCGAAGGTTCTTCCACAAGCAGTGTTAGTTGTACTTCTCCAACAATTTGAGGTGTCTCTTGTAAATTGTCTGTGGCTCAGCTCCATACAGGTATGGGTCACAGCTACTTGATAAATCATGAGCTTGGTGTCGGATCTGATGTCTTGTTCTTCAAACACCCATTTCATACATGAGACAGTAGGCTCCTTCTACGTGTGTGTGTGTGTGTGTGTGTGTGTGTGTGTGTGTGTGTGTATGGGGCTCACATAATTTGCTGAATGTGGGCCTGAAAATACATCCACTACAATCAGAGGCACTACACATAACTTCAGGCTGGACTCTAGTCCACTTATTAGGCACATAAATAAATTTAGGCACATAAATGAAATTCTATTTCACCTTCAGGTCCCTGAAAAACAGTTAATGCAAAAGGTAGGAGCGTCTCCATCTCAGTGCTTTGTTGTGACTCAATCTTAGATGATAGTGGGTGCATCTACACAAGATGCTTTACTGTGCATTAGACTAATCTAATGCACAGTAAAGCATCACCGTCTGCATGTGTATGTCAAAGACTGCATATTAAATTAGTCTTATGTGCAATTTGCTAGTACCGATACATACAGGTACTAGAATAATGGCAGAATTAACTAATGCTGTGGAGCATGCATGAAGACCCTGACCAGGAAAAATGTGCTCCCAGTCACCCCAGGGAGCAGGGAGTCACTGCTGCTTAACTAAGCACCAGTCTCCACAAGGTAGGGGACAGATGTCCTGGCTGCAGGGCAGTGGCCTCCCAGCCATGTGGAGATCAGGACCTACCTCAGTCTCTTGTGGCTGGAAGGTAGCTGCCATGCAACTGGTATAGCTCTTCCCTGGCAGAGATCAGGACAGCCCCCCATGCCCCTGCCAGCCTAGGGCTGGCACCCAAGGGAGCTTGGAGCTCCCCCTGGCTGCTGCAGGGGGGGAGAGCAGGGCAGGAGCCACCCTAGACTAAACTGCTCCCATCAGGAGCAAATTTGCTCCTGACAGATACACATTTAGATACGTGCCTGGCAACGCTTTAATGAGCTTTAGTTAATTGCACATGTAGGCACACTCAGGAAGTTACAAATGTAGATGCATTAATAGATTCTCAGGACTCAAGCTGGGTGGAACAGAACCATATTTAGGTGCCTGAGTCCACTTGGATGCCCAATAAGGGTAACCAGATCTGGCCTCTGACGTGTAGTCAAACTGACTGGCGGAGGACTACCACTAGAGTAATGCATTATATGACACAGATAATAAATGCAACGCTGTGCACTGCATGGACGCGGGTGTTTTACAAGTCTTTCCTTAATGGAGGATTCATGCTCCTGCTGCAGTGTATTTTCCACCTCATTAGAGGTTTAATATTCTAACTAGTTATGGCACTGTCTGCAAGTCCACTGCTTTGCCCTATATAGTTTAGTTTAGTACAAACACATCCATACATGTTTAAAAAGAGCTGAGCACAGCCTGGGTGTTACACCCATCTAATCCTTAGCCTCACACTCAGATCAGGGGCCAACAGCAGAAAACACCAGCTTCGTGTCTGGTGAGAGTGAGTTGCAGAGATGGCTCATGGAGCAAAAGTTGTGTTGGGGTCAGTTCCCGTCCTTCTCTGGTCTGTTTGTATGCTGCTCAGTTCCTCTGAGTAGCAGGGGCTGCTGGAACTCAAAGTTTAGATCCAGTTTTCCTGTGTTCAGAGCCACTGAGAGCCAGGTTTTGGCTGGGGCCTCACGTCTAAATACAAAAAAAAAGACCAGCACAATGAAGTCCAGCTCACCAGAACATTACACAAGCTGGAATCATTAACAGTTTCTCAGAATTCCCCAGGGCGCTGGTTCATTGGCTCAGCTGGAGGCCAGGTCTCAGTTCCTTGGAGACTCGCTGGGAAGTGAACAGTGTTTCAACCTGCGGTAGCTGAATAAGAGAGCCCGTGATGGAATCTGATCAGCTGTTGGTTTTGCCTCAAAGGGAGTTAGCTGAAGCATAATTTTCCAAAAATGTGCTTCTTGCAGCAGAGATAAACATTTATTTTCCAGTGTAAAGGTCAGGTTTTGCAATGGCTGCTTACTCATACCGTCACTTCCCTCCCACCTTCCTCTTACTAAACATACCCAGCAATAGCTTCCAGGCACAACTCTCTGCACCCCTCAATGTCCAGGCAGACTCAAAGGGAAGATGGAGTCAGGGGAAAACAGCAGGATTTATCCTTTCACACCCCAGCTCCTTTCTTCCAGACCCAGCACTATATTGTGTGCTCTGTCTCTACAGGCCTGCAGCCTATTTGTAATCATCTTAGCCCTACCTCCTCCTCTATGCCTTCTTCTCTCTCACCAGGTTACCTCCTTTTCTGGCTTTTCTGGTGTGAACTCAGTTTGGTTTCATCCTTTTGGCTCTTTCCTATATCCTAGCATAGTCAGTCTTGCCCAGGTTACCCCCACCTTCCACCTGCATCTTCCTCATCCAATAGGTCACTACTCTCTGCTTCACTTAGGCCCTTTCCCTCCTCCATTCACCTCCAAGCCCTTTCCAGACATCTCTTGTTGCCCTCCTCAACTTCCCAAATCAACACAGTGGCTGTAACTAAACTAAGGAGAAAAGTCAGGCTAATCTACACACCACCAGCTCTCAGCAGATCTGCGCCTCATTGCATGTGGAAGTGACTTCTGCTTGACTGAACAATGGCAGCTTGGTCAGAGTCAGGGGAGCAGCAGCCTGCATGAAAATGGGGCCCCAGAGCCTCTTGCCCCAAGCATAAGGCTCACAAAAGCTGTGGAACAGACATTGTGCGAATAATCGATGCTATGGGACAGGTGGTTGGCAAACAGACTTGAATTCCAGAATATGCCACATCAAACTGCCCCGGAAACCTCTGCAACCTGTGCTGGTTTCCAGGAGATAATTGGTCCCACTCCTTGGCATCCATGCAAGCCATTAAATGTGAAACCAGAGGTGGATTTGTGGTGATTTTGTGTAAAAACAGACAGTGCAGCAGCCAGAGGGACAGGGCCAGCTGGGAAAAATCAGCTTAGTTGCACTGGCTTCAGGGCAGCTATACTGATCTTCTCCAGGTACAGGTTGGCCTGACAGAAAGAGATTGAGGAATCAAGACAACCAAGACCTACGTAGACTACTTCCCATTCAGTAATAACGTTGATGAAGAATGGACAGGAACTGCCTTTTCACCTTGCCCCTCCAGATGGGTAGAGGAGGACACTGATGAAAGAAAGGTGCCTGGTGCCATGAGTTTAGAAGAAGGGAGAGTTCTGCCGGCCGTGAGTCTGCCAAACTCTGCAGAAGCGAATCCAGCTACGCTCACCCCTTTCTGCCCTCTCTCTCCCCTACAGGTCTAACACAGGGCTGGATCATTTTATGATAACCACGTGGAGAAGGGAATGTATAAATGATGATAAGAGGAACCCAAACACATGCTTCAGGACATGATATGATTGACCACTGGTTCAAAGGAGGAATTCTCCCCAACCTCATTCAGTATTGCACAATTGGTCAGATGCATGCTGGGTGGCTTTCACATACCTCAGACACATCAAATAATGGCTCCTGCCACAGGCCAAATACCAGAGTAGTACACTAAGGTACCTCATATTTCCTCATTCCATTTCTGCAGTTAAAGTTTCATCCTCACCCGGAGCAGGGAACTGATTTTGTGCAGGGAAGAGCTAACACGCAGCTCTACGGAGCCATTATACCATTACAAATACATGAAATCAAGAAAGTGTTGTGTGTCCTAGGTGCATGGGGCTCCAAACCAGAGGGTGGGAGTACAACTGTTAATGGTTTGCACACAGCAGGAACCTGAGAGCAGAGCATTTATACCAAAGCAATAATGTGGCTTTGCATTTTGAGTCATCCTGTCTGGGTGAAATTCACACCTTTGCAGAGAGCAATTATAAAACCAGTTGCTTGTTTCAGTTTTCAGAAGAAGCTTCACTTGGAAGTGAAGCTAGAATAAAACTTTCCAAAAATGCCTATGTGACTTAGACAGACAAGGTTCCTTGGGTGAATTTGATATCTTTTATTAGACCAACCCAAATAGTTGGAGAAAAGTTATTAAGCAAGCTTTTGGGTTCAAAACCCTTCGTCAGGCTAAGGAAGTTTCGACAGCTGGTGTGTGCTCTTCCTGCATAGAATGAAAAGTAAAGCCAGAGGCTGGGCTGGGGACTCAGTGTGACTTAAAAGCATTAGTTCAATTTTCAAAAGTGACTTTAGGCACTTGAGCACTTTGGAAAATGTCACCTGGTTTTACATAGCAAATGCTTCATGATAGAAGGGTGCCAGGAAGAAGTCTGAAGGCCTTTCACCCCTGGGATTACAATTTGATTTCAGTTAGCACCTGCAGAACCAATACTAGGAAAAAATAAAATGTGGCTGTGAAATGTTGTAGAATCCCTGACTGGAAAATGGCAATCAGCAGGATGGTCTCCAGAGAGTGTTAACATGCACAGCTCAAAGTTAGTGGGACTTCCATACTTCCTACAAGCAGGGGATGTGGCAGCTGGAGCAGGAAGCCAGTTTGGAAAGCGTCACTAACCTTCCTGCTGTGTAAACAGCAGAAAAATGAATCAACCTATGTGTTTCCTCCCATCATCCTCCTAAGGCAGTAGAACATATGACATTGAGGCGTTCCTTTGTATTTACACCATGGAGCTCCAAGCTTCATTTTGCCCACCTGAGGCATGTACCTTTAACTATATCCATTCCCACTGAAAGGCTGTTTATCCTCATTTGTACCCAGCTTCACAGTAGCACAACCAACTTCCTCCCAGGCATAGAAATGAGACAAAGATATGACTTTTTGACAAGGTAACTAGAAAGAATCAGGCATAGAATTCGCAGCCTGGCCCAGTGGTAGGATTTTGCAATAAGAGATTCAGAAATAACTAGTTGCTTAGGGGCTGCCGCTATATCTAGAGTAGCAATCATAGAGGACAGTCCGGACTGATATGAAACCCGACGCCTTTTCTCTTCTAGAGAAAATAGAGGACATAAAGGCATTGGATTTCATATGAACAGAGGACAGAGTAGCAGAAAACTGGAATGTCCTCTACGATGGCCACCCTAGTTGTATCCCTCTTGAAGGAACCCAGTTCTCAGAGGGTGGATGCTAAGTGCTTTTGGCAATCCAGGCCCCTTTAAGATGGCTGTAACTGAGCTTCTGGAATCATTAGACCATTTTAATAAAATCCCAGTGTAATCAGTGAACACAGAACCACTCACTGATATAGTAAGACCATGTAGGGCAACAGACTCTCTTCCACTTCCACCCTCCTTAGTCAATGTATTCATGGGCCGTAGCATGGGAAGGAGGAAGAGAATGTTTTAGAATTATTATATTATTTTTGCAGGGGATTTTAAGCAAATCCTCAAAAAACTGAAACCAAAACTTTAACATTCACTGTCATTTGGAATCTTGCAACTGGGACTTTCCAAAAAAGTACAAAAAACAAATCAGTGCTGAAAAAACCTAACTTCAGAAGGTGAGCTTACTAGTGTGGATGTTGCTTTCACTTCTCTTTGTAATGGAAAGAATATGTCTCTTTGGAACTGAAGAAGAGTTGTAGATATTGTGGTCTAAAAAAATGATTCATTTAAGCAGGAGTTTCTTCTTGTGATACAACAATAATGGCCTTACTGAATAATAATAATATGGCAAGTGCAGTGTAACCTAGCAGTTGTGTGCTGGAATTCAACATGGTGTTGTAAGGGCTTTAGTCATTTCTGCCAAGCTCAGAGAAGGACAATATTCTGTGGGAGGCAAAATGATGTCATTCCATCAATGCACGCTGTTCTCAGAAGCCTGAGAAAGGTAGGATGAGCCAGGTCCAGCTCCTGTTGAGGTCAGTGAAGCAATTCCCATGTACTGAGGAAGAACTGGATGCTCCTTCTATTTCCTGCTCAGCCTTGTGTTCACCACATCAGTGCTGGATCCCAGGGAGATTAGGGTTGAGCATGCCTTGTTCACCTGAGTCCACTAAAAACACTCTCAGACTCTTTGAGTGGCCTCACCGGTGAAGACCCAGGTCTGGAGTGCATCATCAGACTAGGAAAGGCGGGGTGTGGCAAGCTCCATGCTCCTCATGACCTTCTGCAGGCCAAACTCGTGGAGGTGCCTGTTATTGAGGTTATCATGACAAGACTGGGCCCACAACCCTATTGCTCCTGGGTGTCGTTTACTAGCTGGCCTCCTCAGGCAGCACTCAGGGCATTGTGTGCAAGGCAAAGATATGACATCTTAGGGAGAGATGGTATAACTTCCTTGTCCATGCTTCCTCAGTCTAGCTGCCCTTTGGCATGACAGGGCATTATGGGCATGCTCTTGTCTGTACGCACAGCCCAGAGTGCACAGCCTCAGAGGTGTCACTGGATTACAGAAGATGGAAAACTACTGGGATTCCTGTCTGGTGTATTTTAAAAGCAAGATGGACTCTCCATTTAAGAACCTCAAAAGACCCAAATTCTCATGTGCCACTCGTCTAGGACAGGACAGTCCCTGCAACAGAGATTCCTGGTGCACATCTATGCAGCCTCCACAGCACTCTCGAGACTTCTCTCAGGCCCCAGATGACGGTAACAAGGGCCAGGTTCAGCTTCAGGTGTTTTACATTGCTTTTCAAATGTAGTTCAAGTCCCCACTTGGAAACCTGAGGAAACAAAATTTAACTGGTGTTCTAATGTGGATAGACTTCCCCACTCACAAGCAAATGTTAAACTAAAACAGAGTTAATTAAGGGTGGAAAGGGGAGCAGGCATATGCCTCAGAGAAAACTTAACTATTAACCCTTATATATAGGTCAAACTAGTTCACAGTCCCAATCTGCAGCAAACCAGCTCAAGGCACAACCACCTAGTTGAGAAGGGAGTCTCACAGGTGTTCTGCCAACTACCCCAGCCAAAATGCCAAGTGCTGTTTAGCATGACCCACACCGGAAGCCCATTTGCTCCTTGCTGCTAGGGTCTTGCCTCTCTGCTCTGGTGGCTCTACCACCTACACCAGCCAAAGTAGCAAGTGCTAGGTAGGAAGGTCTGCACTGCAGTTGCTGCTGCTCTGTTGCTGGGAGTGCTGCTAGGGTCCAATGCTAGGGAACACCGCGTTGGCCACCACCTCTAGGGTTCCCTGCCACTCTTCTGTAGATCTCCACCCCTCTCTTTACCATCAGGAGTCTCCACTGCTCTATATTAGTAGTAGATTCAACAATATTTCACCTTTGTCTGCTAAAGTAAATCACCAAGACACACTATAAAGTTGCATATACATAATTGCTTTTAGCTGATTGCACATACCCAAAGAGGAACTCCTACCTGGAATCTATCCACTCTTCCAATACTTATACATGTACACTCTCCTAAAACTGAGAGCCACCATACTGCAAACCTCTGCATAGCCTATATGAGGATTGATCTTTTAGTGACCTTTGAATAACTTGGCTTGGACAACATTTATGTGCCCATAAACTTTGAAATTTGAAGTGGGGAGGGGAAGAGTATCAGACACCAAATCTGATCTACCTGCTCTTTGCAACTGCACACTTTTCCTCAAACAGCATAACCCATGCCCTCAAAGAGTGGAAACAGGTGCAAGCAGCCCCTCAAACCGTCATAGTCATGAGGGTATGCAGATAAGAAACACACAAAGGTGTCATTATAGAAGAGACCTGTAATCAAATATGCAGAACATAACCAGGGTTACAGAAAGCACAATGAAATCTCTATCTAAGAACCTCAAAACACTTAACTTTTTGTATGACATTCATTTGGGATAGAACAGCCTCTGCAACAGATTCCTGGTGCATGTCTATACTGCTTCCACAGCAGGTTTGAGACAACTGCTGAAAACTAAGACCTGCCCCCTGTTCTCACGTTGCCTTCCCCAAACATAGACAAGATAAAGAGAGAACTATCTGGGGATACCCCTTGCCATTGCACTCAAGATCCTGGTGTACTTGAGAGTGGCAGGGGGTATCCTTACTACCTTTGTATTAGATATGAAACACATAGAGTGGGAAAGGATGGGTGGGGCTAAGATTTCAGTAGCAGTGCAGACAGATCTGTAGGTCGTAAAACTGAGAGGGCCCATCAGGATTGCCGCCCTATACAATAGGTGGCAGGACCTCCCTGCATTATTTTCTGTTGTAACAGAGAATTTATATAAAAAAGAAAAAATTGATCTTCATTTCCAAAAATTGCCAGTGATGGAGAACATACCACAACCCTTAGTCATTCCAGTGGTTAATTACCTCCGTGGCTAAGAACTTACATTTTCCTTCTAGTCTAAAATTGCCCGGTGTCTGTTCCCAGCCACTGGTTTTCGTTATATATTTTTTTCTGCCAGATAACAATTGAGCTGGGCTGTCTTGGGGTAGGAATAAATGATCTCTGGACTCAAAAACAGACCTGATTTCTGCATAAATAAAAGTTAATAGGAATAAATTGGGTGTTACTGTGTCTGACAGCAACTCCCCAGCTCTGCTCAGATCACGTTAAGAAAATCTCTGAGACAAGAGCAGTCCTCATAACTAAGCTAAATTAAGTCATCCAGACTGATTAAATATTTACTTATTTTGCTTTTATCCAAGGGAATGTCACATCACTGTCAGTCATTAGGACATAAAAAGCCTTTTTCCAAGACAGATTCATTTTGAGGAAGTCCTTGTAGAGTTGAAATTTTGATCATAGTTTAATACTGCCTAGAGTAAACACTGCCTATCTAGGAAATGTTAACTTAATCTAGATGTTTTCAGTTGACAGGAAACTACCTAGTTCAGTTTTTTTCCTTAAAAAAATAATAAAGCATTTTCTGTAGTTCATTATTCACACCCCCTGATTTCCCTTCTAATTTCAGTCTATTTGGTTTTCTTTCCCAGGGTGAAGGTGACCCTCCAATGCTGGGAACCTAGACCCAGGATTCAGACGGTGAAGCATTGGCAAATGTTATTGGAGTCCCCTCGGGGGTGAAACATACACAGCAGGCTCAAAAAGCAAACCACAGAGGAAAGTCAGAAGAGATTTCTTTTGTGATACTTTCCACAGCTTGTACTATGTGAACTTGGTCACATTGCCTGCAAAACACCCTTCCAAGGAGGCCGCTGGAGTACAGTATGCCACTCAGCTCAGAACAGTGTTAGGCCTGATTCATGATTTTGTAGCAGAGAGGACACAGGCTCCAAAGCCAATTCAGTTGAACATTTTGGTTTTCAACTGGAAAATTTGTAACCCCAAGGGAAATGCAAAAAACATGTGACTTTTACTCTCAGCAGTGTCTATTTAAATAGACTTTGTAGCTCATCCCATATCTTTGAATGTTACTGTCCTTTGAATGTAGCAGTTTCAGATGGTAGCATAATTAACTGTGCAAGTAAATTGGTGTTAATAAATGCCCCAGGCACAGAGTGCTCTACATGTATAATAGTGTGCTTAAGAGAATTCAATTTCCATTTCTTAAGTGAGGCAATGAAGGGAAATTCCAAAGCAAATCAAACCTGTCTTTCTTTTAACTTCAAAGGTAATTGTATGTCTCTGCCATCACAGCGATACATGCACATGGCAAGTAACATCATATATTAAACTCTTCTGATGAGATTTTGACCAATAAAACTCAGGGTCTTAATATGAAAATTATCAAGACTCTTTAAAAGCCTAGTTCCTCATTGACTCAGAGAACAGGAAAGCTAAGTGCCAAAACAAAGTAATAGCAACAGTTGTGATGGCATTTGCTAATTCTGCTTTATTTGGAATCAGAATTCCTTTGTGTACACAGAGCCATGCATTATTTTGAAACTTTCTGGAACAGATATTAGGAAATGTGTTGAGGGGGTTTATGTAAAGTAAACTGCTTCTCAGACATACACTGAAATATTAATACCAATAGCATTTGTCTGCCTAGGAATATATATATATGGCCAACATCACTACAGTATGAAAGCTCCTCATAAGCAGTCAATTTATCCTCATAACGTTCCCATAAAGTGGGATTATCATCTCTCTTTTACAGATGTATAATTAAGGCATGGCAAGATTAAAGAACATGCCCTGAGCCACCCATGGAGCTTGTGGCAGACCTGAAGACAATCCAAGGAAGATCTTCAGGGCTTTAATCGCTGGCCCTCCAAAGCCAAACTTCAGGCTTGATTCTACAGCCTTCTACCCACACAAGCAATACTCACTTTCAGGTAGTCCTCCTGTCGTTAATGGCACTGTGCGCATAAATAAAGATTACTCACTTAAATAAAGGGTTTTCTTGGGCCTTAAGATGTTATGGACTTGCACTATCTGCCTATCTATTTCTGTGAGCATCTGCACTGCGTAAGTCATCAGGATCTCAAGGCAAAAGTCTTGGACATGTCTTCACTGATGCTGTTAGCACCCAACAGCCAGTCAGCTCTGCCCACAGTGCAGTCACACTGAGTTACCATGTTGAGTTAGCAGCACTTACGCATGGGTGCCAGTAAGACTCTAGGGGCAAATTCAAATGAGCATGCATGTTCGATATGCAATACCTGAAAGCTGTTTGAGGTGCCACAAACTGCATGCAGTGTATGTGTAATCCATTTGCAGCGCTGCTAACATGCAGCATTGCAAAATTTAATACGAGAAGGTGTAAAAAAAGCCGCATTAAAAAAAAAAGTGGCATGGCACATGTGCCAGAGCATGCACCAGAGAAACTGAACAGAACATATCTATGGCTGCGGTGTCCCCCTGCTTTTCCAGCATGCTGTGAGGCATGCTGAAGCAAATAAGAGTGGAGCAAGTCTCCCAGCAGCCTGCTTTGAAGCCTGTCTGGCACTCATGGCCTGTCCTGGGTCCAGACAGGTACCCAGGGCCAGCTGGGTTGCCATGCAGCTGGGCACAGGGGCCAGCCATGCCCATGCCCCAGAGGCTGACCCACCCAGGCCTCAGCTGCAGGCCACCCACAGTGGCAGGAGGCCCCTGAGGCCATGGTGGAAACCATGGGTGACCACGGTGAGGCAGGTGGGTGGACTCAGCCAGAAAACCCTGCCCAGGCCTGGTATTGGGGACCCAGCAGGAGGCCTGATGAGATGGCTGACCTCCTGGCCATTTGGGGTCAGGAGATCACACAGAGGAGATCACACATGTGCAACAAGCACATGTATTGGGAGATAGCTGCCCAGATTGTGGAGTGGAGGCACTGTAAGCCCTTGCAGCAGTTGCAGACCAAGGCAAAACATTGAGGTGGCAGCTTCATACCTTTCATGATGCCGAGTGATGGTCAAGGGCAGGGCAAGACACCATGCCCCACTATAAGGAACTGGCCCACATCCTAGGGCCCATAGCCACTGAGCTCCCAGCACTCCTTTGCCATGAGCGGAAGGGGACATCCAGTGGCAGAAAGCCCAGTGGCCTGGCCAGCAGGGTCCTCCTCCAGGCCTGATGTACCACCGCCACCAAGCCATGCCATGAGTGAGACCAGCAAGGGGTGAATACCACAGACCAAACCTGGTGCCACAGCTAGGCCCAAGATGAAGCAGGAGCAATTGGTCCCCTGCCTCCTGTAGGACAGTAGCAGGAGTGGAGAAGAACCTAAGGAGTGACCAGCACAGCAGCAGCAGCGGCAGCGGGAGCTCAATGGCAGTGAGGAGGGAGCTACTGTGGACCCTGCCAGCACTGGCAGTGGGGGCGGAGTGGCAGCGGCAACCAGGGGTGATCAGGGACTGCCCACAGACACAAGTGGCAACCACCCACAGGCGCTGCCAACAGTGTTGGTGGCGCCTTTGTGCAGGGGGTGCATGTACACCCCCTACACATTGCCTCTGCTGGTGGTGTCAGTCTGGCTCCCACATGCTGCTGCCAGATGGGGTGCAACACTGTTCCTGGCTGGCCGGCTCTGCTGTGGCTGTCGCTAGAGGAACTGTGAGACACAGTAAGCTCCCTCCATCCACTGAATCTCAAAGACTTCTTTACAGGACTCAGGCACATTATGCAGGTGCTGCAGTGCTGCCTCCAAGTAGCTGACTCTGGCCCCAGACCAGGGCAACTGGACACAGTGGTGCTGCTGTCCATCCATGGCCTGCTGACAACTGGCCGAGAGGCGCAGGAGGCTCTGCTGAAGCACCCACACCACAGTCTAGGAAGATGAGTGGTTCCCATTCAGGTCCAGCAGACATGCAGCCATGGGGCTGCAGATCCAAGGGAGTGGATACTATCATCCATGGCAGCAGGTCCTAGCCAGATGGCAGTCCTTGCAGCCAAATTGCTGCAGTAGCTCCGGGGTGAAGGGGCCGTTCTAGGTCACGGCTGTTGCGGCAGTCCAGCTGGCACAGAGGGCTAGAGTCCCCAGACACCAACTGCCTGAGAAGCTCCTGAAGGCAAGTAACCCTCAGCTTCTCACCAGGGCAACTTTTTATAGTGCTGGGCCAGCACAGACACTATTCCTGGGCAGTTGTTACTCTAAGCCAGGGGTGGGCAAAATTTGGCCTGTGGGTCAGATGCAGCCCACCAGGCCATTCTATCCAGTCTGCGGGGACCCAAAAATATGTAGAAAATGAATATTTAGCTGTCCCTGGCTGCCTTTCATGCGGCCCTCGATGGCTTGCCAAAACTCAGTAAGCAGCACTCTGCTCTAAGCCCATCACTTCTGGTTGGGCTGGAGCTAGCTTATTCAAACTTAAATAGTTTTGTGGTTTCTGCTTCACAAATAACAAGAGACTGTTACTCTTTGGAGCTGTCAGCAAATGCTTTGCAGTAAAGAACAAGCAGGGTGGCAAACGTTCTGCCTTTAGTTTATTGTTGATGTTTATTATTGTTACACCCAGAACACATGCACATACACGTGCGCATATGCAATCACACACATGCACGTGCGAGCACTATTATACGTACTAGTTACACACACCGTATTTATATAGCAGAGGCACATTCTTCCCCCAGTAGCACTGGAAGAACCCCAATGACTTCTGTTGAGTGGGACAGGACTTCTGAAATCCAGACTGGCCTCATTATGGTGGGCAGCAACAGCGGCGGTGGCGGGAACTCAATGGTGGTAAGGGGGGTGCTCCCGCAGACTATGCCAGCACTGGCGGTGGCAGGGGGGTGGCAGCAGCGACCCGGGAGGATTAGGCCCTTGATGGGATCTCCAGGCTGGATCAGAGCACTTCTGGCTTTGGGCCATATGTTGCATAATAGGACACAGTTCCAATTACTTACTGCTGAAAGCCTCTGTTTTGCACAAATGGGTGGACAAGAACCTGATGGTGTTTAACACTGAAAAATGCAAGGTTCTCCACCTTGGGAGGAAACACCTGCAGCATCCTTATAGGCTCGGCAGTGCTACACAGGTTAGCACTATGGATGAAAGGGACTTGGGGGTCATGATTGACCACAAAATGAATATGAGCTTTCAGTGCGATGCTGCGGCTAGTAAAGCAAGCAAAACGCTGGCTTGTGTCCATAGATGCTTCTCAAGTAAATCCCAGGATGTCATTCTCCTACTGTATTTGGCCTTGGTGAGGCTGCAGCTGAAGTACTGCATCCAGTTTTGGGATCCACAATTCAAAAAGGATGTAGAGAAGCTTGAGAGAGTGCAGAGCAGAGCCACACGCATTATCAGAGGTCAGGAAAGACCTTATGCAGAGAGGCTGAGAGCCATGGTACTCTTCAACCTGGAAAAGCGCAGGCTCAGAGGTGATCCAGTGGCACCTGTAAGTTTATCAGGGGTGATTACCAGGATCTGGGGGAATGTTTGTTCACCAGAGCGCCCCAAGGGACGACAAGGCTGAATGGTCACAAACTCCTCCATGACCGTTTCAGGCTGGACATAAGGAAGAACTTCTTTACTGTCCGAGCCCCCAAGGTCTGGAATAGCCTGCCGCCAGAGGTGATTCAAGCGCCTACTCTGAACGCCTTCAAAAGAATTCTGGGTGCTTTTCTTGCTGAGACCCTATGACCTCAGCTAACTTCCTGCCCCTGGGGCAGGGGGCTGGACTTGATCATCTTCCAGTCTCTTCCAGCCCTAATGTCTATGAAATCTATGAAGGGATGCTGGAGGGAGGCTAAGTTCCAGGGACGTGCTCTTTACAGATCATATTGGCAGCCCAGTGTTAAATTTGGGGAAGTCTGCCTTTATTGGGCAGCCGCTTGGCCTCAGCATCACATGGGACAACACCTAGGTCGCATCCAGGCAAGCACATACGTGTGATACTTGGCGCTGCAGACCCATCTGTGGTGCCGTACACTGCACATGAAGGCATCCCCTGCAATGCTACCTTGCAGTGCAGGTTTTTTTCTTTACCTCAGGAGATCCCAGGGTCAAAAAAACTCACATAATAAAAATCAGGGTGGCTCATGTGGCGGCAATGCACACTGTCCAGAACCAGAGCCTGGCCAGCCAGATCTACACTCAAGCTGCCAACCAGGCTTCCTGCCACAGTTGCAGCCCCAGGAGGCCCCAAGGACCCCAGGTAAGGCTGCTGGGGCCAGCACAGTCGCTTCTCCATCCAGGGTAAACTGCTATGCACCAGAGCGTGCATGGCATCGGAGTTCCCTGGGGACAAGTAGCAGCGGCACAAGGTGTGCCGCTGCTACTTGTCCCCGTGGAATCAAACATCCGCACCTGTCTGCATGTGCCCCAGTGTCCCACCAATATGTGTTATCTAGGAATCGCTGAAAACCAAAAAGTTTGGCAGAGGCTGAGGTCCAACTGATCAGTATTCTGTAACACCATCTTCTGTGCAATGCTGCAGCTGTTTCCGACTGGCTCTTGCAAAAGGGTCTGAAAGGCCCAAGTCCCCACATTTTCCTTACCCAGCAAATCATAATAATGAACAATCAAGGTAAACACAATACAGATTTTCAGTGTCCTGTAGGTTGCCTACTAACCAGCAGGGTTCTGTTAGTTTAGTTCAATTCACCTTCTCCTCGTCTTTCTAAGAAGTGTGTTGCAGCAAAGGAAGCGGGAAGAGCTCATGAGAGAGCAAGAGGAGGAGAGTTAGAGCCCCCCCTTCCTTCAGCATCTCTGGCTGGCTGCCTTTCCCATGGAGGTGGGTCCGTACAGCATGCAGCCAATCAGAGGGTCCACGACCCCCTCACAATCATGCCCAACTGAAGAGTCTCACATCATCAGACAGATGCCTACTTCCCACAATGTCCTACTGCTCACAAAGTGACCAGAGCTAGGGGCACACATTCAAAAAGCCCAAGACTAACCTTTGCAGGTTAGTCTAACCTGCAGGGATTGAAGTGGTTTGCAAGTGAATAGATGTTCCCTTTTCATTCTGGAAAATGCAAGCATATGCCTGCAATGGCTCAGGCTAGAAGCGCAGGGGTGCTAAAGCAACCCTTTCCTTCCACTGGGAAGCTGAGCTGGGGTAGGGGCATGGCCAGGCCCAGACAGGC
>JAGPOW010001711.1:289831-309548 GCA_030014935.1 Caiman crocodilus | reverse complement strand
CACGTTAAATCCCATCCTGTTTCTGTCCGCCCACTCCTGCAGCCGGCCCAGATCCCGCTGCAGCCTCTTCCTCTCTTCTGGTGTCCCCACCTCAGCCCATAGTTTGGTGTCGTCAGCAAACTTGGACAGCTTGCTTTCCACCCCCTCATCCAAGTCCCAGTGGTAATAGGTTGCCTACAACTTCCTTATTCGGCAGCACAGACACCATATTCCAAATGGAGCCAGGGCTGTGGCACTCAGGCAGGGGCTGGGAGAAAATCAACCCCTGCAAGTTTGCTATAAGAGAGTTACTCCTGCAAAGATGGCTTCTGACCATAGAAAGACCTTGATGGGAGCTGAAACAGTACAGGCAGCTTGAGGAATGCAGCTGGCTTTTCTAAGTTTCCTATATGCTAAGCACTCCAGCCTAACCTATTTGAGCAGGGCTCAGGAGCACTCAGACTGTTTTACAAGTTCTGCTGGTAACCAAAATCTAGGGGTATATCCAACCATGAGACAAGAATATAGGTGAAAGGCCTGGGGTCTGAGATCTTAAAAGAGTGGGGAGTTCACCCTTGGCTCCTGTTGGAGAACAGGGGGAGTTGCCTGAGATTGGAGGGGGACAGAGGTCCCTGTGGGGAGGGAGTACTCTGCCTCCATCCATTGGTGAAGAGAGAGAAAGGCTCCATAGAGGCAGACATCACCTGCACATCAGTCTTTAGACAATCCAGGACCTTATTTTTTTTAGATATAGGTAATTTCAGTTTGGGAATAATAATACCCCATTGGCCCTGCTGCAGGAGGGAAAGACAAAGATGCAATACTCAATGTGCCTGGAGTCTCTAAACCAGAGTGCGGAATACCTAGAAATCAGGGTCTCTGACAAGCTTGCTCAAGAAGAATGTTTTTTTGTAAAAATGTCTGTCTGTCTATATATGAGGTTATCTATATCTACACTTTGAGTATCACTCCAGAAAGAAAACCTTAACCCATTACAAAAACTGCACCTGCGCAGCCCATGAACCCGTACACACGTCCACTGGCTACCCAGACCTGTTACAATATCCACCTTGCATGCTACACATACAAACAAACTCTGATCTCTCAGACCAGGCAACCCCTTCCTTTTATCCCCACCACGCTTGTGGGGTCACCTATTCAGTTCACCTGTCATCCATGTCACTGAAGGTACTCTTAGCACATTTGGATGTTTTCAAGTTGGCTGGGTCAGATGACCTGTGCCCGAGAGTCCTGAAAGAATTGGCTGAACTCATAGCAGTGACTTGGGCGAGGATGTTTGAAGAGTCATGGAATTCAAGAGTGACCCCCAATGACTGGAAGAAGACTAACATGGTGCTCATCTTTAAGAAAAGGAAAAGGGATGACCCTGCAAACTATAGGCCGGTCAGTCTGACTTTGATCCTGGGAAAAATCTTTGAAAAAATTGTCAAGGAAGCCATCAACCACAAACTCATAACTGGTGGGGTACTGAGAAACAACCAGCATGGCTTTATTGAGGGGAGGTCATGCCTATCAAACCTGGTGTACTTTTATGACCAGGTAACTAACCAGCTGGACATGGGGCATGAGGCAGACTTCATCTACCTAGACTTCAGCAAGGCCGTTGATACATTTCCCATAAAATTATCTCAAATAAGCTGGAGTGTACGAGCCTAGACCAGGCGACGGTGAGGTAGGTTGGCAGCTGGCTCAGTGGCCAATCCCAGTGAGTGGTAATTGATGGGGTGGCCTCATCCTGAAGGGCCATCTTTAGCAGTGTTCCCCAGGGATCAGTGCTTGGGCCTGTACTCTTTAACGTCTTTATCAATGACTTGGATGAGAGATTGGGAAGCGCAATGATTAAGTTTGCTGATGACATCAAGCTGTGGGGAAATACAGACACATATGAGAGCAGGGCAAGTATCCAGGATGACCTTGACAGGCTGGTCCTGTGGCCAGAATACAGTTAGATGAGGTTCAATAGGGATAAGTGCCGGGTCCTTCATCTGGGTAGGAAGGAACTTTGCTATAACTATACAATGGACGGTGGGTCACTGGCTGGCACTGCATCTGAAAGGGACCTGGGGATGACAGTATGAGCCAACAGTGCAATGAAGTTACCAGCAGGGCAAACAGAACTCTGGCCTGCGTCAGCCAATGTGATGCCGACAGATCTAGACAGGTACTCCTCACTTTCTATTCAGCATTGGTGAGGCCATAGCCAGAGTACTCTGTTCAGTTTTGGGCACCACACTTCAAGAAGGATGTGGATAAGCTCCAAGAGTACAGAGAAGGGCCATCCACATGGGTGGGGGATAGGTGCTATAAGGAGAGACTCCAGGTACTGGGCCTTTTTTGTCTGAATAAGAGAAGACTGAGAGGTGACATGATAGCTGCCTACAAGTAAGTCAGGAGCAAACACCAAGATCTAGGGGAGCAACTCTTCAGAAAGTCACCCCTTGGGAAGATGAAGCCCAATGGACACAAGCTTGTTGAGGAAAAAATTAGGTTAGACATACCGTACGGGTAACTAGAACCTGGAACACACTCCCAGCAGAGTGCAGTCACCAGTCCTGGAGGTGCTCAAGAGGAGGCTGAACAAGCACCTTGTGGGTTTTGTTTGAACTCAATTATCTCCTGCCCATGGCAGGAGACCAGACGCAATGATCTTACAGGTTCCTTCCAGTCCTTCTATTCTATGATTCTATATGACATTAGAGTCCAAGCCAGGCAGCAGCTGCAAAGCCACCGCAGAGAGTCATGGCTGCTGCCCTGTGGCCATGGGCCTGTCACGGTCCTATCTCACAGGGACTGCTGGTTAATGAGCTGCTGTCATTCCAAGTTAAATCTCTCCTGCCTCTCCACTCCTAATAACGTTCTCTTTGTTTTAACCCTTTGGGTCCTTGCTTGAGAATGGGGAAACACTGTGTATCCAGGGAACCAAAGTATCATGATTAAGTTTCTCAAGTTTCTAGGTGGAGGTGAAAGTCAGCATTGGAGAGTTTCAGATGGACTTTCTAGGTTCCTGAACCAGCACACCATACTGCTATCAGCATTTCAGAAAAATGAGTACAGGGAGCCAGAAATACAACTGGTGTCAATTGGCAGGACCCTCTTGACACAAGTAAAGATGCAGTGGTTTGAAAGGGAAAACTTATCTACCATGCATAAATCATAAGGCCAGAAAGTTTTCTAAAGTTCCTCCTAAGTTCCTACTAAAAGTATTCATTGGTGCATTTCCATTCTCTTCAAGAAGAAATTATTTTACTCTGGTGCCAAGAAATTGACTGATTTGGAAAGAGGCAGCATGTTTTCATCACAGTCTAGGGAAATGAACCGATATTACAGAGACAGAGGAGCAAACGTTATTAGGTATGATGTTGCATGCAGCTTATTGAAAATTGGTAGGAACAGACTTCTTAACTCTCTCTGGCTGGCTGGATGCACTCCACGTCTGTGTTGAATCATAGGCAGACAAGGTTCTTTGGGTAAATTTGATCCCTTCTATTAGACCAACACAAATACAGTAGTTGGAAAAATTCTTCTTAGCAAGCTTTTGGGCACAAACATCCTTTGTCAGGCTGAGGAAGCATCTACCGATGGTCTGTGCTCTTCCTGTGTTAAATCAAGCATTTGTTTTAGCCTTGCAAATAATTTGCATAAGACCTGCAAATCAGAAGACTGAAATTAAGGTTGCAGAGAGGCCATGTTGCACTGAAGAAACAATGCTTGCTCTTTTTTCACTTGGACTGCAAAAAACAATAGCTGTCGTGTGCCTTATACAGCACAGAACACCCTTTCTAAGATAAATCAAATAGCAAGCCCTTGACCGGAAACGTCTACAAACAGCTTCCTACGCTGTGGGAGGGAGGTAACCCCAATTTAATTTTCCAACCAATTTAACTGCTGAGAGGAGTGTCTCTTGATTGAAAGTGTGAAGTTCTGTCTGTCTGTATGAGCTTTGACCCTTCTAGCAGTAACTGTTTAGTAACAATTAAGTTCCCAAGCAAAGCGTTTCCCCTGCTAAAATTGTTTTTAGCCCTAGCTTTGTTTTATTGTAGCCTTAGAAAGGTGGATGTGGGTAGGGGTTTTTCTCTGAATCTTCTCCTCATGTATCTAAAATAGATGGCTCTGTCATGTTCCCGGTTGCCGTTTTTTAATTAGCACGCGATATATTAAAGCTGGCGAACAAACTTCTCTGCATATCTCTAGGACTGATGCTGTGTAGTTTGTTGTTCAAGGACTGGCTTCTAGACTTTTTTGTGTGTTTCACTGCAATAATATGTATGAGCAATGAGCATCTGAGGATGTAGTAGTTTTCATTTTAGGCCTGCATTTTGGCATGTGCTGCCCAGACAGGAAGGGCCACATCCTGGTCCCTCCAAAGTCAATGGAAATATTTTCATCCACTATTCTGGGGGATCTCTCTCTTTCACTCCTATTCTCTGGTCCCAAACATAGATTATGAACTGTGAACTAACAATGAACCTGTACCCATGCTACGCTGGAAGCCTACACTGGGGCCGTGTCAGCGGAAGATGGTGAATGAGTGTGAAATAGCAAACCAGGGAATGCTGTACTCTCCTGTCAAAAGGACCTTCCCTCAGGAATGGCAGGGGAGGTGAGAGGGGAGGGGATCTGAAGCTATGAGAGGCCTTACAGTTGCTCCACCTTCTTGACAGGGCCTCTAGACTCCCTGATCTGAGTCAGGCACAGCACAAGATTTGACCTTGGTCTCCCACAATTCCTATGCATACCCTTAGTATTAGGCCATTGGCTATCGGGGGGGGGGGGGGCGCTCTCCCCTTCGCTTCCCAAAATCCCTTGTGGGCCCAAGTTACCCCTCGTGATGAAGATTCATGCAAAAAGGAGCAAGGAAAGGAATATTTGGTTGAAAGATTCTGACCAGCTCTACAGCCTGACCCCAGGCTGCTGTCTTTTGTGTAATGATCCAGTGCTGGAGATCCATATCCAGACCATGGAGAAGGCAAATGAAGGAGGCTGTCCTCACAGGCTTATGTTACTATACATCTGATCACAGCCAGGGCTCAAGAAATGGACTGTGCATCTGCGTTGGATCCAACAGACCAAAGGTGCCTCTTTGTACCACATATTTATTTTTAGAGGGCTGTGGCAGCCACCCACATGGAGCATCAGAAGGTCTGTGCATGGGAAGCTGACATACCACTAGCCTGCACTGTGCCTCCAGCTAGCTCCACTAGTCTTTCACCTATTGCAAGCATCAGTCCAAATTCATATAGATATATAAAATCCATGCCAAGACTATTGGGTCAGTCCGGGGTTAATTAAACCCATCCTAACGAACCAGACACATATGGAAAGCACATATAGAAGCAATAGTTGCTAACTAGGTTTTGCTCAATTCTCCCAGCGCTAATAGAGCTGCGTTCAAGGCTACAAAGAGGGCAAGGAGTGGATAATGCTGTTTTCATCTTGTGGCAAAATTGCTGGGTAGTAGAATTCACTTTGTGACATGGTTGGAAAACTAAACTATGGGCATGGCATTCAAAAGGCTCATCTAATCAAAAGGCTGTCTGCTCCATGGGCCAAAGAATTCCGGATGTAAGGACACTGATTTAAGGTACATTAATTGTGCTTATTTACTTCATGAGCTAGGAGTGAAATGATCATCTCTGTCCTACTCACGCTTCATTGTATCAAGATGGCAAAGCATCTTGATGGCAAAGCATTTGTTTTCCATGGTCTCTTCACTAGCTTAGCAGTGAGTTTAGGATGGGTGGACAAACAGGTGACAAACTTTGTCATTCAAAGTAACGGCCCTAATCCCATTAAGAGAGGCTATCAAGGCTATGGGATAGGTATAAAGTGTGTAGGACAGACTACAGAGCTTGCAGTCTCCCACTCAGTCTTTGGATGCAGTGTGGAAAAGGGAGCAGCATGAGTATAACATGGGTCCAGCCTCCTTCAAAAGTGCTGGAAGTCCTCCTGCTGGCTTCAAGAGCAGCCTTTTGCCTTAAGGCAGGGGTGGCCAGCATGCAGCACAGGTGCCTCAAGCAGCACAGCAGATTGGGGCCAGAATGGAAAGCAGAGCAGCAGATCAGGCAGGGAGCACCGTCCTGGGAGCAGAAAGCAGAGCAGCAGGAGAAGGCAGTCAGAGTGACATTCAGAGAAGGCATAGGGCTGGTGTATAACATGCCTCCCAAAGAGGTTTCCTCCCCCTTGTCTTAGGGGAACAGAGTGCAACTTCTGGGAGAGGCTGGTGACAACAAAATGGGGTGGGTGCAATTTTCTAAGGGTTCTTTGTGACAGTGGCACCAGCACCTACTCAGAGTCCTGTGGATGCTCTTGATAATCCTCCTTGCTCCCTACTTGTGAGCAAGGAGTTCAAGGGCTTAAAGCAGAGATAACTTTGTGGGCAAAGGAGAAAAAGGGAGATGTGAAATAAACTTGGGAAAGAAAGCCAACATTTGATAAATCAGCAATACTGAATAGGTATGCCTCCCCTGGCCTGCCCACAGCATGCCTTAGCAATAGCTCTGACCTCACCCCTCCTCTCAGGGCTGTGCATGGCTAATGAGGCAATGCTTTTAAGCATTAGTCACTTCCCTCCACCTCCTCCACAGCACCCCTCCACAGCTTGTTATCCAACATCTGCACTCCAAAGTCAGGGCAAGTCCATGGCTTCAGCCCAGCTGTATCCCTTTTGACCTCTTCTTCCCAACATTGCCTCTCTCAGCAGTGCCCTCTCTTTTTCTCGCCCCTTCCTTCTCCTTTGTATTTAAATGACTTTATTCCTTTCTGTTTCGTACCCCTGCTCTCTTCAAGTCCATTCATACCATGTGATGAAGTAGGCTGTGGCCTATAAAATCTCACATCTCTCTGAATGAGTTGGTCTATAAGGTGCTACCCTGTTCTGCCTTCTGTCTCTCTCCCCCTTGTCCAGTTTAGGATGTGGACATATGAACTCTTTACTGCAGGGTAACAGGGTGCAACAGCTGCCTTGTGGTACATGTATGCCTATGCTCTTACCCCATGATAAGCGGAAACTAAACTGCCTAAATTAAACTTTTTTCTATTGAGGGTATCTGACTTATAGCCTGGTCTTATTGAGGGCTAGCTGCTGCAGTTCCTCTGGAAGCTGTATACTTTCTCTGCTTCACTCATTGCCTTAAACTTGCCCCCATGTCCTCCCTACTTTTTGACTAGTCTAAGCTACCTAGAAGCACAATTTTGCCAGCAGAACTTGGGGAGCATCTCCATGCAGAGCCGCTTGGTGGTGACAGCAGTCTCCTTTCTGCCAGCAGAGCAGGAAGTGAAGGCATCTTCCCACCAACAAACAGCTGGCAGTAGGTGTGCATGGATATGCCCAAGCCATCTACCTGCTGCTATTGTCCCCTTCAGCAGCTGGCACTCCTACCCCTGCCAATACAGCTGCTCTAGAGGAGCCATATGGGGCTGCCAGAAGGTGTGTAGATGTGAATGTGCCCTGGCAGCTCCTCTGTGGCAGCTGCTATCTGCCAGCAGGGCTCCTGACAGCACAGCAGACTCATGTAGATGAGGCCTCAGAGTCTGAGCTACCAGAGGAGCCCTGTACCAGGTCACACTGCCTCCTTTCTCTCCCCTACACACTGTTTTCTTGTTAATACTTTTCCATGCTCCATTTCCCGCACTCTACACTTCAGTTGAACTTGGGGTGAGACATCTCCCCAGGCATATTTGCTGTGGAACTCTGTCCTTTCATTAACCAAAAGAGAAAAAGGCTTTTATTAACCTCCAAGTTCAATACTTAGCTGAATTTTATCCCCATTGCCCCAATATCTGTCACATAACTGGCATGCTAATGATGCCTGGGCTGCACGACTCATTTCCCTGGCTGACCAACAGGTGTTGGCAGAGGGATTCCTCAGCTGTAGCCCCATCCACACCCCGAGTACTCAGGTGGCTTGGGACCATGCTTTTTCCAGTTCACTAGCTAAAACACTAGATACCCGCCCCCTCGGGCTTCAGAACACAGCACTTAAAAAGCCAGTGTCCTGGGATCAGAAATGGGTAGTGGCAACCCCGTGCTTGTACTCTGAGTTGTGTCTTCTTCCCAGCAAGACCCGGGTTCCAGACCACACAATTGCTAATGCCAGTTGGCCCCTACATGGTGTTCTGCAGGAACCTGCTGTCCAGCCTGCGCTATGCTGGAATCAGACTGGATGGTTCAAAAAGCCCCCTTCAATAGGAATCCATGAAAGAAATGCCCTTCCCTTTTGAGCAGCCAGGCAAAGTATTCCTGTAAGCCAGCTGCTGCAAAATATTTCAGTGGACCGTCAGGGCTGCGGTGAGCGAATAACCATGAGTCAGTGTGTGCTGCACCCATGTGCTTCCACAGTTCATGTAGCCCTTGAGTCTAGAGCTGGCCTGACACAAGGGATCATGAAATCCAGATTTCAGCTACGTGTTTACATAAGAAGAAATAGATGATTAGGTGGAATTGAGGTAGCACAGTAGTAAGGTGCGCTGGTACCTTTAAGCAGCTGTCTCTGGTGTGCAGTGAATGGAGAAGAAGCTGGGGTGGGGTCGGGACAAAACTTATGCCACGTGGAGCAACCTGATTGGAAAATAAACCCCAAATCTGCCATAATCCTCTGGCTCTCAGCTTTGCCTGAGGTCATAGCTTGGCTCTGTTTCTTCAGGAGGCAAAACCTGTTGCGGAGGGCCTCATTCTGGTCACCAGTTGGCTTCAAAGTGGTGTTAGTGCAATGAAGTGGCCCCTATAGTTTATGCCACCATTATGTAAGTCCAGAAGCAGGCCATCTCTCTGAGCATTACTCCTGTAGTCTTACTCTGCTGCTCTTCTGTTCTGCCAACTCAAGTCAGTCCTGACCCACCGCCTCATCACGCTCTCATTACTAGTTGTCTTTCTGCTCCAGACACTGCTGGAGCCCCACATCCTGGCTCACAGTCCCACCAGTGGTATCTCAGTTCTGGGCTTGTACATGCATGTATGGCAGCTCCCCTGTAGGTCCTTGACTTGGACCTTTGTCCCTCACTGCTATTCCAGCCATGAGATTCCCACACATCTCTATAATACCATACCTCTCCTGATTTTCTGTCCCATGTTGCTCCACCCTGAGCTTAATCTCCCCACCCCTGCCATCTCACAGCAGTTCAGGCATCCTTCAAACCTGACCTGCTGCCCCTACTTCTACTTGTTTTGGGGCTTTTACATGTCCACACAGCAGGAGCACCCTGTTATACGAAGGGGAACTTTGTGGCATTTTCTTTGTTTTCTGCAGAACTTACGCTCTCATTAAAGGAAAGGCCCATCACACTGTCGGTGGGGACCAGGAATTAGCTGAATGCTGCCTGCCGGCAAGCAAGGGTGGGCATGCTGGAATGAGACCTGTGAGAGGTGGCCTGGTTCCTGGAACAGGAAAGCATGGAGAAGAAAGCAGGCTGTGCCATGCTAACAAACCCTGTACTGCTGAGGAAGAGATTATGCCTCTGTGGGGCACTGGCTCTCTCCTAGCTGCCTGTGGGCCAGTGCTGCTATTAGCCCTCATCAAGGGCTTAATGCCACACAGTTACTTCTATTTATCACTGTTCTCACTGCCAGTGGACTTAGCAAAGCCATCTGGCTTTATCCAGTCTTCTTGGGTTATCCACACTGCAAAGGAGGAGCAGGCTTCCAGGATGAAGTGGTCATATTCAGTCATCATTATCACAGCACTGGGGAGACAAGGAGAGAGATGGAGCCCAGAAGAAGCCAGGCTTCTGGGCAGCTTGCAGGAGAAGGTGAATACCCAGCAAACATAAGTGTGCCGGGCAGTACAGTGAGCCAAGATGACCCTGGGGCCTAAAAATGTGGAAAAATCAGTGGAAGCAGAGAGGGTATGTTATCCTTGCACCTAGCATCAGTGAAGCAGTTCCAGGATACTGGCTTCAGTTCTGGTGTCAGATAGTAAAAGGGCATTGACAAACTTGTTTGAAGAGAAACAAAACAGATTCAAGGCCTGGGAAACCTGAAGGAAAGCCTGACAGACAGGGGCTACAACTCAGTGGTTAGTTGCTCCAAGAATTGCCTAAGGAGGCTTGTGACAGGAGAGGGTATTTAGAAAAAGGGAGCTGATGCCAGACAAATTCAAACTAGGAGCAAAAAGCTACATTTGAGCAGTGAAGGGAATGAATCTGTAGAGCAATTCATCTGGGGGCATAGTGGATTCGCCATCATGCAGAGGGCTTCAATCAAGACTGGGTGTCTCTTTCTAAAAAGGCCTGTTTTAGGATGGCCCTGGGTGAAGATCTTGGGCCTATGTCCATGGGAGGTAAGAGCAGATGAGCATCATGGCAGGGCCCTCCAGTTTCAGAGCATGTTCATTTCTGGATGGCCTCATGGATTAGCCACATGAGTCAGGGCTGGGGAACTGAAACTGAGTTTTATCATTTGTATTTAGAGTGAATTTGCTTTAAGTAAAATTTGCAGGTATTACTTGCAGATATCTAAATAATTCTGTCCTGTGTTGTTGTCATCTCATAAAGAATATTCCTTGAACCTCTAATAAGGAGCTCTGAGTGAGGAAAAAGGCACTGAACCTCAAATTATTCTTGCTTTGCTTTGCAGCAGAGGTTTTTTTTAGACCTTGCTCAACCCATTCCCTCTGACTTCCTGCTACAGATTTTCAGATAATGATACAGTTTTTCCCAGTGCAAGAAGGAAAAGTCAACAGAATTTAGCCAACTTTTTCCCTAGTTTTCTGCAAGACCCCATCTTATAGTTATCAGTTAATACAATGAAAATAAAATGGTGAATTAAGCCCTGATTTTAAAATATCCCCAGGTCTTCAGCAATATAACTCCAGCAGCCTGTACCATGCAATAAAATGCACTGAGAATTTACCTTCAATCCACATGGTTGGTTAGGACCTATTCCAGTGCTCATTAAAGTGAATGGGAGCCTTTCCTTTGCCTGTACTGGGTTCTGGGTTGTCCATTTTTCCTGCTCATGAGACTAGAGTCCCTAAATAAAGGGGCTCTGCATTTCAAATAGCTAAACAGATCTTGGTGACCAAGCTCCCTGCAAGAGCATAGCTTGGCATAATCATAGTTTAGCTCAACAACTGCCATAAAACCCTACTAGAATCAGTGGCTCAGCTGACTGAACTAGTACCAAATGAACTGCAGAACTGGCGGCTTGGGAATGCTGAGGCCTCTCACACATATGAACCAGCCTAAAATCCAGTCAATCCCCTGCTAGCTTGACTTGTACTGGGCTCTTCTTCTGGCAGTGGCTCCATTCATTTCAGAGAGCACACCCCTGGCTCCCATCCCTGGTGGTGCTGCACAGAGCTGTCTCACTGGCACACACAGTATGTCACCCTGCCCATAGCACGGCAAAGTTGGGTTGATGCTGTGCACACTAGTCAGCTGCCATCCACATAATTAAACACTTTCAACCTTTGCCATTTTGTTAAGTTTATTGATTTCTTTCTGGTCTATTACACTTCTTACCTCTGCCAGCAGCTAAGAGGATAGAAAATAAATCTGCTTACATTTCACCATGGTTGTTTACTTATTGGATTATTAAAACCCATTTAAAATAATGTAGGAGAGCAGTGCTTTAGCACTGCAAGTCGGCCCATCTTTGTCTAGCTGCTGCTGTTCCCTACCCCCTTCTGCGACAATGCCCTTGTTTAACTGTCTGCCTGCACTTGGAGCATGGCACTGAAGTTCAAGAGCATGAATGTAGCTTGTGGAGCCCTCATCTGACTGACAGATCAGAAGATTAAGAATTAATAGGAAAGATAGGATTTGGGATTAGAGAGGGGAAAATTCTAGTGTAACTACAGCACCCATATGAATAAGTAAACTCCTAATGAAAGAGGTGTGGAGGAGTTCAGAGGCATTCATTTTCTGTGGCTTTCCTTGGGTTCTTTCTTATCATAAAAACAGAATTTCTTCTGGCTGAATCACAGTGCCCAAGGAACAGTCTGGGCCAGGAGAGAGATTAATTCATTTCTCTCTCTCCTCTCTCTGACCTGCCCATGTGAAATTGCTCCCCTGAAATGAAACTGAGCAGTTTTGTAGTGTGTGCTGGAGGTATTTTTTAACTCTCTACCTGTACTGCGTTTAGTTTTTTTCTACAGTTTTATGCCTCAGGTTTCATGACACCACAAGACTAGTGTATGCAGAATTAGGTCCCTACTCCAGGATCATTATTCCCTTACACTATCAAATGTGAGTAAGCTAGAGAATTTCAATACTGGGCACCATTAAATACCCATCAGCAGGTAGATACATGCAGAATCACACATAGCCCACAACCTTTAGTTTGTTACTCCCTGCCCTTCTGACCATGCTCCGCCTTGCCTCTTGTGCTCTGTGTTGTTTTCTGGGGTTCTCATCTTGTATGTTGATAGTAGAGAAAACAGGGTATGTATCAGGTGAGTGGCCCTATCAGTGGTTCTGACACTCACACCACGACTAGGGACGGACATTCAAAAAGCCTAAGCCTGAATGGATTCAATCTTTGCAGGTTAGTCTAACCTGGCTAGGCTGAGCTGGTTTCTAACTGTATAGACTTCTCCTCTGGACTGTAGAAATGTGGGCACATGCCTGCAGGGGCTCAGGCTAGAAACTGGGGGGGCGCTAGAGAAGCCCTCCCTTCCCTTCTACAATGCTGAGCTGAGTGGGGCATGGCCAGGCTCCTGCAGGATGCTTTGATTAGGGATGGGTTATTCCCTACCTCCCTACTCCTGACTAGCCCAGCTGGGAGTTGATAACAACATCTATCAGCCCATCAAAACAAAACAAAAGCCTCTTTCATTAGTTCAAGCTCTTAAACAACTTTTTCCAAGGAAGGAATGGAGGGACATTACCAGATGGCCTGTTGATTTCCAGAGATGGTTCAAGTGCCTACATTGAACACCTTCAAGAGCAAACTGGATGCTTATCTTGCTGGGATCCTATGAACCCAGCTGACTTCCTGCCCTTTAGGCAGGGGGCTGGACTCGATGATCTTCCGAGGTCCCTTCCAGCCCTAATGTCTATGAAATCTATGAAATCTCTGACTGAGCTCCAGATAGGGAGCAGAGAGGAGGAGCCAGCCCAGCTCTTTATAGCAAAAAGCCCCACGCAGGGCTGCAAAGCATCTGAAATACTGGGGGACTCTAGTTTAAGTTAAACCAGGAAGGGGCCTGGGACAGACACTGCAGAAACCAGTTTGACACAAATCAGTTAAGTCTGATACTAGATACTACTACATTCAACCAGGTTTATCTCAAACTGGTTTCAGTCATTTTCAAACTGGTCTATGTGCACTGAATGTCTGTTCGGTTACAGGTTTAAACCAGTTTCTGATCACTTAAACCGGTTTATGTGTAATGTCTGTTCCTAGCCCCAGAGAGGTTGGTTTGTGCAGCCTGCATTCAAATGGTGCAGTCCCTGATGTGGGTGTGGAACTTGGCTGTAGTGTTTTTAATTAGAGCAAAATAGCAACAGATCTCAGTTTCAGGAAGAAAGATTATATTGAAAGATGATCTGAAAACTGGACATGCCTTCCTATCTCCCTCTGCCCATACACAGTGCATCTATCTTGTTGTTGATTGCAGTGGTCCTTGAGCTCTCTTCAAAAATAAGCCATATGTAAACTGCAAAAATAGGTTCTGAAAGTTAAAAATAAATGGCCTGACTTCTGAGAGCACACAATTATCTGGCAGCTCCCGTTCATGAAAATCATGCTGTTCACTCTGATACCTAAACATGGACATGAAGTTTGCAATAAGGCTGGATATTCTAGTCACTGCTTCCTGTAGGCACTCAGGCCATCAGAAATACGCCTGCTTTGCCCACACATCTGGGAATGTCTCCAACTTCAATACAGATACAGCCCAGCTGACTGCTGATCCTACTACTGTAGATTCTCTGAGCCACAATTCAGTCAGTAAGTATCTGTATCATTCTTCACTACCGGATATAGTTACAAATGTATAGGTATTCGATTCTTTGAGCAGTCTTACTCCTTTTACAGTACAAATGACAACAGGGGCTAAATCTTAAATGGCCCATATTCATAACCACATGCCTGCAGCTTTTGACTTATGCAATATTTGTGATTCAGCATTTCCCCCTAGGTGTGAGCAGCCAAGAAGCTGGGTCTCCTGCTCCCTGCACAAGTGTCCTAAACACTAGGCTCCTGGGTTAGTGGAGGGTTCTGTTTTTCTTCTAGTTTGCTTCCAGAAAGCACCCAAAAGGCAATTGTCTTTCACTACAGGACAAAATAGAATCCCAGACTGTAGGTATGTGCCACGCATTACAGTCACATGCCTTCGTATAAGATATGTAGGCACATAAAGTAGGATAAGATTTAGCCCAGGTTTCCATAAAGTACTTCTTTTGACTAGAGACAGACATTACACATAAACCAATTTAAGTGATCAGAAACTGGTTTAAACCTGTAACAGAACAGATGTTCAGTGCATAAAAACCAGTTTGAAAATGGCTGAAACTAGTTTGAGATAAACCTGGTTGAATGTAGTATCAGACTTAACTGATTCAGGTCAAACTGGTGTATGCAATATCTGTCCCAGACCCCTTCCTGGTCTGAGTTAAACCAGAGTCCCCCAGCATCCCAGCATGTTCTCTGGGCTGGGCTCTCTGCTCCACAGCAGGGCTCACCCCTCCTCTCTGTTCTCTGGCTGGAACTCAGGCAGAGAGGGTTTTTTGGAGCTAAACAACAGATAGCTGGTAATGTCCCTCTGTTCCTTCCTTAGAAAAAGTTGTTTAAGAAGAGCTTGAACTAATAAGAGGCTTTTGTTTTCTGATGGGGTGATAAATGCTGATAACAGAGCTGATAAATGCTGTTATGAGGGAGGGAGGACCCCTTCCTGATCAGAATGTCCTGCCATGCTCCACCCACAGCTTAGCATTATGAAAGGGGAGGGCGGGCTGCTGTAGTGCCCCCTGGCTTCTAGCCTGAGCCACTGCACACATGTGCCTGCATTTCTTCAGTCCAGAGGGGATATCTGTTTGTAGACAAACTGGTTTAGCGTAGCCAGGTTAGACTAACCTGCAGAGATTGAATCAGTTCAGGCTCAGGCTTTTTTGAATGTCTGGCCCTAGTTCTAAGGGGTAGAAGGAGGAACTCTCCTGCTCCCTCCAAAGGCAATATTAAACAGGTCTTATTCTCCCTGCTTCCCAGAGAGAAATAATCTATAATAAAATGAGCTCTAACTCATAGAAGGCACTGAACAATGTCAGGCCTGGGGGAATGAACAACACTTCCAGACAGGCGATGGTGCCATTGATGGGACGACAGAAAGAATAGAGTAAGACTGCACAGCCAGAGAGATGGGGACATGGCAATTCCTGGGGAAAGGAGATGCAGGGCTCTAACTAAAGCAGAGCAAAAAGCAGGAATACTGTGGAAATCCTGTTGTGCTTGAGGTGAGAAACAAATACCCTTTGCTTGTTTAAATGAAATGCTAGCCTGCCTCAAGCTTTGAGCTTTCTACGTGGAAAGCTAGGTATTAGCTGGTATGTTAGTCTGAGAGCCAATACGTTTTAAAGGAGGCTGAGAGCTTGGCTGAGGCCTTGAATTACAAGTGGAGAAAGAAGCAGTGGAAGCTCTGCACCACGCACTTTCATTGCTACTGTGAGAGAAATTGTCCGATCAGGCTCCCAATCTGGTAAGGGAACACCTGCAGACTCTTAACCCGAACGGGGCTCGTATCCCAGCTGAGACTCCAATAAGCAGGAGACGACGGTGTGGTCTTTTCAGCTTATTCCCCCGAAGGTCCCCTGTCCTCATAAGGGCAGAGAGACCCCGACTGCAACTCAACACATATATTTATAAGCTTTGGTTACATAAGCTTCTTCATAACTCATGCGCAAAACTTGGTGGAAAATTACGAAGATGGCTTGACTTTGCTCACCCCACATGGTTGGGCCCAATCACCTTGCTTGCCCACCTAGAGTGACAGACTAGTGGCAATCTTAGTGCAAGGTTGCATCAGCCAGCATTGACCAAAGGTCATACAAAGGTCACATTAATTTTCCAGCAATATTTTCTAACATTGCCATGCTGCTCCGCCATTGCTTTCCCTGTGGAAAGGAGGCAAGGAATGAGAGAGGGTGTCAGGAGGGATTGTATTTACAAAGCAAAAAGCATAATGCATTGCCTGTCATGTTACTATAGTGGAGTAAAGCCCCCACTGTTGTGCACTTGTCCCTCCCTCGCAGGGGTTTTGTATCCACAGATGAGCTGGTGTAATTGCTTTAGCAATTGCAGGATTCTGTAATGCATGGTTTATTTGCTGAAACATAGCCACAGGTTAAGTTGGATGCTTCCCCAGGGTCTGATGGCGTTGTTTGATCTAGCTGCCTTTAGGAGTAGCAGCAGTTCTGGGTGTGTTCTAGCAGTGGAGAGGTTCCTGAGCCAAGGCAGAATACGAAGAGCATGGCACAAGTGTAAGGCATCCCTATGGCTGCTGCTGCTGCTACAATTGTGTGTATTCACTGGTACAGAAGGCGAAGAAGTGATTTGTTTGATCTCTGCAGTACCCAGGTCTGTTGTGCAGCCTGTTTAAATGAAGAAGTGACCTTGGCTCCATCTGTGATGGAGGGACGATGCTCAGTGTCGAGTGACAACTTTATTACGACTGCTAAAGGATGAGTACAGGGTGGGGGGCCTGAGGGTGGCGGAAGAGACTCGATCTCAGCTGTAGCACAGTGGTTGTATCTGCCCTGAGCACCTGTGTAAGGCTGTCTGCCCCTTATGGCCTGCTGCCTTACATGCAATCAAGACAAGAGAATTACTTTTTGTCACTTCTGAGTATGTTGCTACCTTAAGTCACCAGCTGTCAGACTTCCTTTTCAGCAGCCATGGCCTCTTCCTCACCAGCCCTATGTTGTATAGTACCTCAGCCTTTGCAAAGCTTTGCTACCCAAGGTTGACTGTAATATATTGTGATGCCTATACATCTTTTCAAGTGCTGTTCATGCAAAGAAACTCTATCTCTTTTTAGTCCCTGTTGCTGCTAGACAAAGATGGACAGACAAAGGACTCCATAGAGTCCACCTGATTCTAGTCAGTGCCTGAACTTCATTACAAAAGTTGCAGAGATACATATCCAGTATAAATATAATTTTATAATATTATATACATTATATATTTATACTGGATATTTGTCTCCGCAGCTTTTGCAATAACCACTGACTGGAATCATGTGGAGTATGTGGAGTCGCGCGTGCGTGTGTATGTGTGTGTGTGAGTGTGTCATGTGGCGTCTATGGAGTCGTGTGTGTCTGCGTGTGTGTGTGTCCTCATATATTTATGAGGATAAAAGTAGTTGGGAAAATAAAATGACTCATAACCTGCACTGGATTAGCTGCTGGAGAGGTGAGCCAAAAGGGATGAAATGATTAAAAGCAATCATTGCTATGCCTTATTGTAATAACAATACGTAAATCTACAGCAGTTCATAAGCTGCACAGTCTCTGCTTTGTGGTAGCTACTCCTGATCTGTCCTGTCACTCTCTTATAATACCTATGCAAGAAAATAAATTAGACTTCCAAAAATATTGTCTGTAATAAAAAGTTAGCAACCTGCAGAATCCCGGCAGGAACCCAAGAAAGATCCATCTCCTGCAAACAAATGCTCTGGTTCCTACTGATACAGTTCCATATGGTCTTCCAGGAACAAAGTGAAAAAAATGCAGATAGTGCACAAGCCTGCTGTATCAGTTAACAATGGGAGATAAATGCCAAAGTACAGCTTTTACACAATTTTTATCTGCAGAAGCTGATTGGAGGGTGCTCTGATAATTAGTGCCCTGAAGGGAAGGACTCCCCCATCAATGCAAGCCAGAAAGGGCCTTATCTAATAACAAGCTTTGAAAGTCACTGGGCTGGAAGTGGCTCTTGAAGGGGAAGAATTCATCCTCTTTGGCCAGAAGCAGCTTTTCCCAGTAGTATTACTGAAAACATCTAGCAAACTGCAGATATTGGCCCCTGACAGGGAAGTTCTACTTCTGGCCAGAGAGAAAAGACTATTTAGTAGGTATCCGTGAAAGTGAAAAATCTTTGTCTGGGAGGGAGCCTCAAGTCTATTACGACCTCAGCAAACAAGCACTGGGAAATAACCTTTTTGGCCAGTAAAGCAAGATTTCTTCAAGAAGGTAGCTACATGGATGGGGTGTAAAGGGCATCATCTCTGAATGAAGAGTTTTAGAGTTTTGCATTGCTACATTGATGAGAATTCATTGTCAGTAATAACATTTTCAGTTCAACAAGAGAAGACATCTTAAGTCTGGGACTCCATCCTCCAACCCTCCAGGAGATTTAATGGTGAAGGCTGAGCGCTACTTGGGGTTTGTCTGCACCACACAGTGCAGTGCCATCTGCAGATACCCAAGCTAGCTGAACAAGCTGGCTCTGAAGCTGGAAACAATACAGATCCATTCATGCAACACTGCACCCATGGGAGGATCCAGGGGTTTGTAAAAGGGGGTAGGAGAGCAGCAACTGGTGCTGCAGGAGTGTCTGCATCCCCACTCCCAGCTTCTACCAACCACCTACCAGGCCAGGCAGACTATGCAGGAGCGGTAGCCAGGGACATTTTTTAAGTCCCTGAATCAAGTAAGAATTCCCCCCCCCCGCCCCCCGCAACTCAGCAGCCTTTCCCTTCTCCACTGTGTTCAGCAGCCCTTCCCTCCCTTCCCATTACATACGCTGCCTTACCCCACATCTGCTGCTGCCCTGTATCTGGCTGACCCAGAAGCAGGGAGAGCTTCAGAAACAATTGTGCCTTGCTGCAGCTGCATCAGGAGTTGCACTCGTCCGGGGGCAGAAGCAGACACGGGCAGGTTTCCCTCCCTGAGTGTGCTTCCATGTTGGTGGGGAACCCCTGGGGGAATTGGACAGATGGAGAAACCCACTTGTCAGTGTCACTGTCCCTAGGTGAGCCTAGTCCCCCACATAGGATGGCTGAAGTGGGCTCTGGGGCTCCCCTGACCCCACATCAGCAGTGACAAGCTGGAGAGGAAGGGAATGGGATGGAAGGGGACATGCCACTGAGCATGGAAGGGAAGGAGGGGCAGGGGGAAAGTTTTATCTGCCGTGGGGATGTTAATAAAGTCCCCAGCTGCTGCTTTAAAAAAATCCCATGGTATGGTCCAAAAGACAGGGTGTAACTTCACCACTGAACCCTCACTGGATATACCCTTGACTACATCTGGTCTAGAAGGCACATCATTTACAACTAGCAGAGACATCCCAGCACAGTGTTACACTGCGCCACACAGGCGTCCTCTCAGAGAGCATGTAGGGAGCTGGTGGGATTCAGTTACAACTGAGTTAGTGAAATTCATCCTCATGCAAGGCTTCTGGAGCACTGTTGCCCCATATGTGCCTGCATAGACCAATACTTGAGTGACTCCTCGGCTTAATGCGATCTCTGACTGGGACAACTTCACCTTTAGGAGGAGAATTCAGGGCTGAGGCAAAATGCCCAGCTGGTTTGATCTACAGCTTAGAGGCAAGTTCTGTTTTGACGGGAGCTGCCAAAAATGCCATTCATCCCAGTCCATTATATTCAGAGTACATGAGAGGGCTGTACCTCTCAGCAGAGATTCACAGAGAGCTGAATCATAGTATCAGAGTATCATAGTATCCAGGGTCAGAAGGGGCCTAGAGCAGGCCATCTAGTCTGACCCCCCGCCAATGGCAGGAACGAGTGCCACGGTCACAGGACCCCAGCCAAGTACCTATCTA
>JAGPOW010001711.1:261018-281220 GCA_030014935.1 Caiman crocodilus | reverse complement strand
GACTGGCATGGAGCCAAACAGTCTGTGGGGACAGGAAAGGATGGGGGCTGCCTGCTGTGGGGCTCAGGGCTTCCCACCCTGCTGCCCTCCCTACAGGGGCCTCCATGGCCCAGTAGGTGGGACCTGGTGTGGGAGAGCAGAGCAGAGCACAAAGGATCAGTGCTGCCACCACAGCCAGAAGCCCTGCACCAGCTATGTCACCATGGCAAGGGAGCTGGGCAGTTAGAGGGCGACTTGCCATGGTGGTACGACTCGCACGGGGGTCCTGGCAATGGTGGCAGCAGCAGCACCAAGCCTCTGCCACAGCTGTGGAGTTGTGCCCCACATTGCTGCTGGGTGGGCAGGGACACCTTTCTATGGCAGCACAGCTGGTGCAGGGCTCCCAATGGCAGCAGGGAGCTCCAAGCCCCATTGCGCCAATAAGTACAATCTGATCCTCCCCATGATCTTCTGAATCTTACAAGCCAGAGAGCCTTACCCAGGATTCGCATATCCACACATAGGGTATAGACCGCTGAATGACAGCATGTGTGTTAGAAAGATTCCAAAACTTGATTTAAAATCTGTACTTGATGAAGGGTCCACCACATCCCTGGAATGGCTGCCAGTGGTAGAGAACCCGTACTGTATCTCATTTTCCATCAGAACCGAGCTCAGTTCCCACTCTGCTACACACTTATTGTGTGTCCACAGGCAAGCCACTTCATCTCTCTGGGCTTTGTTCCCTCATCGATAAGCTGTTTCTTCTCCATTTCTCTCTTTTGTCTATTGTGGCCTTAAAAGCACTTGCTCTTACAATACAGCACCTACCACAGTGTCGCCTGGAGCTCAGCTAAGACCTCCAAATGTCATGGTGTTACAAATGACAATAATAAGCTTAATGGATTAGGGTGAGCAGTAAATTATGAAAAGCCATGAACTCTGCATTATGGAATGGAGCAGTTTAAAGATGACCTTGGAGCCTTGCCTTAAACTGCTTTGTTTCTGGGAGTTTAAATCAGGCCATCTCATCATATTTGAATGTAAAATCATCTGTTCCTTAGTCTATATATTGAAAAACCATTGATAGAGTCATGCAAATTCATAAAGCAGATGGTTGGGGCTGATCTGCAAGAACACAAAGAGAAAGATGAAGCACAATGTTCTGAAGCAGCTCCTGTCAAGGGAGTTCCTTTTTGAATTTCATAGTTTGAAATGTGATAGACAACAGCTTCTCCCACTTTTGGTGGAGGTAGTGTTATACAGCACAAGAAGCAGCCATGGGCAACAGTTACTCAGCAGAATGATTTTCATATTAGCAATTATTTTGATTATTTCTAACGTTAACAAAATGTGCTTCTCTGTCAACAAGCCTGGTGATGGAAGAGAGGAGACTGCTGTTAAAGAGAAAGAGCTGTTCCTTTGTTTGGAAATGTACTATATCTCTCCCTCTGCGTTCCATTCTAAAGTGTATATTCTTGAGACTAAAAAACAGATGTTAACCTGCAGCTGACAGCCATGCTTGCCACCCAGGCCAGTCAGGGCATTTTTACATATGCTCCGGGAGGCACGAGGGGATGCTTTAATTAGAGAGCCAAGCGCCCAAGCATCAAGTGTATTATTGTCCCCCATGCTGAAAAATGGCGGTAGGGCGCTTTGAACTAAAACTCATTGCATAAACTTTAGTTCAAAGTGCCCCGCCACCATTTTTCGGTGTGGGGAAGCTGATATCAGAGACTGCTGGACCATGTTTAGTTCTGTGCTCCAGCAGACTCAGTTAACTGAGTCTGCTCCAATGTGCTGGATTTCCAGCACGTCGGAGCTGGCTCCCTGTATATCTATAAGAGCCATCATACTTTAACAGCATCAGCCCTAGTAAGACCGTCTCAAGTACAGTCAATTGAATATTAACAGGTATCCTGAAATAAACTGGACAGATGCTAAAATTTTGAACTTTCAGCCATATGTAAACACCAGATGTGCTTATAATATTGCCTGTGTGTAATAACCTAAGTAACCCAAGGGTATGTCAATCACAGTAGCAGACACACATATGCTTATTAGCCTCTTTTCTTAATCTGCTGCTGCTACCAGGTGTTTTCTTAAATGTTTATAGGTGGATAAATGAAAGTTATATGAGCACCAACAGCTAGCAAAGCAGATAGTCTCCAAAATAAGGCACTAGATATTTAACCTAGGCACAGTGAATGGTTTTCTCATGTGACTAGGGAGAGGTCTGTCTTTAAACACAAATGCACATAATTTTTGCAACATTTGGTGAATGGCCAAAGCACTCATTTGGGCAGAGCCTGTAACAGAAAAATCAACATAGAAAGGTCAAAATCCCTCCTTCTGACATGTCTATGCATTTAAATCCTGTCAGCAGCTACTTATTTCATTCTGGAAGGTTTTGGGGAGGGCTTTCTCTCTTGACCGAGTTGGACTCCAGATGCTATATTCTAAGGGAATTGACACAGCAGGATAGCCTCTGAGTTACTATTGTCTTAATCCACTCTGGGAAAGATGGGTTCTGGACAGAGAGACTGATAAAACAGTCTTTGCATTCTCAACTGTTATAATATCCCAGTTGTTGCTTTTTAAATTCCTGGATCAGATGATGTGCCAGTTCTCCATTTATACACAGAAATGGGGAATAGCAGTACATATCGTAGTTGGTCAAGGCCAACCCTTCAAAATTTGATCTCCCTCCTCTTTCTCCCCCCTTTCAAATAAAAAAAAAGTGGAAGATTTTTTTCAGAAAAAACATGGAAGCTTTATACAACACACTTTCACTAGCCCTATCTTGGCTACACTCAGCCTGAAGTGGACTGAAATCAGTGGGAGAGAGGAGAATGGTGTTGCAGTACAATCAGTGACAAGCCTTCAAAAACCCTGAGTCCAGCTTCAAAAATCATGGGATTGCCTTTTAAAGAAAAAATATCACAAGATCTCTTAAAACAATATATTCAAAGTCCTTTATATGTGCCTGAATTGCAGTGTACAGTGCACGATATTTTATTTTATGTCACATTTTTTCAGTGATGCGCTATGTCCAAATGAGATGTTTTTAATTTTTTTCTGGGTAACCACCACTTAGGCTAGAAATAGACATCACCAAATGAAGTGAATCAGCTATGCCACTATGTGTCACCGCACAACTGATCCACTTCACTGGTAGGGTTGCCAGTCCTCCAGGATTGCCCCCAGGTCTCCAAGAATTAGATATAAATCTCCAGGAGACTGCTGAAAGTCACCCAGGTGATAAATGATAGGGCATTCATTAAAATAAACATTAAATGTTGAATCCAATTTATACAGTAGTCTAGCAGATTTTTAAAATGTAATAGTAATGTGCATTTGCCTTCCTGATGTAAAAGCATTAATGTCATGATGTTCTGTAATGAAACCTCTCAGAATAGATTCAAATAGAGTTGGCAGTCCCATTCACTGGGCAAAACACAAGTTACCCCTTGTCCTGCCATTGATGGTGCAGGCTCTGGGGATTGAAGGGCCTTCAAGTTCTGCAAAACACCTGCTGGAGAGTGTGAGTAGTTCAGGCTGCCCACACTTTCCTGCCACAAAGCTAAGAGATGTCTGGCACAATAAAGAGGCACAGTCTACTATTACTTTTTGTCATGCCACTTTCTCCTTTGATGTGGCATGACAAAGGATAGGGATGTCTATTAGCTCACCATTTAGGCCACCATAAAAATCTTTATGGCAGCACAAATGAGATGTCAGGCAACATCTATTTCCACCCTTAGTCATGGGATTCCAGGAGTTGACACTTCAAAAACCCCACCAAATTTGTAATTAAACCGTAAGAGTTGCTAACTCTGGCTTTGTATCACACTTACCACTTCCCATATCTCCTCCTCCAGAAGCCCACCTATAAACACGAGTAAGCAGTAGCTAGTTCTGACTCATTTCTTCTGGGAAAAGCATTGTGAGTGCAGTTTTGGGGAAAGGAAAGGCTGCTGGTGAGCTTGTTCAGAAGCCAACAGCTCCACTCATTCTTCAAACCTGTAAAAATGTTTAGATGAAAAAGAATGTGATATTGGGAAAAGCCAGACGATTTAGCTAAGAATGCAGTTCATCCCACATGTAAAGAAGACATTAACTCTTCTTTGTTTATGAGTAACCATGTTTAATTTCACGTGTTTTGTGTTGTGGTCTTCTTAAGAGTGGCAGTTAATACAATAATGGAATATAGACAGGAGCCATCTCATAAAAGAAAACATGCTAAGAACAAAACAATTACCTTTACTTTTAGTGTCCTAGAGGTATTTGGCCTCCTTCCATGATTGTTTAGTTATATTGCTTTGTGCATCATCTTTGAATGGTTTAGCCTGATTGGTTCATGTAGGACCAGTCTATGTCTTTGTCTTTCTGCCAATATTTTCATTATAGTCTTCCAACCATTGGTTAACCAAAATGGATGCAGTGTGAATAGCTCCCAGGAGTCTTGGGAATTCATGGTGGTTCAGATGGGACTGTATGTAATTTGGACATAGTGCATCACTTTGAAAAAATGTGGCTGTTGAACCCACTCGAAATACTGTGTATCAGTGTTTAGCAAAACATGGCATATGGCCATCTTGGCCCACTTCTAGCAGCAGCTAGCCAGATGCACTTAGATGATGTAATAACACTTCTCCTGTTGGGTTAAATATGCACAGGCTTCAGATGTAATTATAAACTTAATGAGCAAACCAGGAGACCATCAAAATCATCATAATTCCCCATTCAGTCAGCTTTCACACAGCTGAAATAGTAGATGAACATTCAGGAGGAGACAAATATACCATGCAGTGAATATGATGGAATAATAACAGTGACAGGGGCCTACTTCACACATGAGTTTTTTTAAGCACATCCCTTGCCAAGATCTCTCCAAAGCTATTGCTTCCAGCAGTGGAGCAGCAAACCAGTAACTCCAAGAGCATAATCCATCCTCGATGTGTTGCGATGTATTGCAAAGAAATGTGCATGGTTCATGACCAAGTCTAAATCATTTCAGTGGTAGCTGGGCTGGGTGTGGCACAGAGCCTATTCTTGTCTGTAATTGCAAGAGCCCCTTGTGCTGCTAGTTTTCATACATTTTCACCTAAATGTAGATGGTTCCAGTGTGAAGAGGAGACACATGACAGCTTGCTGCACCAGATTTGAAGGGAGTTAACAGCAAGGAAGGGGAAAGAGGAGTCATTTTAGTGTGATATATGACATGTAACTAAATGTAGATGGATGGATCGAGAGGGGAGAATGCAGGCTAGGTATCAGGGGACATGCCCCTGTCAGCATGATTATTTATTTATTCTTCTTCAGGTTTATACAGAAGCCAAGGCTTTGCTTGCCCAGGATTTACTCTGCTGTAAATCATAAAATACAAAAGCACTAAAGAAGGGCCTCCCCCAGAAAAGCAGTTTCATTGCACCTTGGTATATGGTAGCTCCACAACTCAGTATTTTCACCCTAGAAGCAACTAGAAATGTACTGAAAATAGCCACCCTGCAACAGTGGAGTAGGAGCTGGAGGACTTATGAACTCTTTTCCCTCCCAAATTTCCACTAGCCCTAAGACCCATAGCAGATGCAGTCCCAGTGGAGAGGCCTGTCCCTATGTAGAAACTATGTTTTTTATAGGATACTTGTGCACTGGCTCTGTACAATACATCAGCACTGTCACTGAGACACCCTCTTCCCCCAGAGTTAGATATGCTGGACTGCAAAGTAGAAGCTTTTAGAATTGCTGGGAAAATGCCTGGTTCTCTAAATGTATTCTTCCCTCCCTTCTCCCCCAACCCTACCCTTCACAGTTATTACATTATATAATACCCAGAAGCAAATAAGCATGATCCACACTGAATATGCAGTTATACCCATTCACTCTCTTGCTTTATATCCTCTGACATCTGCTCTCTTTCCTGCCAGCCTGAAATGCGCCTGTACAGATAGTGAATAACAGCTCCACCTACTTTCCCAGAATCCCATAGCTTTCCAGTTCTTCCATTTCACGCCCTGTCCAAGTGTCTGGGGGAAAATGTGAGCTTTGCTGAGAGCCTGACTGGTCTGGATTATTTTAGGAGGGGGTTGAGAGGGATTTCCTTTGCCATGAGGCTCCAACCAACAATCCCCCTTATTCATGCCTAGTTAGATCTGGGTATAGGATCTAGCTAGATCCACATACAGAATATGCCTAGCATATCCCTGATGATTCCAGCTTCCACCTACCACCCAGAGAGAAAGTCATCTCTAAGGTTAGCAGGGCCACGATGCCATCATGGCTGTATAGGTCACAAGCAGCACCTTGAACTCCACCCAGAGCCCAGGTCCCAAATACTTACAGTGAGCTACCATGCTACTCATGAGGAGGAGGCGCCTGAATGGAACAATCACAACCACTTGGCCCTAACTCATTGAGAGGGATCTGACCTAGCCATAGCTACTGGCACCCTTTTGGCCTTAAGGGAAAAAGCATGCAAACTGAGACAAACCCAGGGCCTTGACCCAAGCCAAAGGCTGCTGTTGCCTCCTCTGGCTAGTTGTGGTGAAGTAAGGGGAACCTTCTTAAAATGTCAGATCACCAGAAGGCAGCCAGCCCAGATGCCCAGCTCCTTTGGGGGCTGCCTAAGTACAAAGGCATGTGGCACCAAAGTAAAGAGTGCTTCTCTCAATGTTTTCTATTCTGAGTACTCTCTCACACACTCATGGTTTGGGGTGCTGGATGCTTGAATGCAGTTGGTGGCTGGATGCTTGAATGCAACCCTTCCTCCTTGAATTAAAAAAATCATCTTTTTTGACAGAAATGCTGTCTAAGCTATGGGCTCTGCATCATCCATGATGCCAGCAGTGGGCCACAGCCTGCAACTCATGTGTCCCTAAACCTCAGGTGCTTATGTTTTGTTCTGAATTGGGAACCTTGAGTGTGCTCAATTAGGGCTGTAATCCAGGCAGAGTCCATTCTTTGGCTTCTCCAAACCTATAACCAAGCAGAGAGAGAGGCAAGGGGCAAACACGCATCTGAGCTTGCCTCTCCTGACAAAGGACCTCACCTAAAATGGGAGGTTGAAAGGCAATCTTCAACTGACATTGTGCATGACATTCTCCAGCGGCTCAGGAGAGCAGCTCAGGCAAGTGGGCAGCAGCGTCAGCCCTAATCTAACAGGAGCACCTCCTCCAGGATTCACAAGTCCAGATGCAGCATGGGTGCTTAGATGCCATGGTGATGAGAGTTGAATAAATACCTGAGGGATTAGATGGGAAATATATTCGAGGCCTGATTCCCCTCTTGCATATAACAGCTTTTCACTTGCATCACTTCACTGCATACGGCAGGGCTCAGCCTGCTCCCTGCAGGCAGGCAATCAGAATCTGTTTCCTGGTGGTCCCAGTGGCCTATCAGTTCGCCACGTGCACAAATGTCCAGCACCTCTCTTCCCTCTGCCCCCAGCAGGTGCAGATTAACATTTAAAAGAATTCCCCGGGATGCAATCAATGAGGATTTGCCCGTACAGCAACTCCAATTACTCACCTCTCCAATTACTTGTGGAGTTCTCAAAGCCACTGTCTATAACAACTGGAAATCCCATCTGCATGCCCAGACATATAAATTGCATTAATAGAAAGAGAAGCCACGCTGATGGCATAATGTTAAAAGGCAGCTCAAATGAGCAAACACGAAGAAACACAGACTAATTAATCTACCCCTTGCATTTCTAGCTCACCTGAACAGTAAAAGACCTGTTTTTTCTTCCTTTTTTTTAACTGAAGCAAGTGAACTTGCTTTAACAGCATTTTACAGCTACTCTTAACAAATGACGCCCATGCTATAGAGAGTCTATACTCTCCCTCTTCCCAGGGTTGGACTTGACTAGTGACTCTGACAACTAAGCACTTTACCTCCGCCTTGGTTTTTCCAGCTAGAACCTCCCTGTCCCATATATCCTTTGGTGCGCTCTACTACAAAGGTGACTCAGACTCCAGCATATCCCCTGGCTGCTGCTCCAGTTTTGAAACAACCCCATTGGGCTGTGACTTGCTGTACAGGAAAGGAGGTGGCCTCTGGCATTCCCCAAAGCACCATGGGTTTTGCCATAAGTTTGCCCTGACTGCCAGGAGTATTCCCTTATTTAGCACTCCCTTTAGCCCTGAGGAGGGAGAGGGGTTTGCTGACATCAGGGACTGCATTGCAGAGAAAGCCAGTTCACAGCTAGAGGGAAGCACTAGTATTCCCATCAATGACCAGTCTCCCTGGATAACCCATGACTCTCACAGGCCACTGACCAGCCGCAGGTCTGGGGACAGCACCAGTTCCTGATGACAGGAGGAGGAAGCACCATGCGTGCGCCATGCACAAAAAAACTGTCACTTTGGTTTTGGTGGTATTTGTCTCCTTCTTCAGGCTCCTTCTAATCTTCTAAGATTATTTGTAATTCAGAAAGATGGGACTTTATCTGTTTTTCACCAGCTGGTTGTGAGCAGTGTTGATAACTGCCATTAGGCAGGGAGGGAGTTGTGGCTAGCATCACGTCTCAGAGGAGTGTCCTTCAGATAACACTGAAGACAAATAAATGGGTGTGGGAGAGGGAGGGTTGAATGGAAATCCTTATACCCAACCTTTGCACAGATCCCACTAAAGCTGAGGTTAGGCAATAGCTGGTCTCTAACAAACCCGCTTTATTCATAAAACCTTCTGTTATCTTTGACAATGGAGGGGCTGGGTGTGTTCAAACTCAAACCATTTCTTTTCCCTCCTGTGAGTCATGGTTCTTTCATGCCTTAGGTCAACACAATTCTCTTGGTCTTCTTATCTGGTTTTGACAAGGCCTCATGAATTGTCATCTTCTCCTGCTGCTTTACTTATGCAATTTAATAGCAGCTGGTTGGGGAGGGAGGGCTTTATCACCTCTGTCAAGTGCCTTATGTTTAAAAATGTGCCAGGATGAATTCCACTCCTTCCTGTCATTCTTGCTATGGAGTTCGGTGAAAGCAGCCCTTAGAAATGCCCCAGCTTCTCTTAAATTGTGTGCAAGAAGGATCCCATGGAAAGGGAAAAATGGGATTCAGAGAGATTTTCCCACTCAATGCAAAATTAGCCTCATGGTTATGTGGTACCATTAAGGTCAAGAGCTTAGAAACATCAGGCATTTATATAAACCAGAATAATCAGGATTGTAACAGCAAAGATTATACATTAGATGTGTAACAGAAGGGATCTAAAGTCCCACAATTTAATGCATAAGATACACTTTTACTGAGTAGGGACTAAACTCTTTGGGCAGATTATCTAGTAGTTACCTGTTGCAAAGGTTCTTCTATCTTCCCCAGAAGCAGCTGGTGCTTGTCAGTGCCTAAGAGAAGGCATGTGACTGAATGGATCTCAGAAACTACCCAGATTCACGGGCTTGATTTTCTATTGTCCTCTGTTGTACCAAAAAGCAGAACTGTGTGGAAATAAAAACTTTTAGTCCTTAGCACGTAACATTACCCAGGTGTCCCAATCGATGTAACAAAAGGTACTATTTTCAGAGGGCTGATAGAAGTTTTCTAGTCTGAAATATTTTCCCATTAGAAGATGCAATGTAGTTGAGCAAGAAATGTTCTGTGTTAAAATGCTGACACAGGCAACCCTTTTTATTTAATAATTGAGGGAATATGAATGGAAAAAATAAGTTTTGGCTTGTTTCGGGGGTGTAGCAGTGTAGGTTGTAGCAGTGTTGGTCGAAGGACATAGGCAGACAAGGTTCTTTGGGTGAATTTTGAACCTGAAAGCTTGCTTAATAATTGTTTTCCAACTATTTAAGTTGGTCTAATAAAAGATATCAGATTCACTCAAAGACCCTTGTCTGCCTAAGTTTTGGCTTGGCACTTTAAAAAGGAAATTTTCATTTCGAAATGATCATTTGAGATAAAGGAATAAAATAACTTATTGTATCCTTTTGTTACTATCAAAGCTGCTGAAATTGCCAAAGTTTCCACTACCAAACTTCATTCTTATGGAAGAAAAGTAATTTTAAAATGTCAGTATTTTTTGTTAAAAGCCATTGCCATTTTTCCAACAGCTCTACTCATGTTAACAGATCTATAAAGATAATTAATTTCTTTCTGACACCAGTCATTCAGATTAGAAGTGTGGGGTCTGCATGTGTGAGATTATAAAAGAGACTTTTTTTCCTGTTGTTGGTACCCTGTGTGTGCATAAATATTCAGCCAGGATTAACATTAGTGAAAAATCAATGGTAGTTAAGTAGCATAATGACAACTCCATACTTTGATTCAAGTAGGTTCATGGAACATGTTTCCTAGGGAGAAAAATACTAGAGAGGAAATTAACTGTAATTCTCAAACAACACTCCATGGACTCAGATACTAGAGTTCAAATGAATACTAAACCCTGACACCTGGTCTTCTATCCAGGCAACATTAAGACCAGGCAAAGTGGCATTGCATTTCTTATGAAAGTGCTCTAAATGAACTTGCTTGTTGGCTTTAATATTAAGGATGTCCTGAATTATTATTACTGGAAAGCAAGTATGACAATTTTTTTTCTAGTCCAGTTAGGTGGTAACAGTAGGATGCTAAATGTGCAAGTTACTGTCCTGAGAAAACAGATAACTCTGTGCATCGCCACCGTCCAAAGGCAAGTTTGGAGAATTGCAGGTGAAATGAAGCCCAAATCCAATGACTCCAACTGTGAACATAAGAAGGAGTTTTTTGCTGAATACATCTGTTAGGACCCAGGAACCCAAGCCCTCTCCTCTGCTGCCAATCAACAGTTATGCCACTCTGTGACTGGAAGACTTCAGCAGACCCATGGATCCAAAGTGCAGTATAGCAGCAAGCCTGCTGCCCCGTCCCCACTCAACCTATTCCCACCCCTTCCCTTGGCACTGTCACACCTACTTCTGCACTGCTGAAGGCATGGACACCTACTATCCAGTCATCTGCAGCTAGCCTCACTCCCAGCTGCATGCAGGAAGCACAGTTTACTTCCTTAGTTATGGAGACATGGACTAATCTTGCTTTCACTGAAATTAGCAACAAAGCTGACATTGACACCATAGTGGGAGCAGAACTGGACTCTGAAGTCTTGGCCCTTTATTGCCTTTCACATTACTGAGCCCAGATCTGAGGTTTTCTTCTTTCTGCTCCTGCCTCTCACTATGAACAAGACAGAGTTTAGATGGAGAGCAATAGTCCTCAGCCTAGAAACCAGTTTCTGTATCTCTGAAAGCTTGGAATAAATATTGGGGCAGATATAAGGAGGCAAGGTTCTTTGGGTAGATGTGATATCTTTTATTAGACCAAATGAGTAGTTGGAAAACAGAAGTAGTAGATTTTATGTCTGTTGTCTCCCTTTGACTTTCCCCCCTGCTCTCTTCCCCTTCCTTGCTTTTCCTTTTGTCTTGCTTATCTCTGCTTATTTACATTTTCACTGACATCCCTCCACACTTCTAGCTTCTCTCATTCCTCAGTCTCAGACCAGCAGAGACTTCCTATGCCTGACAAAGGGTGTCTGCACCTGAAAGCTTGCTCAGAACTGTTCCCCAGCTACTCAGTTGGTCTAATAAAAGATATCAGATTCATCCAAAGAACCTTGCCTGCCTATGTCCTTAGACCAATACAGCTACAACCAAAAACCCAAAAGCAGATATAATGAATTTCCCTGAAAGATTTCCCTGCTTCCTCACCTGCCTCCAAGAAGACTCAGAGATGAAGGAGCCGTATCAGAACTATTAATGAATTTGGGACCAGACCTGCATGTATGTACAACTATATCTGCTGTTTAATGCCATGGAATAGACTCATTGGCTTTAATAAGACTAAGGTACTTCAACAGATGTCTGTAGCAGTAAGCACTGCTACCCTCCCATAAGATCTCAGCCTTTAGCAGTGGTGGTAACACTAAGCAAAGCTACATAAAATAAGAGAGAAGGGGGGAAATCCACATTTACCTTGAATTAAAAAACAAATCTGTAACTGAGGTTGTTGCAGTACCTGATGCCATAAAGGAGGTGGGTAAGGTGCCTGGCACCTACTGAGCTCTACCCTGCGTGACACTCTTGTGAACTAACACCTGGCATGGCTGTCGCTAACAATCAGCACTGTTGTAACTGGGCCTGATTCTTTGAGAAGAGAACAACCAAGGGCAGTCAAATGGAACACAGGGAGCATTTCCCAGTGAGGTTTTCGCAATTTCCCCTGGACCAGGTGGTAAAAACTTCACGAGCTCCCAGAGTCTTAGATCAAAGGTTAAACAGTGTAGCAAGCTTTGATATACATTCTCATATTAGTGATTAAGAAAACTGCACTACCTTATAAGACCACATTAAGATACACTTATCAGAAAATAGCTGATGTGTTGATAAACTGGCTACATTCTAAACTCTCACCAAGACTAAAAGATTAGTTAAAAAAGCCAGATCCTGAGCTAATGTAAGCTGCTCCCATATGTTATATAAGTCTGTATCTGTTTTACTAATAATCTCTGCAGGGTCTAAGGCTAAGTAAACAGTCCCTTGAAACCCAGAGAAGCGAATGAGCCCTTGTATGAGTGAGGACTATTTGTATGAGTAAGAATGTAGTCATGGGGTAGAATAGTGGAAAACTGTTCAAAATCAAATTGCCTAGTCACTTTCATAAGTATAATGTGAAAAGTTTTGGATTGGTGTTTCCAGTGTCAGCACAATTTATTGCTCAAATGATAACCTCCAGTCCTGGTTAAATGTGGAATAAAGCAGGTTTCTAAACACCTTCCTTTCTTCATTAAATATCTCAAAGTTACATTCCTTACACTGGCAAAACTACCATTGATTCCAATGATGATAGGATGGCAGGGTTGGGCCACAAGGCTTAATTTCAGAAACTACGGCATTATGAGTAGAGCCCTGTAAACTCCACTGGGGCTCAGTGAAGGCAACTTACAAAGGATCAAGGTTCCTCATTAACAGAACAGAGCCAGATCTTGCCTCCTGGTTGTGAGGGCAGTGGATCTGTATGCTCAGAGCAGCCTGCAGAATTAAGGTCTCAGCTAACAGGTGGACCTTGATTTTCTCGGAGTAGGGGCCTGTATGCAAATTACTTCCAACTCTGTAGCGCTAGCTGACAAGAGAACGAGGCCTCACTTCACAATCAAAAAATAGCAATAGCCTTTCTCCAGCAGGACGCATAGCCTTTTCATTAAGGCTGTGACCCACCAGAATCTGTCTTTGCTGGGCTTTGGATCAGACGCTGTAATAGAAAAAAATGATTAATTGTAACACTGACATTTCAATAAGGTTACCAAGGTTTTTAATGTTCCGTTATTAATGCTACTCAAGACATTTTTTTACTGGAAGGAACAGGGTGATGAGTCTTTAATGCTTATTTAATTTACACATTAACTGGGGCAAACCAAAAGTATTGTAACTTTGTTCCATGAAGTAGCGTGAACATAATTTAAACCAAACATTTGCTCTGAATATGTCAGCAGGTGCCAGGCAGCAAGGCAAAAAATAAAAAGCATTTTGCAGCAATGGAAGAACAGGGACAGTGGCAGCCAAAAACAGGACACCTTTTGCACGTTTGGCCTCCACTGGCCCCTGTGGAGCTGTCCAGCTCTACATCCTGTAGCAGTGGGGAGCCAACCTTTTTGGCAGACATGTCACAAATTAAGCCTCGCACCTTCCCCAAGAACCCTTGCCTGATCTGCTGCTATGTTTTCTGCTCCCTGGCCCACACTCCCAGTTCAATTTGCTGCTCTGCTTTTTGCTCCCTGCCCTATCTGTCACTGTGCTGCCTGCTCCTTCCCAATATGTTGCATGCCACATGCTGCAGGATCCCTATAGGATTGCTTTTTGAGCTAAGACTATGGTTCCCTTTCTTGCTTCACCACTGGCCTGCCAGGTGACCTTAGCCAAATCACTTCACCTCTCTTTGCTTCTGCCTCTGTAGAACAGGGTTAACTGTACTACTCTCCCCTGTAAAGTGATTTGAGATGGTTTGAGGAATTAATTAGGAACCTTCTGAGAAATCACAAGCACAGGACTGCTCTCTGTATAATTTCACACAGTTGAGGGAAAGAATCACTTCTAAGTCACTGCCCTTTGCTCCCCTTGTGATACTCCAGCACTGTCTATTGCCACAATGAACAGCAACTTTTCCCCCTGCAGCCACCGGCACTATCTTAGTTAAACAAACAACCCCACCCCAGGTGCTATTGCTAAGTGAGTCAGATGAATGGTGCTCCGTGAGGTCCTGTCATTATCTGTAAGATCTGGGAGACATGGCCAATTTTGATCAGTTGCAAGATGCAGATGTAGCACAAGTGGACCAAGAATATAAAAGCTGCCACAGTAGGTCAGACCACAGGTCCATCTAGCCTACTATCTATGCCTCTCACAGTGGCATGCTAAGGGGAAGAGTATTTATGCAAGGCCTAGCCAGACTGATCTGTCCCCTGTTCTTCCTCCCTTTTAGCTTCATACCCAGGGAGTCCTAATTCATTGGTTGAACCTCTATCATGTTTAATACCCACTGGTGGACCTATCTTGCTTACATTTGCCAAACCTCTTATGAACCCAGTTAAATAATTAGCCTCCACAACATGTTACAGCAGTGTGTTCCACAAGTTGATCACATGCTGTGTAAAAAATAATTTCCTTTTGTTTTAAATCAGTTTCCTAACAATGGCATTGTCTGCCCTCTAGCTCTAGTATTGTGGGAAAGTAAATAATAAAACCCTATTTACATTATCCACACCATTCATAAATTTATAGACTTTTCTCATAGCCACCCCCCCGTTGTCTTTTTCCTAAGCTGTAAAGTCTCAGTCTATTTACTCTGTCCTTGAACAGAAGCTTCTCCAGACCCCTGATCATGTTTGTTACCTTTCTCTCTGCCTTTACTACCTCTAGTCTATCCTTTTGGAGGTGGCGGGGAGCCTGAATTACATGCAGAATTCAATCTGTGGGCATACTGTGTATTTATAAAGCCATTTATAAATGACATTCTCTGTTTTGTTCTCAATCCTCTTAATAATTCCTAACATCCTATTTGTATCCTCTGTAGTATGGTCAGATATGCTATGCAATGCAGATGGCAATAATTCCAGTAGGCACCTCTCCCTTTTGCCTGGGTCTAAGCAGGTTCTGTGCAGGTGAGGCATGGATAGTTCAAGTTCACCCTAGGAAGGCATGAGACCCCAGTGCAGCCTACCTCCCAATACCACAATAGCACCATTATCCACCTACAGAAGCTGCTAGGGCCGCTCCTAACCATCACTCCTCTTTGGCCTGCCAGCAGCATCATAACTTTCAGTCTACACCTGTATGGTGGGGGAACTTTTCCCTGCTGCCTATTTTGGGCACATTTGCTTGCTGCCCAGCCCTGTGTGTGAATCCTCCCACTTCCAGAACTGGGTATGGGTGAATCCTCCCATTTCCAGAGCACCACTGAAATCCTCTGCTGTTGACACACTGCCAAAGCCCTGTGGCTCCACAAGCCAGATCCAGTGGCTCTGTGGGCCAGACACAGCCTACAGGCTACATATTCCCAGCCCCTGGTTTATAGTAATAATCCTACAATTACATAAACTGGATGATAGTAAGTGCAACATTCTCCATCTGGAAGAGAAGCAAAGTGTTGTTTTAACAGTCTTCATACTACAATATGGCCTATAGGCAAAGCCAGGTAGGAGCTATGGTGCTAGGTGCTGTACATATCAAAGACAAATTTCAGAGATTGGGCTCTGAGACACAGAGAGAGTAAAGGCCTGGTTTTCAAAGTGTTGGAGGAATGTTGTAGCTGTGATGGCCCAGGAAATATGTGAAAGGGTAGTATTTTTTCAAGGAACTATATATAGGTAGAGGCCTAGTAGGATTTTCAGAAGTGCCCAAGTAACCCAAACCTTCTGAAGCACTTGGGAAATCCCACTGGGTGTCCATATGTATCACTAGGTATCTAACTGCTTTTGAGAATCTGACCCTAAACGCCATGCCCAAGATCACACAGGACATCTTGGGCAGAGATAGAAGTTGGACATGATCTCCTGAGTACAGCCTTTTAAATATGAGGCCCCCTTTCCTCCCTTACTTTGTCAGAACGAGGACACAGTTTAAAAAAAAAGGCAACATGAAAAGTGAAGCAACCCAAATCATCTCTGGGAAACAAAATCAATTGTAATAACAGAGCCTGCTGGGGCAAAAGTCAGCTATTCAGGAGCCTGTGGAAACTTGCCTTATCAAACTGTCAGACCTCATGTCAGGGGGGATGTTTTGTGTATGGAAAAGCATTAAAGGATCTCAGCTCCCAAGAGATTTGGAAGAGGCACAATAGGAGCGACTGAAGTACTGACTGCAAGGAGGAATGAACAGATTTCCCAAGCCCTGAAAATAAACAGGTAGGGAAGAGATCAGTGTCTTTTCTGCTTTAAGGCCAGGTACTCAAGAGTGAGGGCAGTAATAAACCTTTTGATAGGGAGGGACCCCAAGACCTTCCTTGTTTCTCCCAAACCTAGAGAGCATGAGCAAAAATGGGACACTTCATTATCTAAGGCAGGGGTGGGCAAAATGCGACCCAGGGGCTGGATGCAGCCCACGAGGCCATTCTACCCAGCCCATGGGGCCCCTAAAAATTTTAGAAAATTAATATTAATCTGCTCTGGGCTGCCTGTCATGCAGCCCTCAATGGCTTGCCAAAACTCAGTAAGCGGCCCTCTGCCCAAAATAATTGCCCACCCCTGCTCTCAGGTCTGAGTCAGTCATTGGGCTTCTAGAAAAAAGCAGATGTTAACAAAGTTCAGACAGAAACAGCTCTGAAGCATATCAGGGGACTAATTAAGGTGTGCTTCTTGCCCCCACGCACTACTGGCACAGTATATACAAGCTCAACCCCTCCCTTTTGGACTTGGTATCTTGATCTCCTTTTTTGGAGGATCATACCAATCTTTTCCCTGAAAGGCCAAATCCTGTTTCATTTTGCAAAGCATGATGGAGTTCCTGAGCTAGAAGGACAGTCTAAGAACAAAGAATTAAGAGCGAAGAGCAGGGCAACAGCGAGCTTGTTTATCTTCCCTGTCACTGTATAGTGAAAACTCCTAGTTTCTTCTGAAGTTCCTTTACAGCCTCTTGGCTTCTATTCTGAAGGTAAAGAATGTCTTACTTCATGTATGCTTTATCTAGGTTTTTGCCTGACTGCTGGTGAGCCTGTCCTTTGCAAGGAGAGAACGCAATGCCCAGGGCAGGGAGTCAGACTCGATGATCTACTGAGGTCCCTTCCAACTTTGAAAATCTATGAAATCTAAGAAATTAGTAGACATGTCTGGAATTTGGATAGAGAGGCAATAGGTGATGTAGAATTACCAGAACAAAACTTGACCTTCAGTGATCGTTCATTAGGCAATTTCTTTTTTTTTGCAAGTGACTAGGAAACGTAATGCTCTTCCCAAGAGACTTAGCAAAGATCATCTTAGTTGCCTCGCTCAGCATGCAAGATGACGTGAATCAAAGAACAAAGTTATGTGTGAACTTGTTCGAGATATCATTTACATTTTTCTTAGGAAAAATACATGAGATCCTTAAAAGTATCTACTCCATGCTCACATTTACTTGCTTTCATCTCTCTCTGCTAATATGCACCATCAGGGCTGGTCATGGGGAGCATGACAGTTCCATTATGTGCTGAGGGTCATTGCCCTCTTCTGTTTGAATTTGCAGAGCATCTCTTACAGGGTGATACCAAGCCTCTTGCACTACTGTATTTTGCAGAAGGTTCTTCAGTGGTCCAAGTTCTAAGCCTTCATAGAGAAATGTACATTGCAGTTGATGGGGCCAGCTCTCCAGTTCAGGTCACATGTCTATAGATGGCAAGGACCTGCTGGTGTCAGACCTATGCCACCCAGACCTGTTAGGTCATTTTTAGAAAACATTTTTGATAATGACCATGTAACCAGAATTTTGATGGCATATAACTCAGTTGAAATCTTTCTGCACTTTCAGTGATCCCCAAGTACAGCAGGTCTCAACATGACTCCCTTCTAGTCAAGGTTCGTTTAAACTCCCCTAGGCCAAAGACAATAGCCAGGTCATTGCAAAATCTTCCAGTCACATGACCTGGCCAGGTTTGGACGTGCAGTAGTGGCAAGACATGACTGCTAAGAGGCTGTGGACTCTGGATAAATGGGGACCAATTAACCTCTCATTGACACTGATGGAATGAAGTAACTGATAAGAAGAACACTGCTGGCTCAGGAGAAATTAATGGCTTAATTAAGGATAAGAACCAACTTCAATAAAGAGTTGATGGCTTGTAAAATAGAATTGGGCTTCTGGCTTTTAGAATGGCAGAAATTCCACGTCAGTCCAGATCATAGGTATTCTGGTATGTCTCTTTCTAAAAAGTAGAATCACTGGACCCAAAATGTCGGTGCCTTTGGCTTCCTTGCTGGGAGTCCAGCCATTCTTGCATATGAAACCTCTTAAAATCATACAGCTGCACCTACATGAGACACTAACTGTGCAGTTGTTACCGCGCCATCATTAAGTACTTGCATATGCAAGTACTAAATAACTGCACAGTAACTGGAGTTACTGCTCAGTAAGTGTCACTGCACAGCTTTTTGGTGATGCTGACTGCATAGGAGCTCATTACAACTGCATAGTAGTGTCACATCATGCTTCATGTCATGCAACACTACTGTGCAGTTACAATGAGCTACTGCACAGTCAGCATCTTATGTAGATGCAGCCAAATTCATCGAAAACTAGGGTTGGAAGGGGCCTCAGGAGATCATCTGGTCTAAACCCCTGCTCAAAGCAAGACCATCCCCAAGTAGATCATCTCAGCTAAGGCCTTGTCTATCCAGGTGTTAAAAACCTCCAAGGATAAAGAGTCCACCACCTCTCTTGAGAGGCTGTGGAGTCTCAACCTGCGGCAATCTCAAATCCAGAACAATAAAGCCTATTCCAGTGCTTTACTATCCTCCTAGTGAGAAAGTTTTCCCTGATAACTAACCTAAACTTCTCTTGTTACAGCATGAGACCATCGCTCCTTGTTCCATCTCTTGCTATACTTTGGACACGTGCTATTCTTCTACCATATGCAAATGCCCATTGCAAATATCATGCTAATGATGAGCAAACTTCCAATGAAAATTTCTGTGGCATGATGCCCGAGCCCCACCATAGTACCAACAGGCAATGATTAACCCCCTCTAAAACTTTTACTCCTGCAATCAGGTGTAATGTGAATATGTGTAACAGCAATGTTGCTGTGCTGATTGTTAATTTGGACTACAACGCTGAAAAATCCCCAGGAACTGGGGGGAAAGGGAAAAAAGGAAGAGGAAACTCAAGACTGGAGTAAGGAGGAGAGAGCAGTGTACATGTGTAACCTAGTCAGTCCTACACAGGAGTTCACAGTAGATCTGGAGATCTCACTCTTGGTCACTGCGGACTGAAGAAGTTGGGGGCATTTGCACCGTGCTGTTTGATTGCTTTATGGACAAAAGACTTGTTAGGGGACACCTCTGGAGTTATGGGGGGAAATTAAGGTGCTGACTATATGTTACCACAGTGTTGATGTTTCTTTACCTTTTTGCCTATTTCCTCCCTTTGGCCTGTTGGCTTGTGACTCTAACCCCTATGATGCTAATGTTATACCTATGTCTCTCTGTCTGCCTGTCTGTCCATAAGGCTTTGTTTGCACCCTGATTGGCTGATGGAAACAGCCCATCAGAGTGCTCCAATCATGGAAGAGCACCGCCATGATTTCAAAGCTGCGTCTAGGACTGGACAGAGGGTAGGAAAGCCAAGACCAGCAGTGCTGGCCTCGGCTCCCCCACCCCGCTCCCTGCAAGAGGCACTGCGGTAGAATGGGGCGTTAGATGGCAGCACTCAATCCCAGGCCACTCCCTCCACCCTTGTCATTCTTGATGGGCAATTGGCTAGTTTTCTATATAAAAGTAGAAACCTCCCCCTTGTTTCTTGTGCCAGTTTCTGGGTCTGCAGGATTGGCACATAGGGTTAAATCAGCCTGTATTCTGCAAATAGCTGCCTGATAAATAATGAGACAAAGATAGGAGAAAGTCAGTGAACTCAGGTGGATGAAAACAGCCTAAAGGAATCAAAACTCATGGCAGAGGTGATATCTAGGCCTTATGAGGAACGTCTGAGGGACCTGAACCTGTTCAGCCTCAGTAAACGGAGGCTGAGGGGGGACCTGGTGGCTGCCTATAAGCTGCTGAGGG
>JAGPOW010001711.1:217384-260918 GCA_030014935.1 Caiman crocodilus | reverse complement strand
ACCCTAGCACTCGTTTCCTGCCAATTGGCGGGGGGTCAGACTAGATGGCCTGCTCTAGGCCCCTTCTGACCCTAGGTACTATGATACTATGATACTATGATCTTTTATTAGACCAACTAGATATTTGCATAAAAATGTATTTATTTGCAAGCTTTCGGACACAGGCACCCTTCATCAGGCATAGGAAACTGAGAAGATTGTAAACGTTCTCCAAGGTAGAAATGAAAATTCATATTTCACAGAAGACCTGAAAGTATGGTAAAGTCTCCTTTTTGGAATAGTTCATTTTATGCAGATTAAGCTCAGAGAAAAGCTGGAAAAGTCTTTTTACCTTGAAGTTTTCTAGTGGTAAGCAGAATGTAGAATCATATTTCCTTCTGGTTATGATGTTTCATATTTCACAAAAGAGTGGAAATATGGAATGCTCTACCAGCAGACAACTTTAAGGTAAAAAGACTTCCAACTCTTTTGTGGGGGGGTTGATATTGCCTTTAGACTAATACAGCTACAACCTGAATACTTGAAAACAGCCTAGAAATACTGGCTTTGCTTCAGTCCAAGATCATACTTCTCCACTGTCCTTCTACCAGAATAGAGGTCTAAAGCCTCAGCTAGTGTATGTTTGTGTCATTCAGCTTGTAGTTGAAATCATTCTTCACCTTCAGTGATCTCCAAGTACGGTATGTCTCAACATGACTCCCTTCTAGTTAAGGTTCACTTAAACCGCCCTAAGCTAAAGACAGCTCTTGATGGGTGCAAATCTGCACTGCTCCATATGGTCAGTGGAGCCAAATCTCCAGCTGGGATAGACTGGCTATAAGTGTTACGAGGGCCATCTAGTTTCATTAGCTTCGCTGGAGCATCTCCAGCTACAGAAGCTGAGGTACTACTCTAGGCAGTGCTTGGCCTTCGCTGCACACAGTCCTGCTACTTTCCATTTCTCATAATTTGATGCCCTTAACACTCCTCACTCAGAGGCACAGGGATTGTATGTATCCCTATGCAATAGAGAAGTCTGCCTGCCTGTTTTCTGTTGGTATTTCCAGTTCTCATTTACCATATAGTCCCTGCCTATAGTGACAGCACTGGCTTTCTATGCTGCCTGTTGATTTTGATAGCTCTGGTTTGGAGGAGGAGGAGGAGGAATCTGGTGTACTGAAGTACTCAGCCCGTCTCTCTGTCCTCTCCCCTCCACTTCAAAATACTTGTTTTCATGGTCCAGGTGGGAATAAAACCTGTACTGTTGCCCTTCCTACTGCCCCCAGTTTGGCACTGGCATACTGTACAACCCGCCAATGGTACCTGAGCCATGTCTAACGGCATGTCCTTAACCAAGCATGTCAGGAATGTGTTTGTTTTCTGAGATGCAAATCAATAGGTGGCGAAACCACCAACAGTACAAATTAGACTCTGCTTGACATATTGAGCTAAGTTCCTGGGCCCAGGCAACAACAAGCCAGACAGGATGTAGGAAGAGGTAGCTATGAGCCAGACCACTGATAGCCAGGGATCCTGGTTTTCTCTGATTTAACCCCGCCCCCCCGCTTCAGTTTAAAAAAAGTAACCCCAACTCCACATTTTTCACTGATTTAACCAAAAATTGGGGATTTTTTTAAATCAGAGAAAACCAAGATCCTCGCTGATAACCAACCTGGCTACCATATCCAAGGGCAGCTGCAAGGTACTACACTGAAACAGTCACTCTGGGTCTGTTCTGTTGCTTGGGAATCACCAGAGCAATTTGTTATACTGGCAGCACAAAACCTGGAGTAGAAGGCGTGGGGGGGTTAAACTCTGGATTTATACTCCTTACATCAGAAATGCCCTGGCTGCAGTTCTCATACCCATGATGCCATTGGATCAGCCTCTGGGGAATGAAGGGAAATGTGGGGGGAATGCTTTTCACCTGTAGCAGTAGCAGATTAGAAAGACCCTGGAATCATTTTATTTTTCCCTAACAAGAGCAGGAGGGCCCTGTACCTGTGCAATGGTCTGTCCAGGACACACTCTTTTTGTCTGTTTTTGCTCTTTTTGGCTGCCTGTACACCCCTGAGAAATCAGCTCACATCTAACACAGGGAGAATCATAGTTTGTAGGATTGGAAGGGACTTGAGCAGATCATGAAGTCTGACCCCCTGCCATGGCAGGAAAGAGTGCTGGGGTCAAACTGTCCCCGGCAAGGCGTTCGTCTAGCTTCCTCTTAAAGACCCCTCAGAGGAAGCCTGTGCAGGTTAATGCCAAAGCCAGCATCACTGGTTACCTGGTGTTCAGTTCTAACATCCGTAACTCAGTAATACCGCTGGGAAATTAGAATTGTCCAGAGAAGTGCTTCAAGGTTGGTCTGAGGTCTGGAAACTTGCCTGACTGTGAGACCCTCAAGGAAATGCTCTACCTGCTTCTTTATCCAGGAAAAGAAGAAGGTACCTGACCGTAAACTATTTGTACCTACCAGGAGATGATGTTTCAAGCAGTGGAGTGCTCATTAACAGAAGTCAAAACAAGACACTGATTTCTATGACACATTTCAGACTAGAAGGTGCATGACTTCACTGTAAAGGGATGTAAGCTTTGGAGCAGTTTACCATGGTGGATCCCTCACCTGAAGTTTTCAATCCAGGCAGGATGTCTCTTTCTAAAAGAAGTACTTTCACTAAACCAGAGATTTAGGTCTTATATTATGCAGGAGGCCAGACTATGTAAGATCAGACTGATCCCTTGCACCCCCTCCTCTCTAGCTACTGATTAATCCATGCTTCACCTTCCCTTTTCAGTAGACGTTATTCTCTTGCCTCAAATTCTATTAAGTTCTCAATTCTGCATTTACTGAAGCCAATTAAAGCAGGGCTATGGGTTTGTGATAACTGAATTGGCCTAATAAGTACTACACAGAGGGCACATCTACATGTTCATTAATATGCACTGGTTACTGTGCAGAGTTACTGCACAGTAGCACCAGCAAATTCCTTTTTAGTGATGCTACTGCGCAGTAGTCTAATAATAGTATGCAGTAGCATATTAGCATTGCCCATGCTGCTGCGCAGTGTTATTAGACTATTGCACAGTTAGCATCAAATGTAGACATGCCCAGAGTGCTCTCTGTAGCAGCTTACTTAGACCCAGCCATATTCTGGTCCCTTTTTTGCTCAGGATTGAGGAGATTTTTTGCTGATGTTGTGGTTCATGAAAGTAAAGTCAAATACAAATTCAGTTACTTCCTTGTACAGCCTACCTGCATGTGTACAGCCTCCTTACACATGTACAGGCACACGTACAGGTTCTGGACTAAAAATAGTCCTTGGTGGAAAGTACTTGAAGCTGTGCCCAGAAAGACTGAGAAATGTAGTTAGAAGGGAAATGCTCTGAAGAACTCACCTGTTTTACAGCATCCCTACCACCAGGAACACCTCTCCTCCTTCTGGGAAGGGATAAGGAAGGATTTGCTTTTCAGCTACCATTTAGTGGTTTTAGAGTCTAGAATTACTTAGCCCAAAATTTCTTTCTACCGTGAGTTCAGCTGTGAAGAGATACGTGGCATGCTCCCTGCATCAAAATCAATGGAATTGTACTGGGTGTCTGCACAGAATTTGGCCCTTTTCATTTCCCAGATTCAGTTTATTTGCCCAGATCAGATGCAGCATCCCACAAGTATTGAAGATCTGTCTGTGTTTTAATGTAATGGTTGATCATCTAAGGCAGAAAGCAGCCAAGTGATTTACTTGTGGTCATGCCTCTGGTCACATTGAGTCATTAGTTTATTTGGATTTAGGACTCAGGCTCCTCTCTTTCCCAGCATAGTGCTCTGGCTGATAAAGCAAACCACCTGTGTTCTCTTGGCAATTTTTTTTCCAAAAAGGCAAGCACCCAGGGAACTAAAACAATAGCAAAATCCTGGTGCCTCAGTGAGTCTGGTTGGCCCAGGGGCAGATCCAAAAGAAATGCACTGCCATTTCTGACCATGTGGCAGGAGCAGCAGCCAGGAACTTTTTGAAGTCCCTGAAGGAGGTAGGAATCCCCATCCTTCCTTCCCCTCCATCTCAGAAACATGGCCCCTCCCCACTCCCCATCCCCTTTCCTCCCATTCCTCCCTGCCCTGCCTGCTGCTACCACTGTCCCCACTGTCCTGGGGACAAGATGAGGTCCTGTCACACTCCAGCTGGGCTGCGTATAGGGGCTGGGCTCAGCCCAGGACAGCAGCAGCAGCAGCAGCAGCAGCAGTGATGATGGTGGGCAGGTGGGTTTCCCCACCTTCCTGATCTCCCTGGATGTCTTCCCACCAGCCTGGGAGCGGGCATGAAGAGGGGGAACCCAGCCACCTGCTGCTTATGCTCCTGTTGTTGTTCTGAGCTCATCCCAGCCCCTGTGAAACCCAGCTGGAGTTAGGTGGCAACCAAGTAAAACATGCTTGCTGGGAGAATGTGAATAGCTATTATTTATCCAAATGTCAAAGCCATCAGAGGAATTTAAATTCAAGGGAACCATGCAGGGATCCATTTCACAGCAATGCTAACTGTTTATGACTAATGGTGTTTCATTTTCTGGGTGTTCATGTGCACATGATCTGCAGACTGGTTGCAGTTATTATTTGTATTGAGGAAGCACCCTGTGGTGCCAGCCATGGATTAAGGCTCTCATTCTCCTAAGCCCAGAAATCCAGTACTAAAGGTAGTTCCTGCATCGAGGCATTTATGATCAAAGACAAAAAGACATACTCCTTTCTTAAAAGCCCATTTGCTGGAGAAAAGAGGAAATGCTAAATTATCTTTTGCGAGTTGGCAGGAAAAGTCTACTGGTTGGAAGGTCTCAGAACTTCTGAAGAGTTGCAGGGTAGAGTAATAAGCTTTGTCTGTAGCCAAGTGGTCCCCAGTGTTTCACATCTACTAAGTCCTGTGGATGGATCTTGGGGGGCTTGTTCTCACTGTAGACTTTTCTTGTGACTGGCTGGTTCCCAGCCGCTTCCCTTTAACCCTAACAAAAGGGCTGCGTGTAGAAGAAAACATGCAATTTGGTGCCACTAGAGACAAAATTAGGGCCAACTGTCAGAGTATGGAGCACCTCCGCCTCTGGATCTTAAAGAAAGAATCTTACTTCACATTGATATGTAGATGCCACAAGGAGCACCTCATGCCACAAGAAGCGTCCGTTCCATTCTTATCTCTCTCATGCGTACACGTGGAGATGCGCTGCAAAACTGTGGAGCACCAGAAGCATGGAATTCATTCAGAAATTATGAGAAGAATCACAGAGAGGTTAACAGCCTGCTTATTGGCCTTTTGAAGGCTTCTGAATCATTTCAGCCCGCATTCTGCTCCTCCAGCCACCTCTGCACTTGAATATTAACTGGTGCTTATTAGATCAGTATTTTACAAGTGATAGTGATCTCATTGTTCCCATTGTGCAGATGGGGAAACTGAAGCATGGAGCAGTGGAGTGAGTTGCCCAAGGTGATCCAGCACAGCAGTGGCAGAGCTGGGGCACACATCTTTCAAGCCCAATCAAGTATTCTAGGGCATTTATATACATACATTTGTCTGCTCTGACATGCTGAAGAGCCAGGGTGCCAGAGCAGACTCGATTAACCTTCAATGTGTTTTAATTCAAAAGCATGCCACTGCCATTTTCTCAGTGCTAATGTATATTTTGCCATTTAAACAAATGCATGTGTTTGCTGCTGTGCCAGGATTTTTTTAAAAGCACCCAGCACTGTGGCGCAATCATGTGTACAAATGGCCTAGGTTCTAGGTTACCCTGGGGTGTATCTACAAGTGTGCTTTACTGCAGAGTTAACTAATTAGGTCCTCAGTAACATGTCACCACCTACATGTGCTGCACTATTGGGCTGGAGTGAACCAATTAACTTTACCATGGGACAGTACTGCTCAACACAATTACTATCCTATGGTGGAGTTATTTAGTGTGCCACATTGCATGTGTAGACGCTGGCTGGTGCATGAGAGTTCTACGGTGCAGGGTCAGCCTTGTGCCCCAGCCAGCCCCTCTGCAGCACATTAAGCCAGGGCAGAGCAGCCCTGGGCTGACGGGTTGACCCCCCAGGTTCCCTGCCAGCCAGGGCTGAGCTGCCCCAGCTCAACGTGTTGTAGTCCCATGTGCACATGTAAACACTAAGTCTAGGAGCAATAAACTGATGCAAAGTGCACTGGACTTTATTCAGCCATGCTAATTGTATGTGTAGACGCACCCCTTGACTAGCTAGGATTAAAAATGGCAAAGTCTTATGTACCATCTTTACCACTGGCATGGTGTAGAGGGTGCAAATGCACCTCTTGAGATTGGCCGCGTACCCCCTGAAAGAAGCGCCACTGATGCTGCCAGCAATGTCAGCAGGCAGTCACCACTCGCCGCCCCACCCATTGCTGCTGACACCATGGGCAGTGTCTGTGAGCAGTCGCCAATCACCACTGGTCACTACCGATGCTGCTGGCAGCATCTGTGGGTGGTCGCTGACTGCTGGTAAGTGTTTACCACTCCCTCCCTCCACCACTGACACCACTGTGACCGCCTGCAGGAGCTCCCCACTCGCCACTGCCATGCCCCTGCCACCACACCGTCCCTGCTGCCATCACCTACGGGTAGTCACCACGCCCCCACTAGCCAGGGGCGTGCGTCATTCATGATCTTTTCAACCCCTATGGTCTAGCTCTGATCTAGCAGAGGCTGAATATGACTTCCTCTACTTTTAATCCTTCCAGCTGCTGGGAGTTGGTCTGGTGCTAGATACTAGAACTAAGATAAAAAAAGAAGCCTGTTCTTCTGCTTCTTCCAGTTCTCAATCTGCTGGTACCTAGGCATTAGAAAGGGAAAGACAGCAGCCTGGTTGGAAGGAAGAGACAAAAGCAGGTCAGGGGAGAAGACAGAGGCAGATATTTCTCATATTTTGGCTTTCTGACTCAAGATTTTGGGTCTGGATTTGTACAAACGGTGAGTGAAGCACTGCAATAGCAACTACTGCAGCATCTGCCTTAGGATAACTGATCATTGTCTGCTCTAGATCCTGGTATAATTTACATACATGTCTAAATCCATCATAAATCCAGTCCAACATGCCAAAGCAACAGCCTACGCCTTCCATTGCTTTCCCACACTGCTTGAATACTTCCTAACTTTCCTGCTTGGCAGGCTTTCTTAACACAGCTTCTCTGAAGCCTCTCCCTATCTGCTGCTCCCACCCAGGCTTTCAGAGTAGATATCTCTAATTAGCTGCCTGGTCTGAGCTGAGGATGGCAGCTAGACCATCCTTTGACTCTTTTCAGGTGAAGGCAGGGAGGGGGATGTGGCCCGTCATAGAAAAAAAAAAGCAGGAAATAAAAAGATTTGTGCTTCTGTTTTGAGAACCAAACGTCCTTTTTCTGGTTTTTGATTAAAAAAACAACAGCACAACAATTAAATAAATGGGGTTTTTTTTCGTTCTCTACAAAACTGTTATCATTCTTTCAGATGCCCCAGCATGAAGCATAAAGTCCCCCCCTGACAACGTAACTGGAAACCACTGGACAGTCATGGAATCATGACACACGGGACTGCAACACATGGAATCATGGGAAGGGGAATAAATCAGGCAACCTTAAGATGGATCTTAAGTGGAGATGGCCCTTTGGCTATGTTAGGATGCAAGGAATGTGTATGGGGACCACCAGGGTCCAGTTGAGAGGCTGAGAAGATATAGGCCTGAGGAGCTGCAGGTTTTCTGTGAACATACAGGAGCCAGTTCAGCGCTCAGCCCATGACACCAAAAACTTCAGTGTTCAGACACTGCAGCCCATACCAACTCTTTCCAGACTGTATGCATAATTCTAGAAATATTCCATTTCATAGCTGAGCAGGACTAAAAGTACAATCTGCTTGGATATTTGGTGAATAATCTTATCTGTGACTGCATGAGAATTTCCATTCCACCTGCCATGTTCCCTAATGAGAATACAGTTGTCTTGGAGAAATCCCTTAAGATGATTGATTGTTGGAGTCAAACTGTTTGACCTGCACCTAATGTCATGCTGCTTTGTAAAACAAACTTAAAGATAAACCTTCCTAAGAAGATATAAATACAACCTAATGTCCTGGTCTCCTGGATGGTAGACGTCTGTGTTAACCTAGTCAGTTTTCACTGGTGTTATGAATGTAATTGGCTACACTATGTTAATATTGGTTAATTTGAAAAAAATACAAATATGCTTTGATCGCTCTCATTTAGGGATGTTAAACCCCCAGCCCTCAGGCTAGGTTGGACCCCCAGCACTGGTTCATCCAGGCCATGGGACTTCCCCCCTGATATTTGGCAGTGGGGGAATGATGGCACCATTGCCCTGCTGACACATTTACTAGACCTATAGGGAGCCCTATGGGCTAGACAGTATGGTTCTATGGCTCTGTGTGCTGGATTGGCTGCATAGGGCAACATGGGGTCCAATCCCAGCAACATTGGGCCTGGGTCCCTATCCTCGCATGCAGGGCCAGCATGGGGCCTATCTGGGTATATGGATCTAGTCGGTGGACCAGCCTTATGCCATATACATGGCTCATGGGGTCAGAAGATTAAGCACTACTACTTTAGTTCTGTTGAACAGTCAGTTACAATGTGCTCACCTACAGACCCTCCCCTCCCTTTTGCAATAAAGGTGTTTTGTTAATAATGTGACCACAGGAATTCTTTTGACAGCTTTTCCCCTTAAACAGCCTAATGATTAATTTGACCATTCTAATGGCTTATCTTAAGGATTGTTTCTTCCCAGCACCTAATGGAAAGAATAATCAGGTCTTCTAAACCTAATTGTTCAGCGGGTTAATATTAAAAGTTTTTCAAGCTCCTCAGTAAATCTGGGAGTTCTTTGTGAAGCTCTGAACTGGCACTCCCACGGCAGTAACAATGTGAAATGATACCTGTGAAAAGAGGGGTGTTTCCTCATTAACTGAGATATTTGTCCTGAAAAAATAAAAATGGAAATTGGATGTGAACAAGGGAAAGGTTCTTTAATTCCTTTATTGTTGTCAGAATCTTCAGAGATTTAATTTTAATGCTTTTAAAATTATACCTCTTGGACTGTGGTCCCTACAAGTTTGGTCTTGGAGCTGAAGGAATGTGAGAATGCTGCTGCCAGCTGGATGCTGAACAGAAGCTTCACCCCCAGTCGCAGCACAGCAGACAGCCAGCATGGGAGGAGAGGCCTGTTTCTATTATGACTCCCTTCCACTGGGAAAATTACAACAGAGTTTAGTGGATGTGACTGGAAATAATAAGGAATGGTCTCTCCTTTGGTTGGACCACCACCACACACACAGGGAGTACCGTGATGATGGCTGGGGATGGAAGATGTAGTCAGTTCAGGGTGCTTGGCCTGCAAAGGAGAATGAAGCCATGAGGATTTTGCACTCTCAGGATGCACCATAGGCGCTCAGATGGATTTACTTCCATGCCAAAGTGAACCAACACAAAACATTTCCACATTTCTGAAATGGAAAATACTTTGGACCTTTCTGGTCTATGAAAAAATAGATGTTCCTCCTCTCTCACCCTTTATCTCCTTCCCCCTCTCCTATCCTCCCCACTCTGTTTCATCTAATTCAGGATGAAAACAAGTGTTACATTCTGGGATTTTCACCAGTCTCTAAACATTTCAGACTGGATCTCAGCTTGAGGAAAGTCCTTTGTCCAGGGGTAGCAAAGTACTTGGGTTTGTACTGTGTGGTTTCCTCAAGCTAACCCTTGAGACACTGGGGCTTGAATTTTGACATTTCCCCCACCCATCTTTTCATCAAGGACTCCCTGTTGCCAGTAGGTTGCTCAGAACACACTGCATGGTTTTGAGTCGGCCACGCAACACTGCAGTTGTGTTGCCTGCTTCCTTGGCTGTTCGTGCTTTGGGAATACTGAAGGATGCAGGCATTGTTTTTGCCAAAATCTTCCCTTGGAGATTCACCTTGAAAGGTCTCGCCACTACCGTTGGTCGGGACATTTCAATGAAAAGGAACAAAATGATCATTTCCAGCCATATTTCCCATGGAAAGTGCAAAGTATTAACTTAGCCATGGAAATGGAAAATGAAATATCTCATGACTTCCTTCCCAGCCCATCGTAAGGCTGGTGAGGGGGGAACTGCAGTGTACAAGAGTTTTGGTGGAACCTGTGATGTGTGCACTTCATGCATGGGTCCCACAGACTTGCTCAAGGTCACACAGGCTGCTAGTGGCAGGGCATTGAACCAAACCCTCTCAGGTTATAAGCAAGCACATTTACCCCTGGGCTGTTCTTCCTCCTAACTTTCAGCCAGAAACTCCCAGTTCAGAACTGTTCCCCTGATCCTCATTGGCACAGTCAGTCAGATGCTTTGTGTGTTATCAGCAATCGGTCAGAGCCAACGAGTCCGACACTGGTTTGGTTTGCTTCACTCTGTGTCTGAGCTCACACTGATCAGCATTGCACAAACAGGAGTCTCTGCACTAGCATTAGCAACTGGTTTCAACTGGCTCTTCCAAGGGCTTCTTCATAATACACATTCCTGTTTCTCACCCCCCACCCAAACAACACAACAATTGCCAAATGACATTCACATAGTACAGAAATTAAAATGCCTATAGTCAATTAGCCCATACTATCTAGCACTGTTAGCTAAGTTTAGGATGTGCCCCTCACTACAGGTCTTTCCAGAGACATCACCCCCACTGCTTCAAGATGGCAATCAGTCCATGAGGTCTGGTAGTGTTATGTTGTGCGACTCTGCTAGTGGTTCTTACATAGCCTTGTGAGGCAAAACAGCCAGCTTGGTGCCCCTTAGTCTCTCTCCGCAGGAATTTTGATAAGATGTTACTTATTCTACTACAGTTTGTATCTGTCTGGCCTGACAACCTCAGGACCAGAGGGCTTTTGTGACACAACTGCTGCTTGTGACCGCTGTATCCCACTGTAGACGTACACAGTGCCATTTTCACGAGCAGTAGCAGCTTTCTGCATCCCTATTCATACCAGGTGCTTTAGTTTTGCCTTACTTGTCTCTCCATATACACAATCACTCAGATATCAGCTTCTGACAAGAAGACATTCCTTTCTGCGGTTTTCGGCTGAGTTAAATGTCAGCTGGGAAAAAACCTGGCTGCTTTGGTACTGTTCTGTAATTTCACAACAGCCATGTTGGGGATGGTCTTTACCTTGCCATGGAGTAGACACCTGGGTATCTTGTATTAATTTTTCTCCTAATTATATTATTTCTCTAGGACATTGTTTATGTTTTACTTAGTTGTGTAGCTCTAGCCTAGCGTCTCTGGTATCTTTCCAAAGCTGTTCAGAGACTCTCATCCTGCTCTTTTACTCCCAAGGTTGGATTCAACCTTTTGCAGGGCCTTGGCAAATAGACTCAGGGGCCCTGGGCTGGTTGAGACCCTCCACTCTCCGCACAAGCACTACTGCCTGCAGGGAGCAGGGCTTGAAGCCACCCCTAGGAAGCACCTGCCATGGCAGTGAGACAAGTAGAAGGGAAGGGAGGTGGACAATGCCATTCGCACTACCACCACAGAGGGAAGGACCAGGGCCCTAACCTGCAGCTCAGGGCCCTAGGCATGTGCCTGGTTTGCCTATGGGTTAATCCAGCTGTGCTTATTCCACCCTTAGCCCCCTCCACCCTTATCCCCCTCTCCCCCTCACTCTACCTCCAATCAAAACATCATCTATATAAAGCTTAGTCCTCTCTGTACCAACCAAAATTTGTTTCAATTTCCTGGAACAGCTCAATTGCAGAACAGAAGTACCAGAAAGGAAACAGACCACTGGCAGTCTGTGGTGACTATGTCTTCCAAAGAGGAGGCTGAATGAGGGAAAACACCTGCTCTGATTTTTAAAGGGCACCTGTCAGAACAATGCCAAAGCATTAAGCAGAGAAAAATATTTGGCATCGACCTCTCTCCAAAAATGTCTTCCTAGAAAATGGGAAAAAAACCTCTTTTTACGTATGTGTTCAAGTCTTGAAGTCCATAGCTCTGTCCTTTCCTACAGGGATAGCAAATATATTCAGTCTGTTTCTTCTGCTTTCTTTTTGGTTCCCAAGCATAATCTCTTTCCAAAGTTATCCAAAGTCTCTTTCAGCCTCTACCTCAGTAAGAGGGAACTTTCCAAGGAGTGTGAACTGGAATCCTTTGTCTTCATCTGCACGGTTAGGAGCTCCTCTGTGCCCTGCAGCAAAGACCCCCAAACTCTTCTTCAATTGTTTTCAATCTCTGCCCTGAATATCTGCCCTTCTGTCGGGGGCAGTGTCAATCCTAATTTGACCCGCAAAGGACTGACATATGCCAAGCCACAGCAAACATGCCACAAGTGGAACAGGCAGCCTCTGTATGTAGCACATGGTAGACTGGGGAATAAAACAGAGAGATTAATGGTAGATAGGACATGGAGCAAAACACAGGGTAGCAGATCAGGCAGCTGTGAGGAGGAATTGGGGGGGTGATTAACCCCTTGATTCGAACAGGTCGGGGACGAAAGGGTTCTGGAACGTTTCGCCCTCCTTCTCTTTTCCCGTCCAAAAATTTCGAAGACAATGTAAGAAATAAATGCTTTACTTACAAATTAGAACACACTGTAGACACACCCTGTAAAATCCACGATGAAGCACTTAAATGCCTCATATGCACATCTGTGCCAGCAGTTCCCTTTACAACAATCTCCACAACCGAAAAAACCTCAAACCGTAGGGAACTCGAGAGCTCTTTAATACCTATCCAATGCAACCTATCCGATGGGGGCATCCAGGAGGAAAAGGAGCCGTGGATACAGGACCTCGACGAGGGTGATCAGGCGTCTCCATTGTCGTGTAGGTCCCATCTTCCCTTTTCCCGGGCTTTGTTTTTATACTGCCCCAACAACCAATTAGATCAGGTCTTTCTTTCGCGTGCTTTTCGAGCTGCATGAGCCGGGGATTTTGCTGCATGCATGCTTTGCGCGGCTAATTGGGCTGCACCCGCTGTTTCCCCATGTAGCAAGCACAGTTTGCTGGTGTTTGGTCACTTTATTTACCACAGCAGCGAGCAAAAAGAACATCAAATTGGGTCGGTGGATAGGACTGGAATGGCACTCAGGGAGGGTATGAGGCTTAGCTTGTGGTAGGCTGGCCAAAAAAATTGCTTTTCACTGTTTTAACCTAATAATGGGCTCTTCCCCTCCCTACCCCAGCACAAGCATTACAAACTATATCTTTTCCAATTCGTTATTTACACATACCCCCTCTTACTGTGAGGATAAGCTTATCATGGTAAGCCCTGTATTTTACCCATTTTCCATTGACTGCTTGCAGCATTTTTTTTCTCTCCACATCTAATGTTGCTCATTTGAGTACCACATTGATTTGTGCACCACCTGTGTTTCCAGACGGATGGTCCATTCATTTTCTCCTAGCTTGTTGTCCAGGGTTCCCAGAAATAAATCCTCTGAACTAGTGGTGCCAATGTCATCCTCTTTGTCCAAGCTCTGGACACACCACTGACCCTTGCACACTCTTGAAAAGTGATGTCATCCACTGCTGTCCTGGCACCTTTGGCTTGTGCTGTTGGCAACAGCATGTGCACAGGCATGGGCAGTTTTGTATGGACTAGGACTCTTGAGCTCCTTGTGCCTTTCTGTGTCAGGCCTTTTTGCTTAAAGTATTCTAGATTCTCCATGATATTCACAATATTTAAGTACTGTCTACCCTCCAGCCTGGACTGGGTGACTCCAGTTGTTTGATAAATTCTAATTCCTTTGCCAGGAGTTAATCTTGGGTCTTCCAGTAACCTTAGGGTTTTTAGTAGCATGTTGCAATCCATGATCTGGTCTCTTTGCAGCTTTAGATCGTTCATAAATGCTTCTATGTTTTCACCTTGTTTTGTATTTTCTGTTTAAAAACACATCGCTCCCATATTTTACTCTTACATGGCAGATGGTGCTTCTCAAATCTTTGTAGTACATTTTTGTCCCTGCCTGTTTTAACTGAAAAGCATTGAAACATCGCAGTCTTCAGAACCTGTTACCAGAAACAAGGCTACTTGTTGCCCAAGTTTTTGTATGATGGCACCCACAGTTTGCAGTCACAGTGAAATGTCCTTTAAAGCTTCCCAGTTGCCCTCCAAATTTTTGGGGTGTTTCAGCTCTAATGGCTTTTTAGGCAAGTTATTCTTCCACTCAGGATATTTTCCTAGCTTCTGTTACTACTGGTATGCTGTGGTATTCAGTGGCCACGAGGCAGTTGCACATAGATTGCCTTCATTTAGTCAGTGAGTGGTAGCTGCTGAGCAATATGTAACAGGAACTTCCCCAGAGCCCAGCAAATTTCCAAATTGCTCTTGCAAAAGGCTCTAAAAGGTATTGCTTGTCCACACCTTAGACCTTCATTTTCCTGTATTAGGTCAAGCTGAAGGACATTTCCCATGAGACACTATGGCCTCCCTCCCAGAGGTGCCTCAGTGCATGATGGAAAATGTAGTTCATTTCTGAACCAGAAGTGTTCTTTGGGAAATTTCTTGCTGTTAAAAAGTCAGTATTTTCTCTGGAAGGCAGAGTCTATGTACTCCCTTTTGCCAGCTCCATCTCCCCAGACCTCTGAAACCTGTTTCCTGACATAAACCAGATTCACCAAAAAAGTTTTTACTGGTACTTTGAGAGATCTCACCCTTCCGCTTAAGTCCATGACCTAATTTGAGTTTGCAATGCTGGGCCTGACACTGTAAAACTCACTTCTTTGACATTTGTCTCAGCCCTTTCCTCCTCACTCTTTAAACAACATATAAACCATCCATGAATGCAAGCCTGCATTTAAAGCCTCTCCAGACAGCTGGGGAAGGACTTGTTAAAATGATGCAACTATTAAAATATGTTACACGGGCTAGAATTGATATCCAAAATTTACCCTGAAATAAATCCAGGTTTAAAATCTATTCACAACAGTGGAAACAGTTCAACTGTATAGGACCTCTTCCTGTAGTACCCTTCTCTACAAGCTGGTCTATACCAACAGACTCCTACCCCCTATATATGCCTTGTTCCTCAACAGGTTGTAAGGGTGGAGTGGACTAATTTGATCAACACAGTCCAAGGCCCCAGAGGGCCACCACCATGCCTTGACCATTTCCATCCTTGTCCAGAGTCTTCCAAAAGCTGCTGTTTTGAAGATATCTTCCACACTGGGACAGCAGCTTCTCTACTCAGAATGAAAGATTGCCAGCTAACAGACTACAGGACTGGTCCATTACATTATGATCATATAACCTGTACCTGTTAGGATTGTATAACTGCTCCCGAGTGGATCGGGATCGGTTGTTCTTATCCTGCCTCTGATTTCCCTGAGGCACACTCGCTGCTTGTATATCACCTCCCCAGGGAGACCTCCAGTACTTTCCTACCACGCCTTGTTGTTCTGTTCAGGAGTGGGAGGCTCCCTCAAAGGTGGGACTTGCTGGGAGGCGTCATCAATGGGTGCTTCTAGAGCTCCACCTCCCATACACCCCTTCCATGCACCAAACAGCTGGATTCAGCCTGGTGTTAGTTAGGCTGGGCACTTCAGATGCCAAGCCTAGTGGTGTGACCCTGATCTGGGCCTCAGATGAGAAGGCCTGACTACAGCACTGGGTTTACAAGCCACCTACTGGACAAGGGTCCTTTGTTTTCAGACACATTAATATGGACCTGGGTTATGTCCATCAGTCTCGTCCCTAACTTCAGACTGTGTGCCTATTGGCCACTGGGCAGCCTTCCTGGCTTTCTGAGCCCCTGCCTGGAGTCTCTGAGGGCCCCTGGTTCCTCAGCCCCAGGAGTGAAGTATGTGGCTGTTCTCTGAACTTAGGGGCAACCAAACTGAAGAAGAAAAGAGTCATTCAAAGTGTCAGGGAGGTATGGTATCGACTCCCTACTGATGCATCCCGTGTGTGGTGGCGGTCAGTCCCTCAGTATCCTTCTCAGCCCGGGTGTCAGCTGCTGCGCTGCTTGTGGTGCAGAACCCTCTTTAGGACCCTGTCCTGGATCCTACCATGTAGGTAGCTCCGGTCGTGCCAGAGGAAGCACATTTCTATCTCCCAGCTGTGGCTCCCCGGCATTTTGTCTGCTGCTAGCTATTTTATTTGAGTCATCCAGCATTTTGCCATGATCTTGTCGCATTGTGCCAGCTCCAGGGATGTAAACAGGCAGCTGGTGAACCATGTGGGCAGTTTGCTTGGCTGTGGTTAGTTCCCATCCAGTGGGTAAGCATTTCCTCATTATGGGGTTCCCCTGAGTGCTTCCCGGGGATCATGGGGGTTCCCTGCCATGGTTCTGGCTCCAGCAAAGGAATTTCCACCTGTTTTCTTTCAGCACCTTGGGACATAACCATATACTCATAGAAAAGAAGGGCTAAAAGGGACTTCAGGAGGTCATCTACTCCAACCCCTTGCCTAAGCCAGGGTCATCCCTATATAAACTATCCTATATGTGGCAGGATAGCCAGCAGGCTCACCGGCAGCCCAGATCGTTGGCTTGAGCCTGAACAGCACGAGCCCCATTGGTGGAGGCATTCTTCCTCCCCCACCAATCAGGAAGGCAGGAGGAAGTGACTGAGTGACAGGGCTGGTTGATGTGACTGAGGGGTGGAACTAGGATAGGCAGCCTCATGAAAAGGCAGCAGAGGGCAGCAATCAGAGAGCAAGTTTGCTTAGAGGGAGCATGGCCCAGGAGGAAGCCAGGGAGCAAGAGATTATGTGCATATTTGTGTGAGCATGTGCAAGGGACCTGATGCAGTGTTGAGTGAGCAGGTTCTTGTGCTGTGTCTTCCTCACCCCCCTCCACACCCTCATCTTCTCATTCTCTCTCCTTACAACATAGGTTTTCTCCAGGGAACAAAGGTGGCAAAAAAATGGAGGCTGGGTCAACTGTTGTGACTTCCATGGGATATGCCATGTTTGTGTTTCTCCCAGAGGTTCAGGACCACCTCATCTGAATTAAGTGTAAGCTGGTGTCTGCTCTGGAGAAGAAGATTCAAAGATTGGAAAAATGAATATCCACGCTGCATTGCATCCAGGACCAGGAAGATTACTTGGACAAGAATTATGAGAAGAAGGTATTAGAGAGACCAAAGGACACTTCTCCTCATTGCCCTTTGGCCCCTCCAATACTGGCATGTGACTCCTTAAAGGAGGAGGGGCCCCAGAATTGGAAAGCAGTAGATTGAAGTCAGAAACAGCTTTCAAGAGCTCTGTGGTAGAACTGCTGAGGAAATGACAGAGGAGGAGACATATGCAGGCATGAGGCAGAGAAGGCAGCAACCTAGAGAACAGGAAGTGTAAGGTCCCAAAGACAGGGGCTCCAGGACCACTGCACCAAGAAGGAACAGAAGAGTGGTGGTGGTCAATGACTCCCTTCTACAGAGGTCAGAACCACCAACTTGTCATCCAGATTTGGGGACCTGGGAGGTGTCCTGCCTACCTGGAGCCCAAATTCAGGAAGTCACATACAGATTGCCAATCCCCATCCATCTTTCAGACCATTTATCCCTTCCTGCTTCTCTATGTGTGCACCAACAACACTGCTAGGAATGACACTGAGCAGATCAGAGGTGCCTATGAGGCTCCTGCCAAGAGGATTAAGGAGCTGGCAGCACACCTGGTATGAACAATGCATGCCCCTGGCAGCTGGAGGGCCTGGTGGCGCTGGCAGCACCGGTGAGAGTGCGGCAGTGGTGGCAGCAGGAGCACAGTGGAGGTAAGCAGGAAGCTCCCACAGACACCACCGGTGCAGTTGGAACTCCCATGGCCACTTCCAGAAGCAGTGCAGCTGCTTTTACTGGCAGCCCCGTTCCCTGGCCAGTGCTCACAGAGGGGGGCACTGGTGCTCCCACCTGTCCCCCTGCTCGCTGGCTAAACAGGGAGTGCACTCTGACAAGGGGTGCACTGGCACTCTCAGGGGGTGTACGTGCACCTCCATGCACCCCCTACGCATCGCTCCTGCTTGGAAGGATGACTGCTATCAAGAGATGGGATTCATCTGAGCATGTTGTCTGGCCAATCTAGTAAGGAGGGCTTTAACATAGGTTCCACAGGGGTTGGTGATCCAAACCCTCTTGGAACAGAGCACACACTCCAGAGGGAAAAGGGCTTGAAGATGCAGCTTAACTCTGAGAAAGAGCCAGAGAACTAGTGGACTGAAAAAAGTGATGCAGAAGGGAAGCCAGTAGGTCAAAATTCAAAATACATCTGATGCAAGGATACAAATGCACGAAGTACAGGGAATAAATATGATGAGCAGGAAGCTGTAGCCTGTGAAAAGATCTATGATCTGATTGGCAGCACAGAGACCTGGTAGGACAACTCTTATGACTGGAATGTCAACATGGACGATTACACTCTATTTTGGAAGGACAAGGATGGGAGAAAAGGTGGTGGTGTTGCTTTGCATGTCAAGAACACATACACTTGTTCCCTGGTTTAGGAGGAAGAAGACAGCAAAGCAGAATGAAGAAGGGTGAAGATGAAAGGTGAAAGATGCAGCACGAATCTAATGGTGGGGATTTATTACAGCCACCAACTCAGGAAGAGAAGGTAGAAGAGGCACTCTTCAAGCAAGTAACAAATCTATCCAAAACCTATGGGATGGTACTGATGGTACTTCGCTTTTCCAGACACCTGCTGGAAGAGCAATGCAGCCAAACATAAAAGGTCAGGCTGGTTATGAACTTGTATAGAAGACAATTTTCTGTTCCAGAAAGTAAAGGATACAATTAGGGGATCATCTTTCTTGGATCTTGTCCTGATCAACAGGAAATAACAGGTGGAGAATGTGAAGGTGATGGGTAACTTGAGAGGAAGCAATCACGATATGATAGAATTCCAGAACCTGAGACAGGGGAAGCATGGCGTCAGAAAAATTAGGACGCTAGATTTCAAAAAGGTGGATTTCATTTGACTCAAGGAGTTAGTAGGCATGGTGTCATGGGAGAAAAGATTGGAGGACAAAGGTGCCCAGGAGGGCTGGGAGCTTTTAAAGGGCGCAGTATTAGAAGCCCAACAAGAAACTGTGCCAACAATGGAAACACAAGATGAATGGCAAGAGACCAATTTGGCTGCACAAGGAGCTTCCTTAAATGCAAAAGGAAAGCATACAGGCAATCAAAGAGCAGGCAGTTCAACAAGGAAGCATATGAGAAAATACCAAGAACCTGAACAGACAAAATCAGGAAGGCAGGGATAAAGAATGAATTGCATCTGGCAAAGGTGGTTAAGGACAGAAAAGTTTTAGAAGTATGTTGGCCAGAAAAGAAGGACCAAGGAAGCTGTGGGTCCTCTGTTAATAAGCTAGGGAAACTCCTAACAGAAGATGCAAAGAAGGCAGGCTACTCAGCAGTTACTTTGTCACAGCCTTCACAAAAGTATTAAGCTGCAGCCACACAATAGGAATTATCTGGATAAGGAAGGGGACAAGATGAGGGAGGAGATAACAAAAGAGACAGTCAAAGAGCTTTTCATGGGTCGGAATGAAATCAAATCAGCAGAGCCTGATGAACTTCATTCCAGGGTGCTAAAGGAGTTGGCAGATATCTCAGAGCCCTTGACAGTGATCTTCATGAAGTCGTGGGAGATAGGCCAAGTACAAGAGGACTAGAAAAGGGCCAATGCCCCTCTTTAACAAAGCAAAAAGAAGGAACTACAGACCAGTTAGCTTACCTCCATACCTGGGAAGTTACTGGAGCATATCCTAACGAAGACCATTTACAAGTATTGGCAGGAGGAAAGCCTGATCACAAGCAGCCAGCATAGATTTATGAAAAACAAGTAGTGTCAAACAAACATGATCTCCTTCTTTATGGGACTCATAACAGACTGCACAATCCACATACACACAGATGTACTCCCTATACTTTCAGGCATTAGGTAAAGCGGTTAAAGAAGGTAGACCCTAACGTCATTACTGGCAATAGAAGCAAAAGATTTTGATCATCACCTGCTCCATCGATTGTTAACTGAAGACCCTAATAGATGGAGGCTTAAGAAGCTCAAAAGTCATAACCCATTAGTACATGAAGACCACAACTTTCTGGAAGAGACTGGGGATACTGAACCAAACCTATGGGCAGTAATGGAGTGGGCTGACCACTGGCAAATCTATTCCTGCAGCATTTTATACCAACATCAAACAAGTACCCCTTTGGGTACAACCTTGACAGAGAAGTGTGGGTCAAGCTGAACAGACTGAGATCTGAATATGGATGCTTCAAAACCACTTCTCAAGATGAACATCTTGGACAACCCTCTGTGTGAATGTGGTGTCCAACAAACAGCACAGCGCTTAATTGAAAGCTGCAATCTTTACAAGAGTCCAGAGGGGATAGCTGGAATCCACACATTGAGTGATAATACCAGACAGTGGCTTATATCTTTGGAAGTTGATATCTGACACCATATGAAAGAAGATCTCTTTCTTTGTCAAAGTAACTACTTGGGTGGATGAAGGGAATGTTGTGGATATATAGCAAGGCTTTTGGCAAGGTCCTGTATGAGCTTCTTATAAACAAACTGGTGAAATGTGGGCTACATAGAACTACTATAAGATGGATAGATAACTGGCTCAATAGCCACAGGCAAAGTGTAATTATTAACTGGTCCATGTCAGAGTGGCAGGAGATTTCAAGTGGAATCCCTCAGGGGTCTGTCTCAGGTCCAGTGCTGTTCAACAAGTTTATTAACAATTTGGGTGCTGGCATAGAAAGCTTCATGAGTAAGTTTGCAGACAACATGAAACTAGGAAGGACTGTGAACACTGGAGGAAGTGAGTATAATTTAGTGTAATTTAGAAGGATCTCAACAGGGTGGAAAGTTGGGCTAGAGCTAAGAGGATAAAGTTCAATGCAGACAAATATAAGGGGATTTGTATCCATGCTTGTGCCACAGTGCATGCAGTTGTATAAACAGTGAAATGCGCATCAGTGCTGAGAACATGGCGGCAACACGCTTTTGAACTAAAATATTTGAAAGGTGTTTTCGTTGAAAAGCTTACTGCTGCCATTTTCTGTACAATGATGCACATTTTGCCATTTATACAACTGCAGCACAGTACACATCAGCTCGCACACAGAGCAGAGTCAATTAATTGAGCTTGCTCCAACCTGCTGGATCTCCGGCGCATCACAGGATGAAAAGGTATATCTATATAAATGCTCCAAGGTACTATACCTGGGGAAGGATAATCTAAAACATAAATATATGGGTGACACCTGGCTGGATGGCAGCCCTCTTGAAAAGGACTTGGAGTTTTGGTAGATCACAGACTCAATATGAGTCTTCAGTAGGCCTATGCGAAGTGGCTAGTATTCGCTTTGGATTCAGATTTGGCCAATTCAGGGGACAGTGATTCGATTTGGTGATTAGAATCACTGTCCCGATTCAATTTGGCCAAATCTGATTCAGAGATTTGAGGAAGAGGGGTTGGTGGGGCTGGGGAGTGGGGGGGGGGTGTCTCTCAGGGGTCTTCCTATGGTCCCCTCCTCCCTCCCCCCGCTGCCCCTCCCTGCCCGTAGAATTTACCAGCTTGGAGTCCAGCTGCTGCTTCCTGCTGCAGCCTGGGGACTGCCTGAATCATCAAAGATTCAGAGAGCTTTGAATCGATTCGGACCTTTAAATTGGTCCCCTGGTTCAATTTGGATTCAGAGACTTGGCCACCAAATCAAGACGAATCTCCTCCGAATTGAATCACCACCCAAAGCTTCGTACAGCCCTAGTCTGCAATATAATGCAGCTGCACAGAAGGTCAATGAAGTTTTAGCATGTATCAATAGAGGAATTAGGTGCAAGACACAGGAGGTGAGAGTCCCGCTATTTGGCACTGATTAGACCTCATCTGAAATATCATGGGCAGTTCTAGGCTTCACCTTTTAAAAAAGGACATGGAGACATTAAAGAGGGTCCAGAAGTGGGCAACAAAGATGATCAAGGCTTTAGAGTGCAAGTCATATGAGGAGAGGCTGAAGGAGCCAGGCATATTCAGCTTGTGGAAAAGAAGACAATATTATGAAGGGACATAATATTGGCTTGAAATACTAGAAAGCAACCATAAAGAAGAAGGAAAGCACCTTTTCTCTCTTGCGACAGAGGAGGACATGGACCAATGGTTTGAAGTTGCAGAAAAATAAGTTTAAACCAGATATTCAGAAAAACTTGTTCACTGTTAAAATAGTGAGGCAGTGGAATAGATTGTGTAGAGAAGTTATGGACTCTCCATCACTAGAGGTGTTCAAGAAGAGGTTGGACAACTGCTGGTCAGGGATGGTGTAGGGCCTGCCTGTGTTCTACTATGGGTATTTCCCATACTTCTGAGCTCTGCTGATTGCCTCTGTCCCTCCTTTCTGCTATTTATGTCATGAGCTGCTTGCAGACATTAAAAAAAACACGCTTTACTGGAAGAAGCAGTGTGCTACTTCAACTTGGCTTCGCAGAGTCTGCATAGCTCAGGTGCTTCAACAGGGCTTTTTGGTGCTTTTATCTAAAGCTGATTTAATTAGCTACTAGATAAAAGTGCCCAAAAAGCCCCGCTAGAGTGCTTGATCTATACAGACATTGGGCAAGCTGGGTCCAATTAACATACTGCCTCTTCTGGGCATACGGTGGACTGGGTGCAGCAATATGCCAAGTTTAAAGTAAAGCGCCAGGTTTTGTTGGGGGATTTTTGATGTCTGCAAGCAGCCAAGGTGTTTTTCAGTCTCCCTCTAAGGCATTGGGTGTTAGCTATACTAAAGCTGGGGACTTTCTCTGGTGGGTGCCAATGTTTCTACTAGTGCCAAAGCTAGAGGTTCCTGGCTAGAGGGTCTTACCCCTCCACTCAGTCAGACAGATCACCATATTTGGGGTCAGGAATGAATTTTACCCCATAGCCAGACTGGTACAGATTGTGGGGGGGTTCTGCCTTCCTCTGTAGTGAGGGGCATGTCCCTCTTCCCAGTCTCTTGAGCATATATTGCAGTATTTCATAGAAGCATGACATTGACTTCCATGGTTCCCCTGCTTTACCTGTGGCAGATTAGGGTGTTAGGTCTGGGTTGCATCAAGGCTGAGGATAGTCTTGTGTACAGTTTAGATTATAGAATGGGTTGGTTTGCATGGGGATGATCCTACTTCAGGCAGGGAGTTGGACTAGATAATCTCTAAAGGTCCCTACTAGCCCTGCTTGTCTATGACGCTTTACAGAGATCTGTATTGTTACAGAAAGGGTGACAATAGCACAGAGAAGTGAAGATACTTCCCCAGAGTCATCTAGCTTACCACTGGCAGAGCCACGCAGAGTCCCCTGACCCCTTCTGACCTGGCATCCTCTCTACTCAGTGACATTACTATCTATCTGGTCTTAGCTCCTGCCAACAAATTGCATTGTGGACAATGGGCCTTCTCAGTGGAGCGGGTAGTCTGCCTGCGGAGAGCTCAGAATTGGAGCCCTTGTCTTTGATTAAGAGTACCTGCCTGTATTCCTGTTCAGCTGAACCTCCCCAGCCCCAGTGCAGCCAGACATTTTGCTTTTGATTTCCATAGATTTAATCACAATGTTTCGCAGAGGGCAGTATTGTGCTCTAGAACGTTTTCTGTGGCAGGTAATTCTTTTAAATATTCATTTTTCAAAAAGATGAATACATCACAACTACATTCCTCCTATAGAGAGGCTGAGCTGTAAAACGACTTACAATAGTGAGCCAATGTTTTATTGATGAGCTGTGGGTCTGAAGTAGTCTCTTTTTTGGGGGCTATAATTTTAAAATGGCTCATTCAGCATCTTGTTTTGCACATGACTAACTTCACACTTTATCTTTCTATTCATATGTGCGCCTTTAAGATTCCAAGGGCTAAATCTGCATGCAAGCCACAAAGAAAATCAAATTGTTGTCTCAAAGAAAGGCAAGTCTATAATAGCTCTAGGTCTTTATTGATGGCAAGTACACTCTGTGTTTCATTTCAAACTCTAGAGTCTTCAGATAATTTATTAGTCCCTTTCTATTTGCAGCTGCGAAAGATATTAATGTTTCCTAGAAACACTTTTAACAAATCTCACAGGGGGAAAATGTGAATGTACTGAACCTTTCTTAGTTAAAAAAAATAAAATAAAAGAGTGTGATCCCTACCCGGATAAAAGAACCCAGAACTGTGTGAGTGACCTGTCTCCCTTACCCATTCCTTTCCAAGGTGCATTTAAAGAACCACAATATCAATTCATAGCCAAACTCCTCTCCCAAAGCCCACATTTTTAAATGGAGACAATGTAATACTTTCAATGATCAAAGCACCAGAATAAAGGTATGAATCGGCTACCAGGAACTGGATTTGGGGAAGAAGGGTATGAATCAATAATTTTTCGTACAATGCTATTTTAAAAAAAAAATCTATTGTCCCAGCCTACTCCAAAAAGTGGCTGAGAAATGTTGCTGTGGAATCCCACACTTGCCCTTCAAGCATTTCTCTCTTAGTCCTGCCCCATTTACAAGTAGACACCTGCCAAGCAATATCCTGACCACTGAAGTCGGGGAATTTTGCTATCTGCTACTCTTGCAAACTCTCACCTGGTCTCTGATTCATGCTAAATTCCTTCCATCGTGTATACTATCCCTGGTCATTCAAAATCTGCAATACACATTAGAGCCCAGGCTTAAACCCTGCTATCTTCAGAGGGTGCTGTCAGTAACACCTATGCAATTCCATCACCTTCAGTCAGTTTGCAAAGTAAGAACACAACCCAGCTCACTCTCTCTCCCTCAGCTCTGCAGGGGGAGAGAACAGTAAACTTTTATCTTCCGCACACAAACATCAGCACAGAGATAGCACTAAATACACCCCCCCTTCCCCAGCCAGCAGAGCTGTAGATCCAGGAGGTGCTGTGTTTACATTTTGACACTTGGCAGAGGAGCAGCACAATGAAAGAAGAAGAACGGAGAATGTGAGGCCTCCTGCTTCTTTCAAAATATACGATAATGACTGTCACTAAAAGGGGTGTGTAGGCCTTGATGCAGGGAATGTTTGCAGCTGTTGGAGCTGAGCAGGCCTCTTTTAGGGTGGGTGCATCAGATTTATATGTTGGCACGCTTAATCGGATCTAACAGCTTAATTCCCATGTGAAGACAGAGGGTAGTACAGGCTATTCTGGAGTATAAATTGATGTTGGGTCCAATTCTAATTCACAATCTTCTGTTTTACTGGGTGCCACTCCAGACTGGCATCATCTACCCCTTTCTGCACCCTTCTACAGAAGATATGGGCAGCTTTTCAGAATGTCCTGCTTCAAGCTGCAGGGAGGAGTTGGGGACCTTCCTTCATCCCTCTTCCCAATGCCAGGATGATCAGTCTTTACTCAGACAATATCTAAGTGGAGCCAACATTTTCCATCCCAACCCCCAAAAGATAAGTGAAGCATAAACACACTCCCCTTCTATAAACCCCTCATTTTCAGCATCATGGATTGCTACCCCATTACTTAGCCTGTTTCTTGTCACTTATTTTGTCACTATTACACCTCCCACCCAGGCCACCATAGATATAGCCCATCTGCCCCAAAACAGGGATGTGGTATAACTAACCAGGGAGCCAAGCCACCAGATTTTTAGTTCAACTTCTTCCAAAATCTAGAAGTCTCAGAAAGAAATGTCCAGCTAGGTGCCTACCTACTCCCTACCCCAGGTATTTTCTAAATGTGACAGTGCGCCCTTAACCAAGACATTGGAGTGAAATGCTGGCCCCACCAAAGCTAAATATTTCATTATAATGAGCTAGGATTCACTCTATCTATTACAACACAATGTTCCAGAACTGACCGCAGTATGCCACAGGTGACTGCCCCCAGGAAGGCTAGAGTATCTTTGCCTCACTCATTGGCTACCTCTGCATATGTATATTGAGCCTGCCATAGGATGCATCCAGCAAGTTGCCTTCAATGCCCACCTCTTTCCCTAAGCTTTTCTCAGCATTGCTACTTCCCAGCTTGCCCTGCACACAGCGCATTGGTCCCAGGAGCTTGCTCCTCTTGTGTACAGTGGGGATTGGCTGGGGTGCACACAGTGGGGAAAGGTCTTGCTTCTTGGTCCCTTCACACATCTGTGTCGGCCCTTTCCTTCATTCTCCAGTGTCAGCTTCAAGTCCTTAGCTTCAGCTTGTACCATAAGGAAGGGAAAGATACTGGCTTCTGTTAGTCTTTTATTTTTTTCCCAGGACATACATTTCCACATTCTTTCTGATCCTGAGGTTATCACATCATATACCTGACTAGCTTTATTTCCTCTATGATCTAGCAGCCTCCAGCCTAATAACTGCCTCACTGGCCCTCTTTATCCATAGCCATGATGGGGTTGGCACCTTGACAGGGTAGTGGCTGGCTGGCTGGTTGACTCTTCCCTTACTGGCATTGGCTGAGGGTTATAGACATTATCATATAGCATAGCAGGCCTTAATCCTTCAAAGACATCGTCATCTGGCTTGCTTCCCTCTAGAGTGCACACTGATTTTCCTTGGCCTGTTTCCTGACACCCAACTGAAGTCAATGAAGAGACCTCCCTCCACCAGCAGTTGCATGGAGCCTGATGCAACATTCATTTTTTTTCCTGGCAGCAAGGTCAAGGGAAGCAGGATCACTGCCAATACCAGCTGTGAGTCTGGCTTTCTATGCTCAGTTTTCCACGTGTTTTCTCATCTGCCCTTGGTCACCCCTGCAGCTCTTACTACAAAGTGTCTTTGCTTTCTTGTTGTGCAAACAGCTCTAAATCTTTTGGACAGATTTTAAAAAGGAGCTCAGTCTCGTGGCCAACTGTTGAATTCATTTTATCTTGCACAACTCATTCATTTTAAGGTCTCATGTCTCCAAGAGTACCTCCCTTAACCTTCTGTATTTGTAGTAGTTTCTGCTGAAGGCAGCAGCATGGTCCAGTGGATTGGACACCTATGCTTTATTTCTGTGCTTATCTGTGCCTCAGTTTCCCCATCTCTCAAATGAGAGTACTACATTTTGAGCTCAGTGGACGAAACACACCACAAAAAAGTCAGGGTGGTGGTTATTCATATTGCTGTTAAATGTGGCTCCAGAGAAGAATGCATGTTTTCTTGTCACTTAAGTCATTATTTATTATTTTTAATTTCCCCTTTGCTGCACTTCTCCCTTCCCTGTAAGCTTCAATCAGTGGGAGTTGCCAGATATTTCCAGGCCACCCAGCTTTCTTCCTGTTTTTTGCTTTGTCCTGACACCAGTGTGAGTGTGTGTGTGTATGTGTGTGTGTGTGTAGGGGGGGCAATTTGCATATCATCTTATTTTTTTTAACTGGATCACGTTCCTCTGGAACCATCCAGCAGGTCCCTGGCCTTTTTCTTCTACTGGATCCTTCTCAGTGTTCACAGGACACATCTCTGATCCTTTACGGGAGCAAGGCAGATACCCTTGTCCTCTCCTTCAAAGGCGAATGGAATATCACCTGCCTCTGGGTGTTCACGCTGTGTGAGCTTCAACCACCAGAAACCTGAGATTGTGGGCCAGTGTTATTTATTAAACTGTATGCTTGAATATGAAAATTAGCCAGCTTCATAAAATTATATATATATTCTGACAGAGTAGAAGTTTGACGGGAGTAATAATGAATACAAATTACAGAGAAACAAAATAATCTTTTTCTATTAGTAATACATGTCACCACGAATGAATTTTATGCCATGTGAATGATGACAAATTGCATTATTATGTTACCAGTTACCTTGGATTGCCTTTCTAAATATACAGTCCCTTGGCAATGGATACGCTGCCCCCTCAATACACTGCCCCCTCCCTCCTATGTTATTTCACCCAGATGTGGGTCACGGCAAAGTTTCTTGGTGCAGGGAGCTGGTTGTAGAATTCACTTCCCACACCTAGTTAAAGGGTCTGAATTTTCTGGATCTTTGGATTATGTTGAAAGCTTGTGGGGGGTTCTCTCATCATTCTTTTTTTCTTTCCTCCTCCTCCGCCTCCTCCTCTAGGAGATTGGGAGCCAGTTGGGGAAGGCTGAAGGCTGGAGTTGGTGGAGGACAGGAAGCACAGTAGTATTCTTTGAGGTGAGGTTTTCTAAGAGGCTAAGGTTCAAACAGGTGATCAGAGGGGCATGCTTTAAAAATCAAAATAAGCACAGCCCATGTTCTTGTAGAACCAAAGCCTGAGATGATGTCTCTTTTGAGGGCTTCTTCCTTGGCTATGTGTTTGTCCCCCTCCAAGGGTAGAGGCTGAGAGCCTGGGAGCAGAAGCCTCAAAACTGGCTGTGACATGAAGGAGACATATGGAGCTGGGGCAATGAGGATTAGTAACAAGCTTGGAGCACAGCAGGGAGACAAAGAGCAATGCAGAATAGCCCATACTCCAGCCAGGTAAACTTCTAGACCAGGGCTTATGTCAGCAGAGGGGGATACCCTGAGTCCTTAGTCTGGGAAGACTGAGCAGGCACAATCTCCTTTGCACACTACAGTTTTGACCAGGAGTGGGATCTAGGATCTTGAAAAGTGGGGCATGCAAAGAGCTCACAGGAGTGGGTGTTGTGACCAGCTGTGGAGACCAGATTTCTTGGCAACAGAGGGCTCACTGTGCATGTGCCACACCACCAGACTCCCCAGATCCATCCCAGTGTCAACCTGTTTTCCTAATAATGCTAGCCATTCCCTGGAGGATGCTCTCCCACCTACCACCCTGAAGACTCCCCCTTTGCAGACAAGCATACAAAAGGAAGCCCAGCCAGTATTAGAGCCTGGTTGAAGCTAGCCCTTGCCTCCCAGCTTGAAGGAGACAGAGCACATTGCCAGATATCCAGAAGGGACAGTTGTACAGTGGCCCTCAGTGACACCTGGAGCAGGGTTGTGACAGTATTGCTACATGCTACATGCATTTTATACCACAGAGAAAGCCCACCCAAAGAGTAAATTCCACTGCACTAGTATGAGAAGTGCAAAAGAATAATGATGAGTCAAGGGAATGTGTCTGCCAAATGAAAATATTTTCTACATAAACTCCCTCAAAATGTTACAGAAACCAGAGGCCTCTCAAAAAGCATGGAAAAATGTTAACCCTGTAGTTCTGTGCCCTGTGTTCCTGGTAAGCAGAGGCAGATCCAGAGTGGGTGCAGCAGCATGGTCCCCCTCTCCCCCCAACTTTCCAGCTGTGTCACACATGAGCTCTTGGTACAGAGAGCATCTACCCAGAGCTTTTGCTATCCCTAGATCCAGTGTTTAAAATACTACAGGTAGCCCGGAGGGAAAGCCCATAGCCACCACTACTCATCCTTTCCTTTCTCCTGCTACTGAAATCAGCAGAGATGGGGAGGGAGAGGAAGGGCGAAAGCAGCAGTGTTCATCCTGTGGGCTCCAAAACTGCATAAAAGCAAAGGCTCTAGCTAAAGCCTGCCCTGATCATCTGGTGAGAGATCATAAGCTCACTGCTTATGCTGAGCTCCAGCAGAAGCCTGCCCTGACCAGAGAGGGAGCTCAGAGCTCACTGAGCATGTACAGCACAGCCGAAATGGGGCAGCCACACCTCCCTTATCCTATTCCAGCCACTGTTGGTAACACATACAAAGGAAGTACTTGGTGCATCATTTTAAATATACTTATTTTCTTGTTGGTTTCCTTTAGCATCCCATTGTCCAACTAGTTTTGATGTAATGTTCCTTACTGCCAAAACTTACCAACCTACACAGCCAGGTTTCAGGGTAGCCTCTTTCATTAGATAGCCTGGCTTTGAACAACCATTTTAAAAAGTTGCTTTATAGCTCAAAGGATTTACAGTAATACACTATAATGTAAATAGCTGCAGAGTACCTAGATGAATAGAACAGGCTGGAAAGATCATGCTTCTCTGTGGTTGTGATTTTTTGAAATCGTTAAAGGATGGATAAGAAATAATCTATGGATAAATTTTAGCTAGACTTTGAAAAACTTTTCGATGAAGTTTCCCACAGGAGACAATTAAGGAAATGAGGAAACTAAGGAGTGGGAGTTAAACTCCTGTGAGGGATTAAAAACTGGTTTAGAGCTTGGAAGTAAAGGGAAGAAATAAATGGCCAATTCTCAGTTTGGAAGGAGGTTAATAATAGGATGCCAGTGGGATCAGTACTAGGATTGATGATGTTCTGTAATCATTACCTGGAAGACAGGATGAATACTGAGCTGGCAAAATATGCTGATGACATAAAATTATTTAGGTTAGTTACAGCTAGGGAAGATTTTGAGAATCTCTCCAGAGGATCTGAGGAAACTAGGTAAGTGGGCAACACTGACAAAAAGAAACTCAGACACACAAAAAGTAAAATACAATGGAAAGGCAGTTTAACTTAGTTTAACACTGCTGGGTTTAGAATTAACAGCAACTTCTCAGGAAAAGATCTTGGCATTGGTATACGCAGCTCAGAGCAGGCAGCTGCTGTGTGTGGAAGGCAGTCCAAAGCCTTTTGGCAGTCCAAACACCCTTTGAATAAGGCACTTGGCTGAGTGAAGAAGAGGATAAATGATACACAAGATCTCGTAATGCCATTAGACAGTGTGGTCCCAATCCTGCAGCTGGATTAGTGTGAGTGGATCTATGCAGAGCTCACCCCATCACATTCAGTGGGATACTTCATAGGCAGATCTAACTGGATATTTGATGGCATGCCAATGCAACAGTTGGGAGAAGACTGTCTCAGTTACTGCAAGAAGAGTAAACTGCAGTGAACGGTGCCCTGAAATCTGGCTCTCCACATCATAAATAGTAGGGCAGGAAGGAGAAGACTCTATGGGGCTTCTTTCTCATAAGTTATCTTTGGTAATGAAAAGTCTGCTGTGAACCCACTCATGTCAGTGGGAAGGAGTGAGTGGGATTGAATAGGAGTGAGTAGAGTCTAATGTTTCTGTACTGCAGTGGTTGGGGGCAGTATGGAGCACTAGGTTGTGATGTTTAGGCATGCTTGCAGATTGTAGAGAAAACCCTAAGTTTGCCTTAGTTTATGCACTCTTATGGGCTCAGCATGAGACAGCTACCCGAGAAATAACTCCAGGATCTGGGAGGATTTTGCAGCCTACACTGAATCTTGGGTTTCCATGGCTTCACTCCCAGTAGCACCTGAGCAAATTATGTTCAAAATTAGCTGGAGTGCATCCACTTGTGTTGCTGTCATACTCAAGGATTGCAGACATACTCTGAGAGTCAGTCTCCTACTCAGCTCCCAGGGCAGGGCATCACCTGTCACTCTTGCTTGGGTCAAGCCATGTCTGAGCCCTATTTGCTCACATGGACTAAGCTTTTTGCAGGCATTTTAAAGGCTACTGATAAGCTTCTCATGGGATGCACAGAAGGGGACCTAACTCATGAAATCCAAAGAAACAAGGTGCCAAGACATTTTGAATATTCCACGAGGTACCTATGTGCACTTTTAGGTGTCTAAAAATCTTTGAAAACCTGAACCCTAATGTCTACAGCAACACTAAGACCAGGAACAAGTGGCACTGTATGGCAGTCGAGCAGCATATGTGAGAGTCAAATAAAAGACGGAGGAAAAAGCAGTTGTGTACTTTTCCTTGTTCTGACAGAACAAAGGAAGGCTTTTACTGGACTTAAAAAGCCACAACTTAACTGCAGAATGGATCAAAGAAAGTGAGGTTTTTGTTATTTATTTACACAATGCCCCAGTGAACTGGGTGAACTTGATATTGTGAGAGGTCAGTGAGGGCATCTGCTGGGAACTGGTGTTACTAGCAATGCCACCCATAATTACGCTAGCTAAGAAAGATATATATATATATTCACTTCATTTCAGCCTATATTATATAGAATATCTATAATTCAATATAGGATGAATTTAAGTGAATTAGGTGCTTTAATCATCTAAAATATCTGGCATGAGTTACTCTGAGAGCATGGCATCAGAAAATTGTGTGTATGTGTGTTTGTGAAATCATTTTCTGATCCCAAGATACTCTGAGGGCATAGCATTAGAAAAGGCAGGATGTTTGTTTACTTTAACATGTAGGTTTTAATGCATATATATCTGATATATATGATATATATCATATATATCAGATATATATGATATATGATATATATCATATATCATATATATATGATCTGATATATATATATATATATATGATCTGATATATCTGATCTTTTGCTCAATTCAAGGTCGTAAGAACTAACATGGTTTTCCTTCTCATCTCCATTCAGTGGATATTTCCACATTAAGACCTGATCCAGGTCTCATAAATTTAGGGCTGAGATTTTTGACTATTTATAACTTTGAGTTTTCCAAATTCAATAGAAAAATCCTACAGAAACTTCAAACTCCAGAATTAGAAATAGCAGCACCCCCAGTAGCCTATAAATCCAAAATGCTGTCTCCTTGGAATGTCATCTGCTCCTTTCCTGGTTTATTATTTTAATTAAAAATGCAATTAAAATTTATTGCACCACTTATTAACCATGGAAAGCAGAAATATGAGAAGAAACAGTGTTCTGCAATTCAAAGAAGTTGCTATGTAACTTTATTATTTAATTAAATGTAGTGATATTATTGCTAGTGCCAGACCCTTAGTCAGCATAAATCAATAAGGAACGTAGTGCAATAATAACACATATTAACTGCCAGATACTTATCCCTGCTCAGTGCTGATAAAATCTCTTTGCACTGTAAATTTTAAGAACTTGCAAACATTGTTACAATATGGCTGACTGGTATGCAAGTTGCAGGGTGCAGAGAAAGCTTGCATTTTGGATGACTGACTTTTAGAAGATAACTAATTATTTTCCAAGTTTTTTTAAAGAGAGTTATTTTTCCCCTCCTGTTATTTGGACCATGAGCTCCAACCATTTAGCAGTTACAGCGGTCAATGATTTTTTTTTTGTAAGCTTATGTTCTGCAAGCTCCCTATGGTTATGTTCTAGAATGGTAACTGCATATTCTTTATCTGCAGACTAGGCCTGTGCAAAGCAGCTAGAATTCACTTCGGATTCAGATTTGGCCGATTTGGGGGACAGTGATTCGATTCGGTGATTCAAATCACTGTCCCGATTCAATTAAGCTGAATCTGATTAAGCCGAATCAGCCAGGCCCTTCCCCGCATCCCCCAGCAATGGCTGCCTCCGCCCCAGCTACTGGCACTTGTTAAAAAAAAGCCCTGAATCAGTGGGTGCTGCCAGGCAGAGAGGCAATCCCCACTGCCCCACACTGCATGGGGCGCTCTGCATGAGCCCCCCCTCCCCCCATGGCTGCCCTGCCTGCCACAGCTCCAGCCCTTTAAGAAAAAAAAACAATAAGAAAAACCCCAGACTCATCACTCCTGCCAGTGGAGCGGGGGTGGGGCGTGATCCCTGCTTCCCCTTGCTGTCCCATGCCATACTGGGGGCTCTGCTCGAGCCCCCGAGGCCCCAAGGCCACTGCAGGACTGGTGAGTCCTGGGGTTTCTCTATTTTTTTTTCCTTAAAGGGCTGAAGTTGGCCTGGGCAAGGCACCCATGGGGTGGCTGGGGGAGCGGGGGTTCGGGGGCTCATGTAGAAGATTTGCAGAGCTTTGAATCTATTTGGACCTTTAAATTGGTCCCCTGATTTGATTTGGATTCAGAGATTCGGCCACCAAATCAGGCCGAATCTCCTCCGAATCGTATCACCACCTGATGCTTCACATAGCCCTACTGCATACTCTCATTAATACACATTTTTGGAGGTTTGGGGGTTACTCTCATTTTTTTTTTACTCTTTATGGTCCCAGATGTTACTGTTTTGGGTTAAGTGTAAATGGCAGGTGGATCAGATTTGGTGTTCACTGGTCTTCCCTTTCAAAAGTGTGAGGCTTGTAGAGGTACAAATACTGCTAATGCAAAATTATACTCAGGTCAGCAAAGGGTCAGCACTCACTGTGAGCTGTACAAACATCTGCAGTGAGTGACCCTCAATTTTAGAGGGGGAAAAAAAGACATGAGTGCAAAGAGTAGGTGAGAGTCCAGATTGGGGTCACTCTCTAGCTTGCTATAAGAGGTTCAAGTCTGATATTCACTAAAGCTAAAAGAACCTAAAATTGCTTGAACCTATTATTGAAACAGAACAGGGTCTAAAATAGCTTGGGTAATATAATGAACCTGGAGAGGAGGAGTGGTGTTCTCCCTGGTGCCAGCAGAAAAGTAGCAATAAACTCTGGTAGTACAGAATTGAGGTGACAACCCCTGGCAGTGCCAGCTGGAATAGTGTTCTCCAGCAGCAGAGTGGCAGCAACTCCGGTGCAGGTCTCCCTACCTAGCATTTGCTATTTTAACTGGTGTAGGAGATGGTAGAGGCCCCAGAGCAGAATGGCAATCTCTGACAGCAAGGAGCAGCAGGGTCTTTTGGGCTGGGCATCCCTACCCAGCACCTGCCAATGTTGGTTGGTATAGGTGGAAGGGCCCTTACCCTACCACCTAGGTGTGCCTCCCTTCCCCACTGTCTCAGCAAGATGGTAGCCCCCATGGGTTGGTTTCATAGTTTCATAGTTGGTAGGATCAGAAAGGACCTGAGCAGATCATGAAGTCCGACCCCCTGTCACAGCTGGAAAGAGTGTTTGGGTCAAATGACTTCAGCAAGGTGTTCATCCAGCCTCCTCTTAAAGACCCCTAGGGTAGAAGCCAGCACCACTTCTCTTGGAAGTTGGTTCCAGATCCTAGCTGCCCTGACAGTGAAGTAGCGCTGCCTGATGTCTAGTCTGAATCTACCCTCTGCCAGCTTGTGACCATTATTTCTTGTCCTTTCCTGGTAGTGCTTGGGGGAACAGGGACTCCCCCAATGCCTGCTGGTCCCTTCTGACTAGTTTGTAAATGGCCACTAGATCCCCCCTCCTCCTTCTCTTGTGGAGGCTGAACAGGTTCAGGTCCCTTAGGCCTCTCCTTGTAGGGCCTGCCCTGCTGCCCCCTGATCATGTGGGTGGCTCTTCTCTCGACCTGCTCCAAGTTGTCCACATCCTTCCTGAAGTGCGGCGCCCAGAACTGGATGCAGTACTCCAACTGTGGCCTGACCAGTGTCACATAGAGGGGGAGGATCACCCTTGGAACTGCTTGAGATGCATCTGTGCATGACAAGGTACGGTTGGCCTTCCTGACCGCGTCCCCACACTGCTGGCCCATGTTCGTTTTGGCATCAGTAATGATTCCTAGATCCTTCTCTGCCTCCACACTGACAAGAAGGGAGTTGTCCAACCTGTAGGTGTGCTGCCGGTTCTTCCTCCCCAGGTGCAGCACCTTGCACTTGTCAGTGTTGAAAAACATCCTGTTCTCATCTGCCCACCCTTGTAACCTGTCCAGATCCAATTGTAGCCTGTCCCTCCCTTCTAGCGTGCCCACTTCTGCCCACATCTTAGTGTCATCTGCAAATTTGAACAGGGTGCTTTTTACCCCCATGTCCAAGTCACTGATGAAGATGTTGAACAGTGAGGGCTTGAGGACCAAGCCCAGGGGAGCCCCATTGCCCACATCCCTCCAGGTCAAATAAGACCTGTCCACCACCACTCTCTGGGTGTGACCCTCCAGCTAGTTAGTGACCCATCTGACTGTGTAGGCATCGACACCACAGTCTCCTGGTTTTTTAATGAGAATGGGGTGAGAGACTGTGTTCCCTGACTAGGTCCTATCTGACTCTAGGCCTGGGTGTGCCTTCCCTGAGGCCTACTGGGGTCCCAGTGCAGGGGATGACCCAATCCCTGCTCAGAAAAATGGAGGCAAAGAATTTGTTAAATAGGTTAGCTTTGCTGTTTGGTGCAATGACCAGATTTCCTAGCGTGTCCTACAGAGGCCGCACGTTACCTGTCTCAGAGAGAGCTAACTGTTTGAGGTTTCAGTTAACATTTAATAGTTACCGTTTTCTTTCCGGCTGTGCATTTATTTCCTTTTCCCTTGGAAGAAATCCTGTTTTAGTTGAACATTGCTCAGGAGTGGGACGTTTGTTCACACTAGAACTGTTGAAATATGGTTTCCCAGTTTCTGTGTGGGGCCTGGAGCCAGTTTTTAAAACTTTGGGTTAAACCCCTGTAGCAGCCTTTAAAAACTGGACCCACCTGAACCGAATGGGAAGAGAGGCCTGGCAAAGACTGAGTTTGTCCCAGAGGGGACACTGTAGGCTCTGAGGGCAAGTGAAGCTGTTTGGGAGCAGCCCTGTTTGAAGTGGGAAGGGTGATGTAACCCCAGCACAGTTTGAAAGAGAGCGGTTAGCAAAAGCCTGGGAAGGGCCCTGAGCTGGGATTGGCTGAGAGGCTTGGATAAAATGGGGAGCAGTTTTTCCCGCGGTGGGGGGGAACGAGGGGGGGGTGAGGGACAGACTGGAGACCGGATTGAGTGTCTCAGCGCAGTGGTCCCTCGGAGAGCCCCTGAGAGAGGCCTGCAGGAGCAGAGTGGAGAAGCTGTGCGGCAGGAGCAGGCAGGGACTGCCAAGGACTGGGAGAACCCAAATCTGAAGAGACCTGACTGCAGCCGGTGTGGCCGGGTGAGCACAGCATGGCCGGGGTGGGGACTGCTGGAGCCTGCCCTAGTTCCCTGAGGGGTGAGGGGCTCCAGGGGTGGGCAAGGGCCAGGGAGGGGCTGCATTTGCGGGTGGCTGTGAGGCTGTGTGGGGCAGCAGGAGGGTTGCTACAGCCTGCAGCCCAGACACTGGTCACATCAGAACCAGGGAAGGGACAAAGGCAGGGGAAAGCTGTCTTGCAGGAACTGCAGAGGAGCTGCTGCTTGCTGCCCAGAGACCCCAGGAGCACAGAAACGGACAGCAGTGCCAGGGAGCATCCACAGACCACGTGCAGAGACACAGACAGTCCCGCTCCCTGAGATACCCTGCCAGGGGCCGTGCACATAGGGATTCCCATTGCACCGTGTGCAGATGAGAGACTGTGTAAATGAGTTCTTAAGGGTTCATTAGACAGTATATCCATGTGTTTATTTCTTGATTATTTATTATGATGTAAATAATTAAATCTTGTAAATAGTTTGAGAGGGTGCTTGATTGTATGGGGAGGCTGTCCACTCAGAGCACTGCAGTGGCTCCCCAGTGCAGTACGGGGGCGCTGGGCAGGGCTACTGGCTACCGGATACTGCAGGATCCCATTATTCAGGTGAGGGTGCATATAGCGTCGTGCCCAGGGTTACACCCTTAAATTTGAACCCAGCCCTCGTTCTTGTTATCCAGTGCCCGGCAGAAGGCAAAAGGAAGAGTTATCTGGAAGTTATAGCTGTAGATAAAGTACCATCCCTTTGAAATTGTCACCTGTGTAAAATACAACTCCTCTAACACTGCCAGGGAGTAGCATACCTAGGGACAGTTGAGCATGAGGGTCACAGGATCAGTGCTGGTTGCTGCTTCCATCTCTCTGTAGCCACTGACCAGGGTTGCTTGTTATGCCTTTTCTACCAGTTGTGAAATGCTGGGAGGTTCAGCATTTCTTGTGATACTCATGCAAGCAGCAGACCTGTCACACATCCTACTGGGCTGTTGGCAGAACATGCAGTCCTTTATCCTGGCTACTTGGGCCACCTGTAGTACCAGGTTTTAGGCATGTAGAAAACGGTTGCTCTGTCTTCCCTCCCCTGGAGTAAGGAAGCGACTGGTTAGGAAGGGAAGGCTGAGAAAGGATAGGATGGTGTGCATGCACGTAGAACAGGGCAGGGTAGTGCTTTGACCAGTGATGACTGAAATCCTCAGCACTCTTGAAGCATCTGAATTTTCATGCTTCGGTGTATAAACTGACCTCAGACTGTAGAATACTTTTGTTTGTGGACCAGTTACCTGATAGCCACTACTGCATGGAGTCTTGCAGCTCCCTCTGAAGAACCTGGGATCAGTTCTGCTGGCAACGGGACACTGGGTTAGATCCCGTCTGATGCAGCCTGGCAGTGCGTAGGTTCCTAAGGGCATCACACACACAGTTAGGCTTGTGTGCTGCGAGGGCTGCTTTCCTCTTTGTTTTGCAAATAGTGTAAGGAATGCAGGACAGATATAACATGGCCACAGTTGTTCAAACCAGTAAAGCAAGCATGTCACTTATTTCTACACAGGCTACAAGTGATGAAGAAACACTGGAGGAAGTCATCCTGGAAAGGAACTATAATTGCACCATATGGTCACAAAGGAGGGGCTCTCTTGTCATGAGGTCACTGCTGCATAAAAAAGGTGTTGCTTGTGCAAATTGCACAACCAGTACCTAACAAAAATCTACCCTCCACCCCTTTCCCGCACATGGCTTTCCGTGGAGAAGGTATAGCCAAAAGCAATGCCTAGTTTATCCATAAAATCAGTGGAAAATTTGAAATTCAGAAGACAACATGTCTTTAACTTTTAAAGAAAAATGACACTGTTTCAGACTGAAAAGCCCAAGGAGGTATGTCAGGTATGGCCTGCTGTTCAGCACCGTGTCAGGTGTCAGTGATTTCTGCATTATAAATGAAGTACAAATGACAGGTCACAGAAGATCCTATTCAGAGTCAACAAATATCAGGCCACCTCTTCTGAATACAAAAAACAGGAGAAAGGAAAAGGATTATTTATCGACAATTTAAAAACCACATTGCAAAGAATTGGTTAGCAATTGATGACTTTTTTTTTATCCCTTGATAAATGCAGTGGGGTACTACCTGCCATCTTTTACAAGTATTTATGTATCCATTGCCCTTTCAGCATTTTTTTCAGAATTACTGTGGCTGTAGTGCAGCGGTTCTGAACTGGGGGTACGTGTACCCGTAGGGGGTATGTGAAACCTCATCGGGGGTACGTGAGATATATTTTGTACATTGTCTAATACAGGTCGAAGGGCCTAAAAATTAATTTCCCATTGAAAGAGGGCATGTGAATTTTCACTCTGAGACCAAGGGGTATGTCGACTGAAAAAGGTTCAGAACTGCTGCTATAGTAGAATCATAAGCCCTGAACAGAATTGGGACCATTTGGTGCTGAGGGCTGTATCAACATAATCTCCATTCAAAATGTCCTTTGCCTACTAGCATTCATTGACATTCACATTAGAACAGCCAATGCCATAAATTATCAGTGATCTAAAATGTTCCTCTTAAGATCTTAAATGATCTAAGGATTTTCCATTAAAAACATGAGCTAAAGAGGGAGGAAAAATAAAAAGAGGGACTCTTACCATTTTTGCAACTATAGGATGTAAAGAAGGCCTGAAAGGATTTTTTTTTCTTAAAGTGTGTCGTTTTAACATTGGAAATGCCAGAAATCTGGGGTGACACTGCTGAAGTCTGTGAACATTTTGCTGTTGACTTTAGCAGATCAGAGGTTCATTGGTTCAGTATAATTGTTCCTGGTTGGTTAAAGCTCTGCCATTGAGGAACCCAAAGATGTGGCTGGGAAGCTCTCTCAGCCCTTAACTAAATGGAGAGCATTGCCAAATGATCTAAACTTGCTTCCAAGAAGCTGCAGGGCTCAGAAAAATGGAAACACTATGAAATTGCCACCTCCTTGCTCTCAGACCCTACCAGGATAGTCATTGTGAGCATCTGTTGCTTCATCCCCAGGCTCTCATCTGTGTGGTCCTGCAAGACTCAGGTCTCTCCTTACATGTTCCATATATAATCTCACACAGGCACACATGAAGCTATGAAGCAAGTTGGATGCCAGAAATATGCACGTGATACCTGCTGCATACTATCTTTACATCAAAGCCACATTTCTTCCTACCTGCTTAGTCAAAACCAGTTTTGGGTTAAAGATCCACTGAACCCAGTCAAGCCTAAAGATCTTACAACCTTAAAAACAACTCTTGCTATGGAGGGAATCCACTCTTGGACTGCTAGATCCATAGGTGCTGATTATGTGGGGGCCCAATGGCCCTGGCCCCACTAATTGGATGGGACAATCCTGAAATGAGAACATCAAGTCCCAGTCCTGGGCCGCATGACTCAGGGACATAATTTGTTTCGGATTCCCAGTATCATGCAGGGATCTAGGTCTTCCGTTCCCTGTGCAAAAACATGGGAAACCGTGGGTTTCTCCTTGCAGGGTGGCAGAGTTCTAGCCTGTATGAGGTTGCGGGGAGCTGGACACAGGGAGTACCACATGCATGTGCACATGCACCCATGCACGGGACCAGGTATACAGCCCCAGGCAGTGGTGGAGAGTGGCTCCCCACCTGCTTGCAGTCTATGGTGTGGGGGGGTGCAGATTGAGGCCCCCATGGTAAGGGAATGAGTGGGGCAGGGGCTGGGCCTGGGGGGCAGCGCCCAGCCAGGACAGTACATGGGGCCGGGGCCGGGTCCAGGAGTTGTGGCAGAGCCATGGGCAGCTCGTCCAGAGGGTTGGGGGTAGGGAGAGGCAGGCAGCTTCCTGCTGCTTTGTGCACTCCCATGGAGGGAGGCACGGGGCACACGTGACCCTCAGATTTGTGTGCAGTGCAGGGGTGGATGCAGGCTTCCCACTGCAGCCTTGGGGCTCTCTACCCTGATGCCCTCTCCCTCTCCCCCTGTGCTGGCTGCACTGCCATTGTGAAACACCCCCCTGCCCACTTGGGAATAGAGGGGGTGACGGTGTGAATTTGTGCCACCCACAACTGCCAGGCAGGCAGGGGGTGCCTTGCTATGGTGGCATGGCCAGCATGGGGCTCCTGGGGTAAAGGTAGCAGGGCCAGGGAACCCTGAGCCCACAGCTGGCAGCTCACATCTGCCCCTGCTCCCCTGTTCGTCTCTTCTCCGGCCGTGCTGCTGCAGGGGGAAGGCATCGTCTTAGGCCCCGCAGACAAAAATTAAAATGTTGCCTATGTCTAGATTGAGCAGGAAGTGGGGGTCCTTCTGCAATCTTGTTGGGATGCAAAATATCAGCAGTGACTGGAAGCACCCACTCCCAATTGCAGCAGGCTGAAAGTTGGCATGCCACGCTGCTGGACATAGACCTGATAATGGTGAGACACATGCGTATGCTGAAAGACAAACACTTAGATATGGATAGGATGAGTTAGATAAGGATAAGCCTACTGTCGGCACGGTATTCGACTAAATGAGCTCCTGAAGGCCCTGCCAGTCCTGTTTTCTTGATTTAATATCACCTCCATATTCGACTGACTGCAGCACTGATCTTGAAATAAAGTCACGCACCCTGCAAGAGCATCAATAGATACTATGTTTTGTCTTAGCTTAGCAGCACTGGTTATCACGACCAGATCACCCCTATGTTGAGTACTGGCATCCTCCTGTACAGTCCCTGGCCCAAGCTCCCTCTCCTGTATGCAAAGCCCTCCGGAGGACTAGTCCGCATGAGAGGTTGCCTCTCCTGCCACAACCTTAAAGATTTGAAGGACCCTTTTCCAAATAGAAGATATCACATCTACCCAAAGAACCTTGCCTGCCTTTTCCAAATCCTTTTTTCAACTAACAGTGTTACAAATACATCATGCCACCGCTGTCAGTTCTTCTTTTGTGAGGATAGCTCTTTAAAAAGACGCAGAGAGTGAGGAACATGCATCCTAAAGACAGGCTGTTATTTTAAAACAGCTGAAATATATCATCTTTCCAGCAGCCCAGAAGTAACAATGCAGAGCAGCTCTGCTCTCTACAGTCCCGGCAGAACCACGTGTGCATTCTGCTTCCTCCTAGCGGCCAAATGCTGTGGCACTGAAGCTGCCGGTCTGAAGGCTGTGACAATCACTAGAATTAGGCATGTTAGATACTTGACCATCACCTCAGCTGGGGAAGCCTTGTTCTCTACTGCGCTGTTTCAGGAACCTTCACTGGTCTCATTATGAATGACCCAAGCAACATGGCTTCAACCCTTACCATCAAGAGTCTTTCAGTCTCACCAATCCCACTGCTCCATTATCTCTTAGGCCAGTGGTTCTTGACCTTTTTTCTACTAGGACCCATTTGTAAACATCAACGGCCAGTCCTGACCCACTGCCCCTCACTCCTGACCCTCTGTCCCCAGGCTCCAGCCCCCCAGTGTGTGGGGCCTGGGGGTCCCAAGCAGCCCCTTGCAGCCTGGAGCTCTGCCAGCCTGCAAGGAAAAAGTCAGAGTTTCCCCACATTTTTATTCTTTAAAGGAGAATCCATTTTTCAAGTTTGCTCACATCCCTTTCATATATTCTTTCAACCCATTTTTGGGTTGCAACCCATTGGTTGAGAAACACAGTCCTAGACCTTGCTGTCAGCCCTTCCTTTCTGCTTTTATGCCTCCGTTTTCCTTTCCATCCTGTTCCTCCACCTACACCATGCTCTCCTGCCTCTTCCCAAATGTTTTTCTCTGTCACACACACAATCCCATTCTCATCTGTGCGTCTGGATCTATTCCTAGGCAGACAAGATTGTTTGGATAATTCTGATATCTTTTATTTGACCAACTAAAATAGTTGTAAAAGTGGTCTTAGACCAACACGGTTACAACCAGCACTCCTGATCTACTGTCCCTTCTCTCAAATCTCTGGAGGGCAGATTATCTGCTTCAGGACTGAACTCTTAATGAACGTTTTGTCCCCAAATGATCTTGAGCGGAGACTGCAAACTGTGGGCGGCAGGCCCAACAGCTGTCCTTCTGCTTGGGCCACCCCAGCATTGCACCCAAGCTCAGTAAAGCGAGAGGCAGCACGGTCCTTAATGCTGTGGGGAGCCGGCAGAGTCCTTCCTTCTCCATGTCATGGACAGGGCTGGTCCAAGGGTAATTGGTGCCTTAGGCAAACTGTGTGCCTCAGTGCCCTCACCACTTCCAGTACAGAGGAAAATAAGAAGTCTAGAATGAACTTTTATGACTTGGTTGGGAGAGTAGCCTGGAGACTGGCCCGGCAGCCCCAATGCCTGCCATGGCTCCAGCCCTGCGGGGTGGGTGTGCTGGGCAGGAGTGAGGGGCACCGCTGGCCTGGGGACAGGGGCTGCAGGTTGGGAGTGAGGGGCGCTAGCAGGGCTGGGGGCAGGGCTGGCCCAAGATGGAGCTGTAGCCAGCCAGGGCTGTTATTTACAATGGTGCTCCTGTCATTTTGTTCTGCCTATCATTTTGGCGCCCTCCTAGTTCACCTAATAGTTGGACCGGACCTGCTCATGGGAGGAAGCCCCTCTGAAACGCCTGCACACGGTAAAGAACTGAGGTCACCGAGGAGGCCACGGAGGGGCCCCCAGCCGGAGACAGAAAGAAAGGTGCGACAAGCAAAGCAACCCCGCAGCACAGCGCGCGGAGGCGCAGGAGGGGGCGCGGAGGGCTCCCTAGGGCTTGGCAGGGCTTTCTCGCCTGGGTGTCTGCAACCAAAACTAGTCTTTATTTGCAGCTCTCGGGTTGTAGTCCGGCTTGGCCCCGGCCAGCACGACGCCGGGGCCAAGAGCTCCGTGGGGCGGCAGGAGGCCAGGAGCGCCCTCAGCACCCCCGGCGCGGCAGCAGCCGCACCGCCGCGCCCGCAGGGGGCCGGGCCGGCAGCAGCTGAGGCGGGAGGCGGGGCCCTCCCCGCCTCGCAAGCACCTGGCCCGGCCCCTCCCCGGCAGCGGGGGGTGGGGGAGTCTCCCTGCCGCCGCCGCCGCGTCCCCGCCTCCCCGGTGCGTGCTGAGGTCAGGCCCGGCCGGCTGCGAGCGAGTGCGGGTTGCAGCGGGCGGGAGGCGCGCTGGCCGCCCCCCTGGCGGGGCCAGG
>JAGPOW010001711.1:194800-217284 GCA_030014935.1 Caiman crocodilus | reverse complement strand
CGGGCCGGGGGCGGCCGCGCGACGACACGAGCGAGCTGCTCCGCGCCTACCGCGCGCAGAGGGAGCGCGACTTCGAGGACCCCTACAGCGGGCCCGGCTCGTCCCTGCGCAAGCTGCGCGCCCTGTGCCGGGCAGAAGAGCCGCCCGGCGCCGTCCCCGCCCCGGCCCCCGCGCCCGACCCCGGCGCCCGCGCCTTCTCGTCCGCCTCGTGCCGCGCCGGCCCCGCGCCGCCCAGCGCGCCCTCGCCGCTGCTCTTCCGCAGCCACAGCGAGCGGCGCCCAGCCACGCCGCCCGACATCAAGTACATCTCGCCCAAGCACCGGCTCATCAAGATCGACAGCGCCGGCGACGCTGCGCCCGCCTGCAAGGGCGCCTGGAGCCCTCCTGCCGCCGCCGCCAAAAAGCTCAACAAGTGCCCGGAGCCGCCCGAGGGCGCCGTGCCCTGCGCCAAGAAGGAGAAGGTGAGGCCCTGCCGCCCCCCCGCGCTCAGCCGCCCTCCGGGCTTGGCACCGGGGGTCATTTAGCCTGCGGGGGGGGGGAGGGGTGGTGACAGCAGCCTTCAGCTACCCGAAGGGAGCTTGTAAAGAGGATGGAGCTGGACTAATGACAGGACAAGCTGCACAGCAGCAGTCTCAAGTTGAGGCAAGGGAGGGTTAGGTTGGAGAAAACTTTGTCATTAGGAGGGCGGTGAAGCGCTGGAATGGGTTACTTAGAGCAGTTGTCAAGCCTCTGTCCTCGGAGGTTTTGATGACCTGGGTAGGAAGAGCTTTGGCTAGAAGGATCTAGTTGGGGACGGTCCTGCTTTGAGCAGGGGGCAGCGTTCCCTCTGAGTGGCACGGCCATGCAAGCGCGTCTGGCTGCGCACAGCTTAGAGGGAGGTTGGACTAGATGTGGCCTCCTGAGGTCCCTCCTAATCCTCATGTTCTGTGATTCCCTGGTTCTAAGGTGGTGGGAGGGGCAAGGGGGCTGGTCCCTGAGGTCTTGGCTTTGCTGCATCCCCCTGAGGACAGGCAGCTCAGTGGGGCCAGAGTGGAAGTTGGGCATGGGAGGGAATCCACCTGCTGCCGGGAGGCACGGGGCGGGGGGCGCGTGTTGCAGACAGTAGTCAGGGGAAGCAGGCGGTTGGTGCATTTGCAGCATCTGTGGCCAGAGTTGTGACCCTTTCTGCATATAGCATTTCACCCCCTGCACAGGTCTCTCTCCAGGTCTCTTCTGGCCAAATCAAAGAACAAGGCATGATGCCATCCTGTGTCAGAAGGGGGAAAAGAAAGGGATGATGGTGAGAGAGAGGCTTCCAGTTCAGCAAGAGTGGATTTGGAGGTGGGGTGGGGGACGTATTTCCTCTCTCAAGTATTGTGCTGCTGCAGGATATAAGCTATGTAGGAAAAAGCCTGTCATGGGCTAAATAGTATAGTAAACAGGTATTGGTAACATATCCACTCCTGCTCCAACTTGGTTCTGGCACGCAGGTGCTAATGTCCAAGGCTCTGGGAACACCAGGGCATGCTACAGTCTGTGCCGTTACTCTGCATGTCATTGTTTAGGATAGAGAACGGGCAAAGTTTTCCATAGTTTCTGTTTTGACCTGCAGTTTTCCACCCAGTTCCTCATTTTGCTTTCTGACATGCTGACTGGCTCATGTGCAAGAGATGTTTAGGTCTTGGTTGTTTGCATTCTTTCTGTGTGTGGTCACTGGAAATAATTTTGTGATTTTTCAATCATGAACGCCTACACCATAACTTGTTTGACAGATGTGCTTTATGGGGAAAGTGGTAGCCATCGATGCTTGCTTCTACTTATGTACTTGTCTCTTGCAGACAGCTGAATTGAGTAAATTACAAAAGCGTAGACTTTGAGGCACGTGGTAATAAAACTGCTTTAGAAATTGCTTACTGGAAAATTGCATGGAGTATTTGATAAGAACACGGCCATACGCCTCTGTAAAACTGAACTGAGGCTGATTTGTGGTGGGAAATCTGGAATATAAGCACACACAGTTTAGATCACTGCTTCTCAAGCAGGGTGCTGTGGCACCTTGCAGTGCCAGGAGATCCTTCGAAGGGTGCTGCGGGGTGCCATGCAATATTAGCCCTATTAAATGTGCAACACCTACTCCTGATTCACGAGATAAACCCGAGGATTTCAAATAAGAATCTGTAGTGTCAAAAACATTGCTGTGTCATTTTTTCTGTAGTTAAGAAAAATGAAGAAAGAATAAGACCTGGCATTTTTTAAGGGTCTAGATTAGTGGTTCTCAGCCTTTACAGATTAAAGGCACCCCTTGGAAAATGCCAGGTCTTATTTTTCTGCAGTAAAAAAAAAAAAAAATGGATGAGATGAGAATTAATGAAGCCATTTTTCTGTTGCAAAGAACTCAGAAGGATGACAGTAGATCACAGTGGTTTTTAACATTCTGAATTTCTTTGAAAAATCTTGTGATTCATGTTTGCATGTCCAACAGTGCTAATATTGTATGGCACACCGCAGCACCCTTGAAAGAATCTCAGAGAACCCCGTGTGTTATAGCACGCTTGTTGAGAATTACCGGGCTAGATATTACTCTGCCTATTAGGTTAACTCCTGATTAGAGGTGCACTGATATATCTGTGCCATATTGGATTGGCACCAATAAAAGGGAAATTAACATTATAAGCCAGCAGCTTTTTTTGGCTGGTGTAGCCGATTAACGTCACTGATAAATGCTGCGTGTATTGCAGCGTGCATGAGGCCAGGAATGCAACTGGGCAGCGTGGAGAGCAGCTTCCGGCCAGTAAGACTGTGCGGGTGAAGGGGCATCGGGAGCGGGGGCAGATTGAGGCCCCCATGGTGAAGGAGAGAGGAAGTGGGGCAGGGGCTGGGGCAGGCACTGCCCAGCTTGGGCAGTGAATGCAATCCTGGGGTCAGGAGTGGGACAGCTCATTTGAGGGGAGGGGGAGGTAGCTCCCCATTACTATGCCCCCCATGCCTCCCCCAGGGGTGTGCATGTCCCCCCCCAGATTTGTGTGTGGGGCAGAGGCAGGCTGTGGGCTTGGGGCCAGGGGCTTCACTGGATTCTTGGCGGTGAGGCTGGGCTCAGCTGGCACTGGGAGGGATGGATACGGGGGTGTTACGGGGAATCTGGGGGTGGCCATAGCCTCCCAAGCCCTCCCTAGTGCCTCCCCTGCTCAAGCCACTTGGCTCTGCTGCCTTTCCCTTAGGAGCCCTGCCTTGGCTGCCTGCCCCCTACCCGCTCCTCCCTAGGGAAAGGTAACAGAGCTGAGTGCCCTGAGCAGGTGCAGTGCTAGGGGGGCTTGAAAGGCTATGGTAACTCCAAAATTCCCTATAGCTTCCCTGCATAGCCACCTCTCTCAGTCCCCACCCATCTCAGCTGCTCAGGGTGGCTGAAAGAGTTCAGCACCCCCACGCACTGGGAAGAGGCCAGCACAGCCCCTGGCCCTGAGCCCTGCAGCGGGCAGCCCACCTCTGCCCCCAGCACAAATCTAGGGGGGCACATGCTCCCCATGCCTGCCCCATGGGTGCATGCAGCAGCAATGAGCTGTCGTCCCCCCCCGATAAGTCACCTGTGGCTTCGTCTTGCTCCTGGTCCCAGGGTCACATTCAGTGCCCTGGCTGTGCAGTGCCTGTTTCAGCCCTAGCCCCTGCACCATTGCTTCCTCACGTCAATCTGCCCCCCACACCCTTCCTCTCTCCAGCTGGTAAATTGGGGAAGAGGCAGCGGACACTGCTGCCAGGCTGCATTCCTGTAAATTGACTGTCGAATCAGTACCAGCCGATATTGCTGGTTAATAATTGGCTATTGGTCTTGGCCAAGAAAATCTTTATTGGTGTACCCCTACTCCCGAGTCTGTCACTGCCTGATATGGAGGGCTTCACAGACCTTTTAGAGGCTTTCTTGGAGTGTAGAGGAGCACTCTGATACTATAGTGAGTGATGAATATGAAAAGCATATGTGCATAAATAAATGGGATGGGAAGAAGTTTAGTGGCAAAGATAAAGGGGAGATTAAAGTCCGGTAGGTTACAGCTTAATAGTCTAGGTTTGTGTAATAGAGAGCACAACAATGACAGGCTTCAGAATCTCAGGCTGAGTTGTTAATGTTTGCTTTTTTCTGGCAGTATTTCCCTGTAGGTATTTACCAAGTGCTGCAAATGCAGTTTTAGATCTGTAGAAAAATGTCACTGTAAATGATATTACATCATAGGTGATGGCCTTTTTTTTTTTTTTTTAAAAAAAAAAAAGGTTCCCTAATCATTTAAAAGGGATGCATATTCCTGATAATTAATAATTTTATTTTCTTCTCTTTGAGATATTTTGAATATTATCCTAATCTCCAGTTATGTATGCTGATGTTTGAGAGAGTTTAATGTAACAGTAGCTCTGTGAACTCTAAATATTTGCTAAATGTTATTACTTTGAATAGTCTATGCAAGCATGTTTAGGCATATGACTTGGTTCAGCAGAATGGTGACACATTTCCATGTCAGCTTGAGTTGATAAATTATATCCTGTCCAAACGCAATCCCAAATAAATCAACTTGTCATGATGAAATAAGATTAAAATGCTAAGATATTTATTGCATTGTCAGTCATTCATATGTAGCCACTGACTGGAAACACTTAATTCTTTTCATGGAATTGAGTGATTAAAGTTATAATCTTAATTCATATTTCACTTTTCTATAGGCCTTCTGACTTGAGGTTGTATTTGAAAGTGGTTTGCCAGTATTTTCTCTGGGGCATATATTTTTCAGAAAATGGTTGTCCAGTAGGGCATGCACAATTTGTAGTTCATTGGGCATGAATTGTAAGTCAAATGACAGTCTCAAGCAATTTTTTTCTTCTCAATTTTAAATCTTACTGAGGCAATTAAAAATACAGCTTCTGCATATGCTACAATAGCAGCTTGTTGTAAAACATATACGTCAATTACCGTTAGACTGGAACAACTCAAATAGTTGCTTTTTTCAGTTGTGTAAAGTTGCATTCTATTTTTGGTTTAAAAAATTGCATCTTTGAAACAGGATAATTTTTGATGTGACTTCATTATAGGATAAAGTCTTTCTAAATCTGTTATAACTGATATGGGGGAGGAGTAGTATGCGTGTGTGCATGTGAGAGAGAGACTGACATTTTAAGAAACAAAACTGGAATTGGACTTAACCTGTGAGTGGCAAATACTAGCCTGAAGTAAATTTCTGTAGCCAAATTGTAAATTTATAATCCACTGGTTGCAGATGACTGTAATCCCCTGTGAGGCTTTCTCTTCCTCTTCTTTCATCATCTTTTTCCAAATAAAGTTCTGGGTAGAAGAAACTCAAAAACTTTTTCTTAAAGTCTTCATATCCATCCAACTGAATTTTTCCAGGGCATTTTCGTTGTACTTGGGTAAAGACTGGTACATTCACCAGACATTAGGGATTATCTGGTGGCTTCTATATGGTGGCAGAGGACTTTTGTTACTCAGAAGATGGCATTCCTCACCTGACAGACAGCTGAAGTTCTGTCAACTTAAGGGTGCTTTTTGCGTGGATGCCTGCAGACACCTGTTACCCAGACTTTCTAGAGTAGAGCAGGCAGCAGTGATGATTCATCTTGCTTGTTTTTCTCTTGCTTCTTGTTGAGCTGTTGGTAAAAAAGCATTGGCTCTGAAGAAGTAACCAACATAACCAAGGCCAAAGTAAAGATTAAAAAACTTGCATTATTAGCCAACATGCTCAAAAAGTTTTCTGTAAACAAGTTCTCCATTAAGTCAGTGTAGCACAAGGTAAAACCTAGGCTTCTTACTAATGCTGTGTCTTCATTATAGGGGTGTACTGATAAAGATTTTCTTGGCTGATACCGATAGACTGCTGTTACCAGCCATATTGGCCGATGGTGATCCAATAACCGATTTATCGGATCTTGCATTTTAAAATACTGACATAAATAAACTTTTTTTGGGGGCACACTTCAGCAGCCTCCTCCATCACATGGATCAGTGACCTAGTGCTTAAAAATGGCAGCGGGGCATCACAGGTGTTGAATGAGCTTTATTTCAAGTGCTGCCATCACCATTTTTAAGCACAGGGATGCTTTTAAGCAGAGCAGAACTGAGTGGGGCAAGGACAGGTGTGAAGTGCACTTGACTCTCTGTTCTACTGCCTTTGCCCTGGGAGCCCCATGCTGGCTATGCACCCCCTGCCTGCCCAGCAGAGGAGGGCAAAACTCGTTGCCCAAAATGCTGCGATGTGGGCAGCGGGTGCACAGCCAGTATGGGGCTCCCAAGGGAAAGGTGGCAGAACAGAGAGCCCCAAGCCCACAGCGAGCAGCCTGCATCCAACCCGTACACAAAGCTGAGGGAGCACATGTCCCCACATGCCTCTTCCAGGGGTGTGCATGCAGTGGCGGGGAGCTGCCTTTCTCCTTTGTCCCCCAGATGAGCCTTCCGTTCTCCACCCCAGGCCTGGGTCCCGTGCACTGCCTTGACTGGGCAATGCCTGCAACCCCAGTCCCTGCCCCACTTCCTCCCTTACTGTGGGGGCCTCAGTATGCCCCGCCACACTCCTTCCCTACCCCTCCATAGACTTGCCTGCAGGGAGCTGCTCTCCATGCTGCCTGGCTGTGTTCCTGGTCATGTGCACGTGTATAGCTGCGCACATGCATGCAGCGCCCCCTGCATCTCACTCCCAGCAGCCCCAAGCAGGATTCGGTGCAGGCCAGAATTTTGCCTGCCTGCAAGGGGAAACCTGCTGTTTCCTGAGGGAACCCAGGCATGTGGGGGTTGTGGCCTCGCAGGGGAGAGGGAACGCAGGTGTCCAGGGCCTGGGCCAGAAAGCATAATTATTGGTAGACTATATTGGCTATAATGGCTTAAAAAAAGCTGACAGCTGATAATTTCTTTTCCCTTTTTATCAGTGCTGATGTGATAGGCCACCAATATATCCGTGCACCTCTACTTCATTGTAAATATTAGTTTCAGTTACTAGGTTTGAGGTATTTCACTTAAGGCTTGTCTACATTACAGAGCCTCTGCTGCAGCTATTTCAAGGAACCCCCTAGTGAAATGGCACTTAACCTATCTGACCCCATGGCCTGGATGAGTGGCACAGGGCTAGGCTGCAGACTGAATCTCAGAAGGAGACTGTCCACAGGTGTGATCTGGGGCACCAGCTCCACCCTGCATGCTGGATCTGGCCATAGAACTATCCAGTATGCTGGCCTGACCACGTATCAGTGCGATCAAGCATACTCTGCCATGTCATCTGGTGCGGTGGGCTCCCTGTCGGTCCAGACGTTTGGGGGCAGACAATTAATGTTGCCATTGCCCCTCTGCCAACAAATTTCTGGGAAGACTCTGGGCCACATGGCATGAATTTGAGCACCACCGTTTTAGTGGCAATATAGCTTGTGCAGGTAAAGGAGTTTTCTTGCTGAGATAGCTCTGTCACCTCTTTGAGGGATGCTGTTTAAGAGTCCTGAAAAAAGGAGCAAAACTTTGTAGCACAGACTAACCCTTGAGTCAGAGCAACAGTGGTGAAAAACAGTGCTCTTGTTACTTGAATCAGCAGCTGTAATTCCAGCAGAGAGAGTATTGCAGTAGCCTATGTTCCCACTGACATTTGGACTTCAACACACACCCCCTGCCAGGACAGTAGCTCAAGCCATAATACAGCACTTAGCTCAAACCAGAGATTTTTTTTTTTGTTATGTTAATTGGGAAGGCAAAAAACTTACCTTTCCAGTGTAGTGAAGACACACCCCAAGCTTTACCTTGCATGCTAAACAGATGATTAAAGTCTGTGCTAGCTCCTTTGAGAAGTCCCATGTAGACAGCCAGCAAACTCATCATCTCTTTGTTATAGTCTGGACCAGGCCTCTGTGTCTGCTTATGTTTATTTTCTGTTTTTTTGTTCTCCCTGAAGGTTAACATGGCATCATTAGACTCTCTTCTGACTGTAACACAGACAGAGTGAAATAGGTGTAATATTTTTACATGAGCTATTGAGAATGTATTGTTTAATACTTGCAGGGTTGTTGGTTGTAGCTGTGTTGGTCTAAGGACATAGGCAGGCAAGAGTCTTTGGGGTAAATGCGATATCTTTTATGAGATCAACTAAATAGTTGGAAAAAAGTTCTTTGCAAGCTTTTGAGCTCAAACACCCTTGTTTAATGGTTGTGATTTGAGCAGCCTTTGTAGCAGTGATTGGATGCATGTAGTCTCACCAAAAAAGTGAGGGTAAGAATCTGTTCAAGGTGTCAGTGTCAGATATGTCTGTCTGTCTCTTTTTTGAAAATATGTTGATGTGTCTGAAGATTGATCAGTAAGTGGGGTACCAAAAGAGTATCCCCCTTAAATGGATTTTGATGTCATTACTAAATTTCTTGGAACTTTGAAAAGTTAGTAATATTCTGAAGACCTGAACCAAACAATGGAGCTTTCCTGTTTGGTAACATCTGATATTTCTACTAAATTTCATAGGAGGAGTTAATTTCCTGAGTATTAACTTTCTCAATTATAGAACAAAGAGGAACTACATACATTTCCTCTCACATTATTTATTTCCTTCCAGTTGTGGAAAAGAAATCTTTCTGGATTACTGTTACCCTGGAGTTTAAAAGAAGGACTTAAGCATTTAGTCCAAGGGACAGGTCATGTTAATGGGTAAGGGAGGATATTACTTTTTTCTCATGATTCCACAATCAAGCATGAAGGCAGTTTTGGCTGAGAGTTTACTCTAGCCAGTGATCAAGTTCAGGCAGCAATTAGAAATGTTATATGTAGATATAGATATGCAGATCTATATCAGAGAAACCTAATGAGCCAGGAGAGTTCATATGTGCATCAGGCCGTCCTGGTCTGACACTGCAGCAAACACAGGAGGCAGTTTTACCTGGAGGCAGCAGCACCTGGCGGAGGCAGCATAACAGCGGTTCTCATTGGTGGTGCTGCCCCATTTCTAAAAAGTGGTGGAGTGGTGCCTTGACTAAAAAAAAAAAAAAAAGATTGAGAACCACTGCATAATATATTATGTATGATATATGGATAGATAGCATATAACTATATCTCTAGAGACACATATTTATAGATATATGTAAAATAAATTAATTCTGGCAGTAGAAAAGGGAGAAATAGGTAGCAAGTAATATAGGTTAGGATTTATGAAATGCATAAAAGGAAAGCTAAAGGCATCAGGGAAAAAAGTCCATGACTAGTACACTTAAGAGAGTTAAAAGAAACTTTAAAAGTATATTAAGAATGAAAAAATCCTAGGAATAAATGAAGAAGGTAAAACTGTTAATAATACAGAAAAGGAAGAAGTGTCCCATAATTATTTCTGTATTTGGGAAGAAACAGTATAATGCTTTTCTACTATATGAAGATGGCACAGTAATTTCCAGTCTGTTAATAACTGAGGGTGATGCTGGACAATGCCTGCTATAGATCAACAATTTAAAACTGGCAGTTAAGGGCAACTTGTACTCGGGAGCCCTCAATAAGTTGGCTGAGGAGATCTCCAGTCTTTTGGTGTTAATGTTAATTAAATCTTGGAATAGAAAAGAAATTCTAAAAGACTGGATTAGTGCTCAAGTTAAGCCAATACTTACAAAGGGCAATGTCATGATGCAGGTTTCTATAGGCCATTTAGTTTAAAGCAGTCGTTGGCAAAATGGCAAGAAAACTGGTACAGGGAACACTAGGTGGAGAATTAATGAACAGCAATATGAGTGGATGTCAGTCCATAGGTTTTCAGAGAACACATGCTTTGTCAAACACGACTTAACTCTTTGAGATAGCAGGTGTAGTTGATGAAGGTAGCAGCATGCATGTAATAGGCTTGGATTTTATGATCTACAGTATTTTAAGGGCTACAGTATTAGCAGAAGTCTTCGTTAGTCCAATCATGTCATAGTTCCTTGACTGTGCAAAGACTTCCATATCTTCTGGTTGTTTTTCAGGCTCTGTGTGTTCATGTACAGACACCTGAGGTAATTAATCGATGACCTTACTTCCTCAGGAAGAATGAGGAGGCCTCCCCTGTTGCCTTCTTCTCTTGTGCTTCCTCCAAGTCTCCTGCTTTCCCGCTTACCTCAAGGCTTTGTTCTCTGGTCCCCTATGAACCAAAACTAGGTACTGTGAAAGCTGGCTGATATGACTGCAGAGCCACTGGCCATTATCTTTTTGACAATTTGTGGTGACTGGAAAAAGGCAAATGTAGTGCTCATATTTAAAAAAGGGAAGAAGGAAGATCCAGAGAACTACAGACCAGTCAGCCTTACCTCACTCCCCCCCCCCTCAAAAAAAAATTGTGGAGCAGATCCTCAAGAAATCCATTTCTAGGCACTTGGAGGAGAAGTGATCAGGAACAGTCACCATGGATTCACTAATGGCAAGTCAAGTCATACGTGATCAATCTGATTGCCTTCTATCATGAGATAACTGACTCTGGATTTGGAGGAAAGCAGTGGGCTTGATATACCTTGACTTTAGCAAGGCTTTTGATACCATCTCCCACAGAATTCTTGCAAGCCAACTGAGGAAGTGTGGGTTGGATGAATAGTCTGTAAGGTGGATGGAAAGCTGCATGGTTTGTCAGGCTCAATGGGTAGTAATCAATGGCTCGATGTCTAGTTGGCAGGCAGTATCAAGTTGAGTGTCTCAGGGATTGGTCTTGGGGCCAGTTTTGTTCAATATCTTCATTAATGATCTGGAAGATGGCACAGAGTGCACCCTCAGCATGTTTGCAGATAATACCAAATTGGGGGGGCGTAGTAGATATGCTGGAGAGCAGGGCTAGGATTCAGAGTGACCTAGACAAATTGGAGGATTGGGTGAGAAGAAATCTCATGACAAGGAAAAGTGCAAAGTCCTGCACTTAGGATGGAAGAATCCCATGTACTTCTACAGGATTGGAACCAACTGGGTAAGCGAGAGCTCTGCAGAAAAGGACTTGGGGGTTACAGTGGATAAAGCGGATAATAAGCTTGATATGAGTTAGCAGTGTGCCCTAGTTGCCAAGGCTAAAACTATACTGGGCTACATTAGTAGGAGTATTGCCAGCAGATTTAGGGAAGTAATTATTCTGCAGTGGTGAGGCCACATCTGGACTACTGGATCCAGTTTTGGGCCTCCCACTATAGAAAGGATGTGACCAAGTCAGAGAGAGTCCAGCAGAAGGCAATGGAAATGTTAATGGGGCTGAGGCACATGACTTACGAGGACAGGCTGAGGGAACTGGGTATATTTAATCTACTGAGTGGGGATTTAATAGCAGCCTTTAATTACCTGAAGGGGAGTTCCAAAGAGGATGGAGCTAGACTGTTCTCAGTTGTGACAGATGACAGAATACGGATCAGTGGTCTCAAGTTGCAGCGGGGAGGTTGAGGTTGGATATCTGGAAGAACGTTCTCACTAGCAGGGTGGTGAAGCACTGGAACAGGTTAACTAGAGAGGTGGTGGAATCTCCATCCTTGGAGGTTTTTAAGGCCTAGCTTAACAAAGCCCTGGCTGGAATGATCTCATTGGGGTAGTCCTGCTTTGAGCAGGGGGTTGGACTAGATGACCTCCTGAGGTCTCTTCCAACCCTCATTTTCTAGGATTCTGTGATTCTTACATCTATATACATACGTACTTATGTGCTCTGATATTAGGACAACTTTAATTGCATAAAAACAGTTAACTGACATATAACAAAGTAGTCAAACAAGAATAGTCACTAAATATCCACTGTAATACTTTTCTTCCTCTTTTAGAGAGAGGAAGTGGTGGGGAGGCACTGTGTCCTAAAAAGCAGTGATTTGGGAACTGGTGTAGAGGCTTAAGAGTTGACTAGTTACTGAACAAAAGCACCCAGTTCAATACCATAGTAGAGAGGTTTATTGCGGTCCCTGGTTGCATGAGCCAGGGGGCAGTGAGCAGGAGTGGGGAATTGTTTTTTTTCCTCTGTGTATGGCCGTAGTTCTGAAGATCAATCCTGGACCGCTGCATCCATCTGGTGCTCACAGTTTTCAAAAGGATTTTGCAGCATTAGTGAATGTGCAGTAAAGAACCATGGAAGTTATTTGGGGATTGAAGAAAATGCCTAGCAGTGAGCACTGGAGAACTTAATCTGTTTCACTGATCTGTTCGGCTGCATTCTTGGAAGATATTCTGTAGCAAAAATCCAAGTTCTTGGGCTCGTTATAGGGGTAATTGAGCGACGTGAATGGCCAGCAGTATATAGGATCCACAGTGTCATTTCCTGTCCTTTTGTCTTACTGGAATATTTAGATTGTACTGTCTCAGGCAGAGGAAGCCCAGACCCCTAAATATATGTACAGCACCTGTCATAATAGGGCTCTGATCTTGGTGGAGGCCTCCATATGGTATTTGGTACAAATAATCCTGTCTGGTCTGTACAAGTGATTCTCCCTCTGAAAGGGTCAGCTCTCTTCTTAAACTACCAGACAAATGGGCTTTCAGCGAGGCTGCAGAGTAGGATACTACTTCATGTTTTCTAGTTACCACTTCAACTGGATGTTCTCGGGAGGCAGGCTTTCTAATTTATTAGACTTCAATGGCAGAGCTGATGGACCTCTTTGAAGCAAAGCTTTGACATTTAATGTCTGAACGTAAGGGAGAAAGCCCTTCATGAGAAACTTGGTCTTAAAGAAATCCATCAAAGTTTGCTGGGTGATGCCCTCGTCTTACTCCCTACAAAAATTCATTTTGTGAGCCATGTTTGTGCAGAAGGCAAACCAGAGTTCTCTGTGTCACTTGGCAGTTTGGATGGAGGTAGTTACAGTTTTTGCCTGATCTGGCCCCAAAAGCTGTCTACACCTGTGACCAAACAGAAGAGCATAGCAGCAGACTGCTTTAAAAGGGTCTAATCCCACAAAAATCTGAACCCTCATTGCATGAGGGTTCAGATGAACATGCTCCAAAACAGAGCTTGTTCTGTAACTTGTTTCTGTGGAGCTCTCAGCCTGTCCCTGTTTTCAGAATGGACAGAGGGAATGGGAGCGAAGGGAGTTTGGTCTGTGGTTTTTCAGCCAGCCCTGGAGAGTGGGGTGGCTGTATTCGTGGGTGACTGGTGCCTTCTGGGTCTGGGGGGGCACCCGCAGAAGCCACTGGTGGCGGTGGGGACAGAGCTGGTGAGCACCTGCAGATGCTGCTGGCAGTGGTGGTGGGGACAGGGCTGGTGAGCAGAAGCCACCGGTGGTGGGGGTGGCCCTGCAATAGGGGGCACATTCTAATCACAGTGTCTGGCTCGGAGAGGGGAGTGGCATTGCTACACAGGCTGAGTTGCAGACTGGCAGCAAGCAGCTGGAATCTCTAACTCCCAGACCTGACAGTGAGCTTCTGTTGAGTCCAGGGAATCATTGTGACTCATGGTGCTTTCTGCAAAGTACCATGAGTTGCAATTTCTGTCTGCTCTTCATGTTTACCCTGTACTTTTTTCAATGTGGTTTTCCACTAGGTTAAGCATTGAGTCAGGGTCAGGCTCAAGAAGTCTACCATGTAATTCCCTTAAAAGCAAATCCCCTAGCAGCAAATGCAACATGCAGGAATATGGTGTGAATGAACTGTTAGCACACAGTTGAGGTGATCCTTCAAAATATGCAAGTGCATCTTTGTTCTGACCTTTACCAGTTCAAATGCCTGAACAACCCATAGTAGCAAAAGCTGGAAAACCGTCCTGCAGTTTAAAAGTACCATGACTTTCCTAGGTATCTAGGAAATGCAGAGGCATACACAGATCCTTGTTTCTGCATTTACCAGGTATTTCTATGCGAGTGCAAAAATGTGCAAAAACAGCGCTTTTTTCCCTTTGCAAAAGGAGTTCCAGTGTATTTGTTTGTAACCTTTGTTTTAGAATTGGGGTGGGTCTTATTCTTTGCTGCCTGGCACCTTGTGTAGTCCTGCTGTAGTCTGGCCTTCCCCTTGCACTGGTACACATAGTTACCCAAGACATAATTTACGAGAGCAAGGCCATGTCTCCTTGCATTTAAGGAAGGCCTTTCTAATGCATCCATATCAGTTTGTTAATATTTTCCCTCAAAATATTGTCTACACTGAAAGAGTTCACTTTGCCTTAGAAATCTGAGAGGTCTTTCGTATAGAATTATTAGCATGTTTCTAGAGAGTATGACCAGTGGAAAAGTGCCAGTGAAAAAGTCAAAATACCTTTGACATCGTTGTTCTCATGTCACAGTAAACGCTGCCCTGCTCTGCCTTCTCTAAGATGTTACTTGGACTCTGAAGGCAGTGGCCACAGAGCTGGTGCAAGATCTGCTGTCAGAGGTGGGTGTGCCTGACAATAAGTACTTTGTATTTGAAGAAACAGAACAAAAAATGAGGGAGAGATGGCAACTGCTGTCTTGCCAGAGTAGGCTGTGTGTCTGTATGCGAGAGCCTCGCAGATCATCTAATCTTAAAATTACACTCACAAGGACTTTTTTCCTTTTGGATAGGACAGTAGCATGCATCCATGTGATTGTAGTAGAGTTTGGGGCTAGTGTGTCAGGACTTTTAAACATACATCAGTGAGAGATTAATATCAGTTTTCCCCTTTAGCATATTTGTGTTTTTTTGAAAAACAGTAAGCATTTACAGGATTGATTAATTTTGTATTTAAAGTATTGGTTTTATCTGGTCATATCATGTGTACACAGTTTGAATGATCATAATGCTTTTAATGGATGTTATGATAAAATGTGTAAGTGATACTGAGTGAATACAGTTCACTCATGCACATTAAAGGGCTTGGAAGCTATAAGACTGGCATATGTTGAAGGCATTCAGATTTTTAAAGGACCAAAATACTTGTGGACTTCATAATAGCTTATTTGAGGATCTCCAAATACTTTACAAACTTTAAGCTGCAGTACTTCACTTCTGAGAGCAGGCTGGGTGTTGATGTGGTGAGTGTGTGTGTTCACACAGGAGTTATCCATTTACTTGCCACTTCAAGTCAGCAACTGCCTGCTAAGGAATCCCACAAGAGTTTTAAGTGAGGTACACATCTGTCTGGAACTTGGGTGATGTCAGTAGGCAGAATGTAAGGATTGGCATGGACTGTTCTCAAGCTGGTGGGGCTAACAACCTTGCTTCTACAGATCCAGCTGCTCTGAAGTATTTCTAACTGGCATTGGGTATCTTGTGGTTCCCTTTCATCTGTGTAATTCACAGGATAGCTTGCTTCACCTCTTGCATCTTTTCTCTTCACTTCCTCTGGATCAGGACTGGGTTTGCTGGAAGACCTTGCTCTTTTTCAGCCTTATGTACAGGCACAATCCTTTTCTCATGGGCAAAGTGCTGAACAGCTCTTCTTGTATGGTAGTAATATTTTCCCCTATTTCAGGGCTGGGATGCAAGTCTGCCAGAGCTTTTAGGAATGCCAGGGATAGCCAGAGGTGATACTTTCCAGGCAGGTGTAACAGGCTGCAGCTCTGACTGCATGCTCTGCAGTGGGTCTTCCTCCTTTCTTCTTCACCACAATGTCTTCCTAGAAGTTGACTGGGTGCAGAGGCACAAAATCTCTCTATAGAAGCTGGCTGCCCTGTGTAAGATGTCGGGGGGAATCTTAAACGGACCAAATCTTATTGATTTGACTTGGGTGATGTGAGGCTCAATGGCAGTTCTTAGGATCTCTTCAGCATGTCACTTCTGTGGCTGGACCACTGCACCATGCTGTATAATTGGGCTGCCCTTTTTTGTGGTCATTGTGGCTGCTTAAGTGTGCCTGGTTCATTTCCAACACACTTGGTGGCTGTGCCCTCCTGTCCAGCCAGGGGTCCTACCCCTGCAGCCTCATGCTTGGGACCAAATTCCAGGTCATGGTGTCTTTTGGTTCCATGAAGTCTGGAACCCAGCCCAGGGCAGGGCAAATGAGTAACAGGGTTAAAACATCCTTGATAATTCTGTTTTGCGCAGAAAAAGGCTCAGTGTGCATGCCTTTGGCTGCCTCCCCCTATGACAGTGGGGATTAGCTGTTGTGACTGATGTGTAGAGGTTATGTAATAATCTAAGCCTACTCTAATGTAGTAATTTTACAGCCACTCTCTGAGAGCTGTGCAGTGAAGTCGAGTTATTGAGTATTGGGTTGTAGAAAACTCTTTATGGAGACAATATTGATTTAGATTTGTAGGGGGCTGTGTGGAAGAACCACTGGAGAAAACTGCAGATGAGACATAAATAAGCAACCTCCCAGCAAGTGCTGAAGGGAGGTGATTCTAGAATAATTGTATTTCTCCAGGCTTCAGCGACGAACGTTTTGGGCCACTGCTGGGCATTGAACAGGAGGGGTGAAGGGCCCAGTTGTTAAAAGCTGTCCCTGGGGGCAGAGTGTTGTGGAAGGGAGTCTGAAGGAATTGCACCTTTTCCCTGTCCAGGGAGAGGCTATTGAGTGTTCAGTTTTCAGATCTGCCTTCTCTGAAATGCTTTGGTTTTATTTAAGTGTTACTTTGCTCTAAAGAAGGCTGCCTTGTCACAGGGTACTGCTGTTATAACTCCTGGACCTGAATGGCAGGTTCTGAACTGGGGACATCAGAGGAGACGGCAGCCTGGGACATAGTTTGAAAGCAGGAGAGTTGTGTGATTTGATCCTAGAGAGCCAGTGGCAGGTGTGCTTGGAAATGGGGCAGAGGTGCAGGTACTGTGGCAACTGTGATGGGCCCAGTTCTGCCTATGTATCTTGTGTTAAGGGAGTCAAGCTTACTGGCCCAGATAAATATGTTTCTTACTTGCAATCATTTGTATTTATTTGTTTTTTAAATATCTTCACCCCCACCATCTCTTCCATGGAAGACTTTCCCTCAGCATTCTTCCCTTTGGTGGCACAGGTCAGCTAATTCAGGGCTGTGGCTAATTGGCTGGTGGTGGGTTAACTGCCCAGAACAGAAGGTTTCTTAATGCCTTGTGAAGCTTTAATCCGTGTACTCCAGCCTTTGTTGCTGTTTACTATATCATTTATTTGTGGTAGCTAGTGCTTATTCTCTTCAAGCTGAGAAATATGCGCTGAAACCTTTAATGCCTAGGTTCCTGTGGCACCTGAGGCAGAAAGGTATAGACGCAAGAACACTGGAGAAAAGAGGATGAATTCTTCCCCCATTCCAGCCTCTTGCTGATATCATGCATTTACATTCATTCAGGCTTCCTCCCAGAAGAATCATCCTTACGGAGCTCAAGTCCACCTGAAGATGGGTTAGTGCCTCCTTAATGTATATGCTCTGTTTCTGGGTAGTATTGCCTGTGTTTTCAGTAGTTTCTTTTGTTTAGGGACCTACAGAAGTTGTGGCAGAAATGGGCTGCACAGCGGCTCGTTTAATCTTGCAGTTTTTCCCACATGCTTCCCCCCCCTCATTTGGTGGAGAAACCCCAATGCTTGCCCCTCACTCCTGATCAGTGGGGTGGCAAAAACCATGGTTTTAAATATGGTGCAGATTTTGTCCCCCACCCCTGATTCTGGCAGCCCTGATGCTTGCTGTTGACTAGTTGAGAGGCAAAATCTGCACCATATTTAAAACTGTGGTTTTTGCCTCCTTGTTGGTTAGGAGAGGGGTGAGTGGTGGTGGCAGGGGGTGGGAAGGTTTGCAGAGGAAAACTGCAAGATTAGAGGAGCTGCCATACAGTCTACTTCTGCCATGATTTGGTAGATCCGTACTTGTATCTACTGAACAACTAAATGCGTCCTACACACTAAGAAGACTTCAAATATGGGTTTGGAGTAAAGTCCACTTGGACTTGTTGCCCTGTTTTGGTTTTTTTTCTTTTCTTCCAAATCTAGTAGGGTCACAGCCTGAAAAATTCACAAAGAAACCCAATAATGACTTAAACTTAGTAAGTGACTTAGCCTCTGGTATAGGGAGCAAAATATAACCATGTTGTTTTAGATAGCAGTTCAGATTTCTGTTGGAAGTCCAGCAAATCATTATTACCCTAAAATGAAATTGGCAGGGGCCACTGTGGGTTGAGTAACTGAGATAGATGCTAATTAAACAAAAAGTTTTAAATGACTAATGAGTGGCTTTTAACTTTTTCTTCTAGAATATTTGTACTCTAAATCATGTTGATGAAGTCAGCAGAGAGATGATTTGCTGATGGAGGCATTACAAAGTACAAACTTTGGTTAGAGACAGTCACAGCTTGTTAATCTTTTGCTTTTTTCTCATACTGTGCTGTGTTTTCTTTTTATCTACATTGCATTCATGCACATTCTTCAATTTCTTGAGGGTAGCTTGGATAACATATATTTATATATTTTTATGGTGTCCCTAATCCTGAAATATTCCAAAGCACGCCACAAACTTTGTGTACAGGTTTCATGCTGTTGCTGATGAACTTCCTCCTCCTCCAGCTTATAATGCTGAGGGTGTCATAACAGCACCATGTCAAATTCCTAAAAGGAGGTGATGAAATAATGCACATTAGCAGACTTATTCAGATTTAAAATGGGTACTTACTGTCCTTGCTCTTGCAAGAAGTTCTGTGATGTATTCTAAGACCTTGCATGGTCAAGAACTCAGTTCTTTAGCTCTCAGTGCAAGATGGTGCTACTTGGCAGTACAGAGTCTTCACCTTAAAGCCATACCTGTGGTGCTGAGATGAATTCTGATTTAACCAGAAAGGTGTTCTTTTTGTATGTTTACAGTACCAGTGCCTGCTGCCAGGATGGATTAGCTGTGGTTGTCTCCCATATAAAACTAAATAGACCTCACCTCTGAAGGCTTGTTAGCACTGACAGGATCACAGCTCAGGCAAAGATGAAGATGTAACTTCTGCAGCATATCTGAATTGATTCTGGCACAATGAGGTTTAGAGTGTGCTTTGTTTTGCGAATTTTTTTTAAAAAGATTTCTTTACAAACAACTCCTAGCTTTTAAATTTAACTAGTCTGCCTCTGCTTTCAGCAAACACATGAAAGAAATTCCTAAAGCAGCTTTACCCCAGTCTGCTGTGAGATTTCTTTTGTAGTGTGTATTGAGGGGGATAAATGCCACTCCCCTTATTTCAGAGGATCTCACTGAAAGGCTGTGTTAGGAGTAGGAAAAAAACAAACCAAAACAAAACCCCAGTCGTTAGTGAAATGTGGGTCTGTCATTAGTGAAATGTGGGTCTGTCTGCCGTACTGTAATCTTCTCTATAGGGGCAGCCCACTGTGATGCTGCTATGGCTTTTCCTTCTGGCTACTCCACTCTTTCCAACAGCTTGAAGGGTTTAGGAAGGCAGCCTGCAATTGGCTGTGTTGGCTGGGGTGGGGAGGGAAGACAAATGAAAGTTTCCCACCAACCTGGAGTGCCTTTATTTCCTTTCCAGACCTGTCCAGTGTCCACAATAGAGTAATATGTTTGGCTGTGGCTGGTGCTTGGCAGACCAGCTGGAGTTGAGCCAAAGATCTCCTGCAGACAATATGTTAGAAATAGTCTCTTTGCAAGCAGTTTAAACCCTATAACTCTTCTAAAGGGATTTGTTGCAGCTGGCAGCTATATATACTTGGCCAAAGAAATGTGAAGTTTAGTAAATTCTTGGTAATAGCAAAGGATGAAAGTTAATGGAACCTCTCAGACCTCTTTAATCCCTTGTGCTCAGAACCCTTACAGGAGACCATTAAAATACACACAAAGTGTTAAAAAACTGTGGAGGGGTTGCTTAGGAGCAGGATGTAGAATCATAGAGAAGTAGGGCTGGAAGGGACCTTCAGAATCCATTTATGTTGGCTGGTGGGCCACTTAACGAGTTTTGATTGAGGGTCGCATGCACCAGTCTTTCATTTTAGGATCTTATTTAAAGAAACTATACATAAAAAGCAAATATCTGCTATATTTCATTTAAAAACAACATTTATCCTGACTTATGGGTTTTTTAGTATTGTCTATAGAGATGCACCAGTATATCTGTCTATATCGGATTGGCCCTGATAAAAGGGAGATTAACATTATTGGCAATTAGCCTTTTTTTTTTTTTTTGACGGTATAGCTGATAATGTCACCAATAAATGCTATGTGCATGTGTGCAGCCACTGTGTGCATGTGACCAGGAATGCGGAGCAGCAGCTTGGAAGGCAGTGTCTGGCTGGTAAGTTGCGGGGTGGGGAGGAAAGGGTTGTGGGGGTGTCAGATCGAGGCCCCATGGTAAGGGAGGGGCTGGGGCAGGGGTAGGCACTGTGCAGCTGTCACAGCTGGGCAGCACTTGCCCTTTCCCCAGCCCCACTCCTTCCATCCTTCAGTCTGTACCCCTCTATTCCCCCCCGACTTACCGGCTGAATGCTGCTCTCCAAGCTGTCGGGCAGCATATCGGCTATTGGATTGGTATTGGCCAAGAAAATTTTTATCGGTGCACCCCTCTGTAGAGGCAATTGCATAACAGCTTAAAAATAGTCTTCCTTTTGTGAATTGTGTGTGTGGGGAGGTGGGGTGTGTGAGAGGGGGTCTTGCATGTGTGTATAGGGGCCTGCCTGCACTTGGCAAACAACTAGGGAGGAGTATAGTTGCTAGTTGCAACTCCAGTTGTGCTTTGGCCTTTGTGATTTCATCTCTGTATGCCCAAGTAATGTTTTTATATTCCTCCCTAGTTGTTTGTCCAAGCTTCTAGCTGTAAGCTTCCTTTTTGTGTTTGAGCTCTTCAGAGAGTTCTCTGCTAAGCCAAGCTGGTTGCCTGCCATACTTGCTATTCTTTCTGCACATCAGGATGGTTTGTTCCTGTGCCCTTGGTAAGGTTTCTTTAGAATACAGCCAGCTCTCCTGGACTCCTTTCCCTCTCAAACTGGCCTCCCAGGGGATCCTGCCCATCAGTTCCCTGAGGGAGTCGGTCTGCTTTTCTGAAATCCTGGGTCCATATTCTGCTGCTCTCCTTTCTTTCTGTTGTCAGGATCTCAGGATCAATCATCTCATGGTTACTGCTGCCCAAGTTGCCATCCACTTATTCCCCCACAAGTTCTGCAGCAGGTGTCTTCGATTCTTGCACCAGGAATGATTTATTGTGTTCTGTGCAGTAGCATTGTCGGTTTTGTTTTGTTTTTGTGGATTTTTTTTTAAAGAATGTATTAAATGGCGAACTTCCTACTGAGGCTGGATGAACATCAGAATTGCAGCTATATCATTCATGTATTAGACAGGCATTTCCTGAGCACTGTTCAGCAAGCAAATTTCTATAGCTGTAGAATTATAGAAAACAAGGGGCCTTAACTATCAGATGAATTTTTACCTTTGTCACACAGGAGAGTACTTGGGAGGAGAAGTCGGGGGCCCGTTGCCCTATATGTTGGACCCACAGCGTTGGGGGTTTGGTGTGAAAGGGGAATTGAAAAACAAAGCATAGTTAAGAAGTAGATGTGCGCAGGGAAACATTAGCCAGCACAGAAGTCTAGTAGGGAATCTGCCTTTGGGTCCCAAGCCTCTGAGCTGAAGGTCCTGGATCACTTGGGTCAGAGTATCTTGTGGCTTCTATCCATTTCTTAAGTGCTTAAGAACAAAAGTCCTACCATGGCTGATTTTAGTCTTATACAACCCTACTTGGCACATACTCTGTGCACATACTCTGTGGTTGAAAAGAGGAAAAGAGAAGAGGTTGGAGCAAAAGATAAAAATTTGGTTAATCCAGGATTCTGTGTCTGCCAAACCAGCTTTTCCCTGGGCTCCTTCCCTGCCCTTTCCCTTCCCCCTTCCCTGTGGTTCTGCCATGTGGTCCCAGGCCAGAAGCCCCAGCTTGGGGTGGGGGTCTGGGCTGGGCGGGCCCTGCTGTTATGGGAGTCCGCTGGACTTCCCCTGGATCCTACTGCCCTTGGTTCCTGTAAAAAATGACAGGAATAAAATATTAATTTTCTAAATTTTTAGGAGCCCCACAGGCCAGATAGAATGGCCTTGTGGACTGCATCCGGCCTGCGGGCCATATTTTGCCCACCCCTGTGTCAGACTGTTGCTAAACTGTACCAGTTATGCTGCATAATGTTGCTTTACTTTGTCAATAATTGATGATTACATAGAAGTTTTTGAGAGGTTTTGCTAAAAAGTATAGTAATTCCCTGTTTTCAGTATGACTAGCATCTTTCTCTGCAGTGCTTCAAAGCAGAGCTTTGTAACATAATGCATATTGTGCACTTGACATAAAGCCTGGAGGTTGCTGATTGTCTTGATGTAAAGTGTTTATAGGATTAAGACATTGTCCTTAAGATACTGCATTACAATTTTTTTTAAGGTGCGACTGCAGTGCTTGGTCACTTTTCATTATATCAATGGACCTTCTCACTAGTTGCATTCAGAGCCACATATGTATGTTTTGGTAACAGTGTTAACTTGTCCTTTATGCCCTTTCAGGAAGTCCGTGCGGCTCTACTCTGTTCTCTTACATGTGTTCTTGACAGATCTGTTCACAGAGCTCCAATCAGGCCCTGAAGGGAGCATTGAACTGGAAGAAATCTTGCTTGATCCTCTTAGGCTGTTGGTAGGTGCAGAGATGCACTGCTTGTTAACTGCATGCATTTGGCATTAAGGGAAATGTGAAATCCTGCAATGCTATGTTTAGTCAGTTT
>JAGPOW010001711.1:161229-186823 GCA_030014935.1 Caiman crocodilus | reverse complement strand
ACCCCAGGATTTAGAAATGAAGAGAATGCAACTAGATTAGCTCTGAATCAGTCATTTTATCTTTAAGGTGGTGTTCTGTGCCTTTAATTGTAAATTCTCTCATTGCTAATTAGAAAGAATACTTTTTTTCTGTTAAAAAAAATTCCAAAATTTTCTGTTAACTCCTCCAAAAATCTGCATTTTTCACAATTAAAATGAAACTGCTCTGTGTGTGTATTTATTTATTTAAAAATGTCCACGGGATAGTTTTAACTAAAGCTCTCTGAATGAGTTTTAGTTAAAGCGCCCCAGCAGTCATTTTTAAACCAACAGGGGCTTATACATGTGATGCTGCAGTGATGCTACAGCGTTCTAATTCAAATGCATTGGAGCACATGCATAGGTACCACGTGTGTTCAAGATCCTGCCATATAAACAGTAATGCAAAGAGTTACCTCGGGGTCCTCAAATGGGTAGAGAGTGACTGTCACATGTGAGTTCCTGCCTTGATAAGTCCTGTAACTTCAGTTTATCTGAACACTTTTGGTAGGCTTTTAAATGCTGAGGAAAATGCTGCTGTGTTACTAGCTTGCACATCTTTCGTTACAGGAAAAGCAGATGAATAGATACTTTAATTTTGTTTTCACAAAATAATGTTTTACTTGGAGAAAATAATAGTTCAGAAAAATCTGGAAATGTTGTTTCATCTTTTTCAGATGCTGCCAAAAGGAGTTAGAAGTTCTTGCATTAGTTATACTGCATAAAGAAGATATGGGATTGCTTGCTTATTAGTAAGGACAGTTTCAATTAAATTTGATTTATCAGTAGACTGGGAGCTGCTTGTTAAAACTACCTCTGACAGATGACAGCCCTGTTTAAGTGATTCGCATTTAACTATTATCTATAGTGAATTCATCGGAATTCTGTTTGCTATAAACATTTGCTGTCTGGCGCTATAAGTGCTATGGTCGTTTGGAAATCCATCCTGTTTCCATTAAGAGGCCAGACGTTGCTGCATTTGGATCCTTTGCTATGCTAATCACAAGATGATAAATGAGTGAATGAGCCTAGTTTTGGATATTGGACTTTCTTTCCTTAGCAGCTAGACTTGGTTTCTGTGTTCCTTTTTCAAGTGTAACCTTTTTTTTATGTTCTCGTCAGTGCTGAGGATACAAGGATGACTCTCTTTTTTTCCTTTCATTTGTCATAGTAACAACTAGAAGAACATGCAAAGAAAAAGCAAGTAAGAATTTGAAGGTGGCAGAGCTAAGTTTGGAGTCAGAGAGTAGTTTCCTTTACTTAAATCATAATTTCTCAGCTTCTGAATTAGCCTGTATCTGCACTGTATCTGCACAATGTGGCCAATAGCTTCAAGTGAAGTCTTGTGTATTTGTCAGGCATTTTAATGAAGGCCCCCGATGTAATGATTCTTTTGTGACCTCTGTGGCACAACAAAATGTATCAACCTCCCCACTCCTCTACCCAGAAAAACCCCAACAGCTTAAATACAGGTAGCTAAAAAGAAACTGTTAAGAAATTAATTTGCTATTTTTGCAGATGAAAATAAAGTCTAGTCTTATGCTATGATTTGCCTACATATTTCAGATATTTTTCAGCCTAGCTCAGAAAATTATTTCTGGAAACATTATGCTGCCTTGTTTTACATGGAGCACAAGTTAAAAATATTATGAAAAGTCATCCTCCAAGCTAGATAATTCTTGCATTTGAAACAGCTTCTAAAAATTGATTTTTAACATGATGCTCACTACTCCATCAGCTCTGCTTATAGCCATTTTTATAGACTGGTTTCTCAACCCCAGGGAGACTAATGTAGACAGGATCAAAGAAGCTGTATGGAAAATGGGAATAAACAATTACTAGTTGTTGTCACTGTGGGATGCAGAATATATGGCAGTAAAATTGGTCGCTTCCTGTTGGCTAAATCACCCAACTGCCAATTTCAAGCTTCCTCCCCTTTTCTCAGATCTCATGCAAAGAGAGACAAGCAACCAAATCCTACAAAAAGGTGCACATAGAAGCTTCCTTAAGTCACATAATTGGGCCTTTCCTGCTGATTTTTGTAATGCGTAAAGTTATATGTGGTGATGCAGCAAAGTTAAACTGTTAGCATTTCTGGGTATGAAGATGATTGTGATGATCCATCTTGTCAAGTTTGAGGCCAGACAGCACAGAAATATAGCCTCTCTCCTAATGCATTGGAGATTATTGATTTCTGAAGTTTAAAAAGGACTATTCAAATGTCTGCTCATTGCTCCGCTGCTGCATAATCTGTAAATACATAAACTGTTGCAGTTGTCTGTTGGGTCTTGATTTACCGAGCACTTCTTGGCTTTTCATGAGAAACTGCTGTTGAAATACGCACATTCACTTTAGTGCTAGCAGAAGCAGCAGTTGCAACAAAACTGGAGACAGCTGGGTTTAATTTTGGTTTTGACTCCAGTGGTTTGCCAAAAAAAGGCCCACAAACAGTGCTGTTGCCAGCTCAGTGTTTTCAGATGAAAAAAGAATGACAATTGCTATTTCTTTTTTGTGGAAGCATAATTGCTGCATTGCTTTTAGGTGTCCGTGCTATTAATTGGCTTCCAGACTGATTACATTTCACACACATGGTGCAATTTGACTTTTGGCAGATCAGGGTAATCTTAAACCAGATTGTCCAGAATGAATAGAAACACTTTCTTCCATTTGAAACTCAGTAGATTTAGATCTAGATACAGTATATCTATAGACATAGATCTATAGATAGACATATCTATCTAGAGATTATAGATCTATAGATGTAGATAGAGGTAAATATAGCTACATATGGTACAGTAAACACTTTGCTTTAAAAAGACAACATATATTGACTGAATACATTTGCTGCTAAACAGCTGTTACGTAGCATTTTTGTGTGTTTGTGTTTCTCAGATTTTTTTTAAAGTCTCCTTATTTGTGTTTCTTGTAGAAATGTAATATAATTAACAAAATTCAGGTCTTTGGAAGGAGAAAAACTCAATTTCTGCAAGATTTTATTGACATTAATTCTCTTTTTTTCGTACCATGCCAGCAGTTTTTGACCAGTTGGGCAAGAACTTATATTTTTCCTGTTTGTCTAGAGCTTTCGGCACATAGCAGCACTTTTCCATTCTAGGCTCTTATAGCAGTACATGGTGTGGGGGCCTAGAAATGGGCCGGAATGGGGCCGCCAATGGAGAGGAATTAGGCACTGCATGCGTAGTGGTTGCAAAGAAAAAAAAAACTTTACCTACAAGCTGCGATACAGGGACTTGCATTGAGGTATGCAGTGTAGGCGCGCTTAGAAGGGTTGCAAACAGAAAAGAAAACTCTGTGTGGCACAGTAGGGTACGGGGTACGTCGGGAATACGTCGACAGGGAGTCGGTGGTGGTTGATCAGGCCCCAGTGTGGCTCCAGGGTACATGTAAGGATCTCTTCAAGCATGGGAAACTCTCCTCCAACTTGGACGGGTACCTCCCAAGCCTTTTGTACGGCTAGCGAGCCAATTGCTAGCTACCACGTGTGAATAATTTACATCAGGCCAATCAAAAGCATGCACTCAACAGTGCAGCTGCAAGCTTTTGACGGGAGCTGATTTTGCGCCAAGGGCTCTTTCCCACCTCAGGGGAAATCCCTGTACCGGGTACTTGCATCGTTCCGAAATGCAGCTGTGCTGAGGTATTTTTAACCATTTAGCTCTGACACATGGGGAAGTTGTTCCTCTGGTATAGAGATGGCAAAATGAAGGCCTAACGAAGGCACATACTTTCCACAAACTCATCTACAAGTCTGGCAGAAGAGGGGTGCTTCCTAATCAGGAGTAGGCAACCTATTCCAACTTCAGGTCAGAATGACCCACCCCAGGTTGGAGGTGAATGGGTGGGCAGTAGGACTCATCCACTTCTTGTCTCCCCTGTGGTAGAGGGAGAGCTCTCATAGGTGGCATTTGTCCCTAGCTGCCAAAGCCTCACATTCTTGGGCTAGATCTGGTCTGTGGGGTATAGGTTGCTGACCCCTTGGCTAGGTTGTTGACTCTAGGGACAGTGACTGATTTACCACAGTAAGAGAAATATGCATTAGTTGTACAGACCAACACTGATGGGTGTATTGGTTGTAGGCTGTACCATGCTGATGACTTCCGGTGAGTGGTAATTTTAGTGAATTGCAATTTTAGTTCTGTCTTGGGGCAGACACCTATCCGAGCATTGTTATTGTTGTAATCTGTGCAGCACTTCTGTGTGCTATGCTGCAGAGAGGCTAAGTAACTTGCCCATGGTATAGCAAGATATTTGTGGCAGAGCAAAAGTTGAAACAGGATTACCTTTAGCCTACGTTAGTGCTATAGCCACTTGGCACACCTTCTGTAGTACAGTACTTTGTAGGATGCTAACGGGGGTACGGACAGATATCCATTTGACGTGCTCCCAAATCCTCTGGAATTTGGAGTGCCTTTGGAAGCCCCTTCCCTCACTTCCCAAGTGCTGCAGAATTACTGTGAAAGCGTGCAGTGGCGGGGGCAGTACTCTCCTGCCATGGGCAGCTGAGCATATAGGAGAGCACTTAGTGCGCTGTCCTCTTCTCCTTTAATTTCTTCTTGGACTGGGGGATGCCAGAGTGCCTCTGAAGGGTGCAGACGTTTCAGGATGTGGTTAAAAAAAGTTCCCCTTTTTTATTGTGATTTTTTTTTTAACCATTTTAACTGTTTTTGAACCCCTTATTGGGAGTGAATGTCTGCACATTTGCTGTTTGTATCACTTCTGAGGTACTTGAAATACTTCCAGAAAGAATGTCTGCCTGTGGCCAACACTAAATAGTTGGGTGGAGAAAATGCAGCCCATTTGAACGCTACAAAGAAGCTCAGGCTCTGTGGGAGATTCTCTGACTGGTTGTGTCACTCACACCGAGGTTCCTGCTGAGCATGAGCTTGTTCATAATAATATAGGTCTTCCCTCAAAGGACAAGGTGAATTATTACAAGGTGGTACACTCATTCTCCCTTGTGCCCTGATGAGGATGAGCATTTAGGATGTGAGAGATTGCTTGCCTTACTTTTGCAAGCCACTTTTGAGTTAGTGTTGTCTTGAAACTGAAATGGAGGAGGATAATTAAGTGCCCCCTCATGGCAGCTGATGGCTGTGGTTGGTTGAGCAGTAGTGGTTTTTTGGGTCAGTTGAATTTCATGATCCACTTATGTTTTCTCTTTGGCAGCAGCAAACCTATTGCAGCCTTTCTTCACTGAAATGCTACTGTTTGCACAAGATATTTGTGTGCATTCCTTTTGGTTATTTTTTCCCCAAGTAGCACTCCTAGAAGCACAGAAAACTCAATCCTTTTAGTTTGCCATCAGAACTCGGTGAGGCCAGCAGTGCTTAGATGGGAAAAGGGGGTTTCTCCTGTCTGAAACACTACTGGAAGTTTACAGACAGCAAATTGTGTGAAAGAAATGAGAGCACTAGACCATTCAAGGGCATGGATCCCTTTATCTTTGCATCCACCTCATCACGCAGCCCACCTGCCCTCCCATCTGCAAGTCTTCATTCTTTATAGCAGCCCCTGCAATTGCTATGTTTGGAGCTGATTTATTGTGAGTTTAGCTGCCCCCTTTTTATGTGCTTCAGTAGCGCAAAATATGGAACCGACCAAATCTCTTCAAACCACAAATGAGCACTTTGAACCACCAGTGGTTCTTGGACCACAGGCAGCCCACAGTTGACCTCAGCCAGCTTGTGGTATAGCAAGCGAATGAAATTCTTACTGGGTAACCTAGGATGAAAAGCTATCTCTGGAAGATAAACTCTGAGGCCTGCCTTCAAAAAGCAGTGATAAACTAGAGGATTCTCTGGTTTCCGCACTCAACCATGAATTCATGTGCAGAGGGCAGTCGGTCATGTCATCTCTCCTAACTTCTTCCCCACAATCCTCAGGAAGCATGTCACTTCTCCATGTGTTACCTGGGTAATAATATAGGCCATATCTATACTTGCCCTACTTCGCTGTCAGAAATTCTGGTGGCAGAAGCCATCACCTCCATTCAGACCTGCATGTTTCTGGCAGCTCTCTGTAGCTCTGTTTGATGACTACCCGTAGAACGCAAGGTGGGAGGGAATAAAGTGGGGAGTAAGCTGGGGTGGAAGGTGCAGACTGCTGAAGGGGCCACCTGCTAGCAGAAGTGTCAGCACATGGCTTCTGCCAGCTGTTGAACGTCAGCAGCAGAAGCCTTCTCTGCTCAGCATAGGTATGCAGTACATTAGCTGAGGGAAGGAGGATGGTGCCACCACGGAGGGGCTTTGAGAGTGTGCTGCTCTCAGAACTGTGCTGGTAGAACTGCAGCGTAGAAAGGGGCTTAGATTGTAAGTTGCTGTTGTTAGAGATCCATTGTCTTCTGTCTGTCGAGCACTATGGCTGCATGTTGACTGTTAAAAGGTTAAACAGGCTTCATTGAGGCTTGGGCTCTGGGAAGCCTAGCCTGCATGTGAAATTTAATAGAGCCAAAGTTCATGAAAAAAACCGTCTGCACAGAGACGTCTTCATCCCTCCACGAATACTTGGGTCTTTAGATTATGTTTTAGGCACCCTGATCCTCTGATTTGTTGGCTGCATATATTCAAAGAGATGTTCCTTGTAAGCCCCCCCAACTCATTTGGCTAGAAAGTCCATGGCAAATAACTGGTCTTGAACACTTGTCTATAAGCAATAGTTTCTTTTCTGTTAAGTGCTAGACTTTTACCGGAGGAGCCATGGCCCTGCCTGTCCTTTTTTGAAAGGCTTGCAGTTTGTAGCATCTGTGGGAGCCTATTCAGATGACACTGGCTGTCTGGGAGAAAGTGATTTTTTATCATGTGAAGGTCTGTATGAAGTTACCCATTCTTTGCAGCCTCTTGAGGGGGTTGCTGCAGCTAGCTGACTCTTTGGTGCTACATAAAGATTGCTAAGAAATTGCAGCATACTGCTGCCTGCTGTGGCTTGTGCATGGAGCAGGATGCTGATTCTCTCAAGTCTACAATGGCATCCAGCTCGTATCAGAGGGCAGCACCAAACTTCTGCATTCCGTTCCCTGTGTCTGACGTTGCCACCTCTTGGCTGCATTCTGGCAGCTGAGAGCAGCTTGGCTAATGGGGAGAGACCGAGGGTGCTAAACTTTATGCCAGGGAGCTGTGGGCAGAAAGAGGCCCCAACTCTTGAATCGGCTCCCCCCCATCATTAGTGTCACAGAGCGGCGCTTCTCAACCATGGGTTGTGGCCCAAAAGTGTGTTGCAAGAATACACGAAAGGGTTGGGAACAGACTTTAAAAATAGATTCTTCTTTAAAGGAGAAAAATGTAGGAAACGGTGGCTTTTCCCTTGCAGGCTGGCAGAGCTCCAGGCTGTGAGGGGCTGCTTGGGGCCCCCCTTGCCCCACACATGCCCCCACTTCCAAGCCACATGCCCATCCTCTGCCCCATATACTGGGGGACTGAGGCCTGTGGGTGGAGGTAGTGGGTTAGAAGTAAGGGGGCACTGGTTTGGGACTGGCCATGGACATTTACAAATGGGTCCTGGTAAAGAAAAGGTTGGGAAGCACTGCCATAGAGAATTTGCTTACGTGTTGGCTAAGCAGGCTGGAAGGCACATCCATCTGTGGTTCTCCTTGGTTTTGGGGTGAGTAAGATTCTGAGACTTTGTGTAAGTAGAAAGCGGGAGAGTTCCTTATGGTTCTTGCCCCAAAGAGCATTTTCCCCTCCATGTATGTGTAAAGCCCTGCATGACTGGGCGCCAATCTCTGGTTGTGGCCTCTGGCAGTAATGCAGTTGACATAATTTCTCATGTTGGCATCATGTCCATTACGGATGTGTGTGTGAAATGAGTTTGGTCATTTAATGATAGGTGTACTTTCTTTAAATTAATGCAGTGCACTTATACAAGAGTAAGCTTTTTAGAAAATCCTTTATTTCCCTTTTTGGTTTTAATTTGAAAAAGGACTCGTGTAGTGTGTGGTTTTTTTTGTTTTGTTTTGTTTTGTTTTTTGAAGAAGAAGTTGCTTTAACTGGAAAAATGTGAAACTTATTAGAAACTGAGAGGATTTGCAACTGTCAGCAAGTATAAAAGAAACCATGTGTCGTCTTAGGTCAGCTGCTTTACCGAGGCTGAGAATTTGTAAATTCTAATTTAAGCTGAAATAGTAATACAGTCAGCTGGAGGGGGGCTCTCTGACAGCACCGGACTGCAGATCTAATTTTAATTGTGAAATGCAGCTAAAGTGTGTTGAATGGGTGTATTCCCTGTGCTGGAGAAGCGTTTTATTTCAGCAGCCTTTGTATTTGCAAACATCATGCTCTGTGTCTTGCTTCAAACATTGATTTTCAGGTGGTGGTGAATAGCAGTGGCCCTCCCAGTACCCCAGCAGTCTGGTTGTTCTGTGTTGGAAGGGGCAGTAGAATCTCAGGGTCTCCTCTAGGGGCACTTTCCTTGCTTTCTGGGGCCAGGATTGTTACAAGTCCTTGTGGCTGATTCTGCCAACAGATGCCTCTTGTGTGGATTTCTGCCTCTGTGGGAATCCCACAGCGGTTTGGGACAGAGGGGCCTGCACACGTATCTTAGCAGTTAGTACATGCAGATCTGTTATGTAGCCCTGGACTCTGCTCGTATGGCTTTTGAATTTTATCTCAGAAAAGGTGGTCTCGTGATAAAGCAAGTTCATCATTTTAGTCTCTTCGGTAACACATGGTACCTTGCCCACTAGAACACCTTACTATAGTGTTTAATAGAAATCAACATTTGATGTTATCCTGTTTGACAGCACTTTAGATGTATAATTTTCCTCCTAATGTTTTTGGCAAATGGGGAAAGAGAAATATCAAATAAAACACATTATCTGCATTAGGTTATTTTTCTATTTCATGTTATTTTAGTGCAGTTATTTTTAAAAAAGGCAACTATTACTGTGTCAGCATCTGGACTTGGGGAACAGCAGGGAGCCTAAGATACTATCCATCAGCTTGTGACAAGGCTGCATCAGGAAAGTAAATGGATGGGAGTTCAGCTGCAGGGCTTTTACAGATAAACCTGCCCTTGTTACCAGGAGAAATTATTGCTGCATGATGCACATTGTTGTCTTTGTGTTAAGCGCACACAGCCGCTGACACTGCTCTGACAGTGCTGCTGATTGCAGCTCTTGCATACATTACTGAAGACAGGGAGCATTTTTCATTGAGTTAACTATTATATCCACAATAACAAACCATTCATTTTAGTTGTTAACTGAAACAAAGGATTACTCTTTCTCCCCTTTATTTTTCCTATCTTAATTGTTTCCAGTTTAAGAAACCCTCACATACCAAATTATAGGTGTAGAAAAGTAACTATTGGTTTATATTTTAAAACCTCCAAATAAATAGATTGAAATTCCAAGTAATTAACTCGTGACCATACGACTGAGAGAAGGGAAATACAATTTTAATATACTAGAGTTAAACCCTTTTCCTTTCTGAATTCACTGTTTTCCTTCCGCCTCAAGACATTGGGGCTGGAAGCTGTTCACACTAACTCAGTGTAAATATATTCTGTATGGTATTCAGGCTTCAGGTTATTTGGCATATTCAATGACATGGTTCTCTGAGGTCCCCCAAGACTTTTTTGTTCTCTACCGCCCGGGTGAAGGGGGACTTCCAGCAGACTCCAGTGTAGATGGTACAGAGTCCAGCTACTCTTACTATGCCTATGCTGTGACTCTGACCCAGCTAGGCACTTTTCAGTATAGGATGTGAGGAGTCCTGTTTACTCCTGTGGGGCTTCTGCTTCTTAGATTAAACAGGATTTTTTTGTATTTACTTTGTATTCTTCTATTTCTTCTCACCTTTCTCCTCCTTCCTGTCTTGTTCATCTTGGCACAGTATGCTCTTTCTCTTATGATTTTCCTGCCTCTGTTTTTTGGAAAGCCCCTTTTCCTGCTGTGTCACATCTCCTACACCCTTGAGCAGATGCTATCCTGTGTGCCACCCCTGCTCATGTTGTCATGTGCTCCCCCGTTGACCTTCTGGGTTCTGTTCCCTTCATTACCCATATAGAGTTGTTTTTATTGAGGGTAAAATTCAGACTTCTGGGTCCATCTAGCACCCTTTAAAAAGACCAGAGCCAGCTTCTATTTCACTTTGGAATGGGAGAAATTAGAGCCACAAGGGCTGACAGTGTAGACACTTAGGGAGAAAAGATTTTGGAGTGGGCTTTAGTTTCATAGTAGCTAGGGTCAGGAGGAACCTGAACAGATCATCTAGCTTGACCCTTTGCCACAGGCAAGAATGAATGCTGGGTTCACAAGACCCCAGACAGGTGATGGGCCAACCTCCCCTTGAATTTGCCCAAGGTAAGGGTGAGGACCACTTCCCTGGGAAGTTGGTTCCAGATTTTGGCCACCCTAACTGTAAAATATTGCCTTCTGATCTCTAACCTAAACCTATTCTCTATCGGCTTATTACCATTGTTCCTTGTCACCCCAGGTGGTGCTGGGGAGGAAAGGGCTCTACCTATTTGCTGTTGATCTCCCCTGATGAGTTTGTAGGCAGCTGCCAGGTCCCCCCTCAGCCTCCTCTCGCCAAGGCTGAACAGGATCAGGTCTCTCAGTCTCTCCTCATAGGGCCTGTCCTGCCCTCTCACCAAGTGGGTGGCCCTCCTCTGAACCCTCTCCAGGCTGGCCACATCCCTTTTGAAGTACAGCGCCCAGTACTGGACATAGTACTCCAATTGCGGCCTGACCAAAGTCGCATGGAAGGGGAGTATCACCTCTCTGGCTTGAGATGCACCTTTGGATGCATGACAAGGTATGGCTGGCCTTGCTGGCTGCAGTCTGGTATTGGCAGCTCATATTCATCTTGGAGCCAGTAATGACTCCAAGATCCCTTTCCGCCTCTGTGCTTTCAAGAAGGGAACTCCCCAGCATGTATATATGCTGTGGATTCCTTCTCCCAACATGCACCACCCTGCTTTTGTCTACGTTGAACCCCATCCTATTCTCGTCTGTCCACTTTTGTAGTCTGTCTAAATCTAGTTGCAGCCTCTCTCCCTTCAAGTGTGTCCACCTCCCCCCACGTCTTGGTGTCATCAGCAAACTTGAACAGCGTGCTTTCCACACCCTCGTCCAAATTGCTGATAAAGATGTTAAAGAGTGCGGGCCTGAGGACCGAGCCCTGGTGGCTTTCTTAAAGTCTAGAAAGACTGTCCACAGCGACACCATCATCCAAGGATTTAATTATTTGGTCATAAAAGACCATCAGGTTGGTCTGGCAGGACCTGCCTTGGGTGAACCCATGCTGATTGCCCCTGAGCACGATCTCCCTTGCTGGCCCTCCACAGACGTGCTCCTTTGATTCTTTCCAAGATCTTCCCGAGCACCGAGGTGAGGCTTACAGACGTATAATTACTTGGGTCCTCCTTCCTCCCCTTCTTGAAAATAGGGACCACATTAGCCAGTTTCCAGTCTGCCGGCACCTGGCTAGATGACCACGAATGCTCATACAGCTGGGCCAAGGGGTCCACGATGACCCCTGCCAGCTCCCTCAACACCCCTGGGTGGAGGGCATCTGGAGCTGCAGATTTAAAAATGTCTAGCCCTTCCAGAAGATCCCTAACTACATCTGTGCTGACTGAAGGCTTGATAGAGCTATCCCCAAGATTGTCCCTACCTATGGTAGGTGGGATATCCTGGTCCCTGTTCAAGAAAACTGAGGCAAAGGAACTGTTAAAAATATCAGCTTTCTTGTCTGGCATAGCGATAAGATTACCATTTGTGTCTTGCAGGGGCCCTACATTGCCTGGTGCCCTCTTCTTGCTCCCAATGTACTTGGCCTAATGTACTTGGCTTGTTTATTCATAATCTCTGCCTCTGCTGCCCAGCACTGGTCTGGTGGGAGGGTGTCTGTACTTGGTAGCCGAGGAATGGAGGTGCGGTGGAGGCTATTCCAGAATTCTTGCTTGCCATCTTGGTGCTGTCTGGATGCCTCCCTGTCACTCTCCTCTGGTCTAGGCACTTGTTTTCCTGCCTCTAAGGCTTTAATAAAAGTTTCTCCTCTCCTCTCCTTACCTTGTTCCTACTCTACTGCATGCTTCAGAGAGGTGCTCTTGCTGGCATTTGCTGTGATTGCCTTCTTTTCCTCTGCAAGGACCTTTCCCAGATCTTGGCCCATGCTTTCTGGGTGCTAACATCTTTTTCCCAGGTCATGCCCATCCCTTCTTTTCACACCTTTCACCTTTTCAGTCTTGCTTTGTGGCCTTTGTGCTCTCCTTCAAGTCCTTCTTCCATGGCTGCCTCAGTCTGTTGTTCACTGCTGACATGCACTGCTCCACTACTTGCTCCTGCCCAACCTTATTCTCAGTGTTAAAACTACTGGGACGTGCAAAGTGTAGGCCTGATACGATGTGGCTTGCCTTACCTCTTGCTATTTTCCCCTCATGCCTTCTTTGTTTTCAGTGTCATGCCAGTACAGAGGGTGGTGTGCTGTTTTCTGGGGAGTTTGTTCCTCTTCCTCTATTTCTGTAAAACCCTGTGCAGTTACTGCACTAGAGACTTGACAGCAATGGTGCCATCAGCTAAGTGAATGGCTAGGACACCTTTTAGTGATGAGGGTGGCAGGCAGTTAGCTTGGAGTCAGTTGGTGAGAGAGAGTGGCAGGACACAGACAGCAGGTGACGAAGAGAATTCGGTACATAACCAGAACCCATTGTAGAGAAAAAAGAAGTGATGCTTCAGCTTTGCAAATGTGTACCTTCTTTTAGATAGGCCAACTGGCAGGAAGGGCATGAGGGGGGCACGAGCTTCCCCCCCCACGACAGGGCTATCCCTGCCATTGATGCCACCGCCAGCATCTGCAAGTACTCACCAGCTCCTTCCCCACCACCAATGCCATTGCTGGCTTCTGAGTCTGGGGGGGCACCCACAGGAGACACCAGTTGCCCATGGTGGCAAGAATAGGTAATTTCATATACTTTTATCAAAGTAAAGAGAAATATGACCTTATTACAGTATTTAGGCAGAATAAGAAGTAGGGGCCATGTCAACAAATACAGTTTTATGCAAGAGACTTTTTATTCTTTCTTTTAAATGAAAATAAGAATTAGGTGCATAGAATATACTGTGTAGTGTTGGGTTTGTTTTTTTCCCCGGAAGGTAGTTGGATAGTATTTTATGGTGCTTAGCTTCTTTTTTGTGGCTTACAGCAAAGTAAATGTACACCGGGGTGAGGCAGTTATTTGGGCCTGAGGGCCACAGAGAGAGTTTTGATGAGCTGTTGCTGGCTGGGTCAGGACAGTTCAGCTTCCCCACCTCCTTGCCCCCCACAACAACTCACCCCAATTCCTTATGGGGCTGTGGGCAGGGAGGGAGCAGTTTTCAGGGGTGGGAGGGTCTGGGATTACATACTCCTGCCCTCTAGAGTGTGGGGGGGCATGTTTATGTCTTAGAGTGGGGGCTGCCTGGGTGCTAGGTCCCTGAGGCCTGCTGTGGATGAAGGGAGGGAGGTGGGCTTGTATATCAGAGCTCACCTGGGCAGCACAGTCTGTGCTGCCCCTGTGGCACTCTGCATGGGGCCAAGCCCCACTTGCAGGCTACCCTAGGGTGAGCACCATGCTCCCATGGCCCAGCTGAGAGGTGCTCTGCACTTCCCGCTTCCAGTGGTGGCTCCTGCTCCTGGTCTTGCCCCTGCAGCAACATATACCACACTGCTCTGGGCAAGCAGCAGCTTCAGCAAGGCTCCTGCCCCAGTTCACAGGGTTCTGGTTTCAGCTACTGGGAGGGCAGCCAGGAGCTGAAGCCGGAGCCCCAGCACTGTGGCAGGAGCTACCCAGCTGAAGTTGCTTGCCTGCTCACCTGGAATTACATGGTGCCGTTCAGTGCCACGGGGCAGGAGCAGCTTCTGGCAGGCTGTTCCCGAAGCAGCTGCAGCCAACTGGGTATTGCTCTGTACCCCTCGCCTTCAAGACCATCTCCTCTTCCCATTGCACCACCTCCAGTAGTTGCATGAGGCCCTAGCTCCAGATCTTGGCTGCTAGAGCCCTGTTCCCAGGGGTAGGAGCTGCCTGGCTAAAACTGCTGCCCAGAGTGGCCTGGTGTGGTACGGCAGGGGCAGGATCAGAAGCCATCGCTGGAAGTTGGGAGTACAGAGCAGCATCCTGTTGCAGCTGCACTGGGAACAGTGCATCCAGAAGCTGTGTGCAGGCTGGGGCCCTGTGCTGGGGAAGCCTGGTGCAGGCAGGCTGCCTTGGCACGAGCAGGCAGGGCATGGCCCCATGCGGAGTGCATTAGGGACAGCTGCAGGCCAGATCCAGTCACCTGGCAAATTGGATCCGGCTCACCGGCTGTATTTTTCCCAGCCTTGATGTACGCAATACTCAGCAAAGTATGCAAAAAAAGAAATTCACATGTTAAAAATATATGAAAAGACAGAAGCTTCCTGCACAATGTGAATGCAAGCCTTTGATTAATTGGCATATTGCCGTAAACCAGGCTAATTGCTCAAATCCCATTAATTTGCCAGTGTTTAACTATTACAGATATGGCCATGGGCCCTTCAGTGATCTATTTAGAAGGCAGCATGACTATGGAAAAGCCTGTGGTTGTCTGAGCATATCCACACATTTATATCTCAGTTTAAGTAGAGCACTTACTCATGTGACAAATGTAATGCATGTGCTTTAGATTCTTTGCTGAATTAGGGACTTGGCTTCCAATACTAAAAAAAGTCTCTCAGTATAGTCCCTCACTTTTGCTCTTACGCTCGCTTTCCACCTGCACCCGATGCTTTTTTTAGTTTAGATGTTGTACCTTCCGCTACTTGCTGCAACTTTAGATTCCCTGAGTTCTAACTTGCCAACTTCAAAGACTTCTCCAAAAAGTATAACTTTCCTCATTTCAGGTCCTGATAGCGGATGACTACTCCGATCCTTTTGATGCCAAGAGTGAACTGAACAAAGCAGGGAAAGGAGAGAACACAGGCTACATGGAACCATATGAAGCTCAGAGGATAATGACTGGTAAGAATATGGGGCTCTATGCAGCCATAAATGCAACTGAGATTTGACATGAAGTGTTTTATGCACATCTTCAGCCTGGTCATGCCAGTGCCTTTTTGGTACCTCAGAGCACACTTTTCAAAGTAGTCAGATGGTCATCAATAGAGGTGAACCAATACATTGGTCCAATATTGGATTGGTACCAGTATAAAGAAAATTTGCTGTATCAGAAATTGGACCAATGGGACCGATAATTTGGCTGGTTAATGCCCATGCTGCAGCTTGGAGAGCTGCCTGTAGCTGGTAAGTCCATTGTAGTGGAAAAGAAGGGGAGAGAGAAGGGGTGTGGTGGGGGCAGATCAATACCCTCCCCCCGCAGTGAAAGGGCAGGAGCAGGGATAAGTGCTGTGGGGCAGGGCACAGAACAAAGCCACGGCTGGTGGGGGAGTGGTGGGTGGCTTCTGCCATTGCTTGTACCCCAGGGGGGTGTGTGCACACTAGATCTGCACAGGGTGGGCAGGCTGCAGCTGTGAGGTGGAGCCAGGCTGTGCGGCACCCTTCTTGGCGGGGACTGGGCTTGGAGCGGGTGACAGCAGCACTGGGAGGGGGCTGCAGCCACCCTAAGTTCTGTCCTGGCCCAGGTCCCAATGCTGCTGCCGGTGCCTGCCCGGCATAGCTCTGGCTCAATCCCTGTCCCCACCCATGCTCTGGGAAGAGCCGGGGCAGTGGTGGTTGGGCGTGCAGTGGCAGTCCTGGGAGCCGGGCTATGACGAAATTTGGGGTGGTTGCAGCCCTCTCTCAGTGGTGCCATTGCTCACTCTGTGCCCAGCCTCCACCAAGAAAAGCCCCGTGCAGTCTGGCCCCAGCCCACAACTGCAGCCCACATGTGCGCCGTTGCCCCTGTCCCTGCCCCCCCCACAGCATGAGCTGTGGCTTTGTCCCTCACCCTGCCCTAGCTGGGCAGCCCCTGTCCCTGCCCCCTCCCTCACCGCAGGGGGCCTTGATCTGCTCTCCACAGCGTTCGTGTGTGTGCACCGCCGCCCCCCCCCTGGCTGCACAATAGACTTACCAGCTGGATGCAGCTGTATTGGAATTGGATTGGTATTGGCTGATATGCCTCCTTAAATATCGGTTATCAGTATCGGTCCTCAAAATCTCTATTGGTGTACCCCTAGTCATTAACGTAACTAAGATTCCTAGCAAGGTTTCCTGCCAGGACTATTTTTGAAAGTTTATAGGGGAGCCAGTGGAATTTCCATTTATATCATTGGATCAGGCCTAGATGCGTTTTTATAACCTCAAGGGAGATTACACAGCGGGAGAAGTGGAAACCACAGGGATGCAATGGTTCTATTTTCATGCAGATGTCCTCCTCCTTTTTCCCTCCCTTCTTTGTATAAAGCATATGTGAAGAGAGGCACAGAAAATGACCCACAGACAGCATTGTTTGTAAGCAGCCTCCTAAGGAGGTGTCATTGGGCCTTTGTTTTTTTTATTGTTGTGGACCTATTCATTCCTTTTGAGAGGATTTTTAGCTGGAATGGTTTGAATGGGTTCTGTGTTCTTACACAAGTGAGAAAACATGTTTTTTTTCTGGTGTACGTGTTCTAGTATATCCCTGGCTTTGCCTTTGTCTATAGTCCTTTAAGATTTTCTTCACAAATATGTATTCATGTTCTTAATACAAACACTTGTGTGAAGGGAGAAGACGTATAAAACCTGATCTTAATGAGCTTGTGGGGATTTGCTATCAGATTCAAATGGGAAAGATTTCTCTGGTATCCTTGGTCAAAACAGTTGGGGATGTAACGGGCCATTTTGTGTATGTTGGAATAAAGCTGTTCTTTGGAGTCCAAGCAGGATGCTAAAGGCATTTGCAAATGTGAAATCTAATCCTGCACAATGAAGTTCTAAGTGCTACTCTCTATTCCCTTTAGACTCATTGGGAATAGAAGATACTCATGTCTCATGGGAGTTGCTCAGTCTCTTTCTGGATTGGATTTTCATTTGTTGCCAGGTACCCAAGGGCCAATCTGGTTCTCCTAGAAGCCAGTGGGAGTTGAGCATCTTTCATTGACTTGACTGGGAGCAGATTATGTCCCTTAGTATCTATGTGAAGAGTGTCTTGATGTCTTACTGTGAGATGAAAGCCAAAAGGCTTTTTTTTCTTCTTTTGGAAGGCTATAGAGATTTAGTTTTGGATTCCTGTGCGAGTGTGGCAGGAACCTGTAATTTAGATTATATAACTACGCTGCAGTAGCAATTTTAAAGAACAAATTCTTACTGAGATCTTCATCTTGTTCTTGACATACAAGTTCAGCATTTTGAATTTCTCCATAAAGTTATGTTGACTGACAAGTAAAGAGCCTGTTATAGTAGACATACGTCAATATGATTACAGTGGATCTGGCAAACGTTCTTTAAGAGAGAGTGTTCTGATCATAGTTAAGCATTATTTAATCTCAGACGGGGAAAATCTGCAAACAGCAGCAAAATAATCTTTTGTTTTCTTTACTTCTTCCAGACACCTTTGTGAATGTCTGCCGAGTACCAGAATTGAACTCCTTGATTCATAAAATATTGAAAAAAGGTTTAAGATGCAAACAGAAATATCTGTGGTTCAAAAATACAAGGTTCACAGATGAAACTCTAATATTAGGTGTGTTTCCCATTTCTGTGAAAGACAGGCATGCAACAGAAAGAGTGTTTGTAATTTCTCTGTACTGAGCTATTGTTAAGCAAGATTTTGTTCTAATGGCTTATGTACATGATACCTGATTTGAAATCATCAGGGCATTTGCATGGGCCTAATAGGCTGTCTATGCAGAGCACCTTGCAAGCACTTGCATTGTAGCGGCAATTAAATTAAAACAAGAAACGTCAAAGTCAGTAACTTGGTTGACAGATTGACTAGTCTCCCAAAAAAGTGTGAAGTGTTTTTTGTTATTGTTCTTGCAGTTTAGCTGTATACAAGAATATGACCTTTTGCAAGGGTCTCTGAAGGCTTGTTGAAGGAGAAAATCCATTTTCAGTCTGGGCTGTAGGGCTGGTGCCGGAGTGGATGTAACAAGACCCACCACATTTTAGAGCACAGTTGCCTTTGCTTCTGGCAGCAGCTAATGATCTGTCCCACTTGGTTAGATCAGATGCACAAATGGTTATGGGCTGACTACAGGGAATACTTACCAAAGTGTCTGACTTTGCCCCTGGGAAACTATGGGTCTTATTGTGCTTGCTCTCTTTCACTCATGCTCTCTCTCTCCCTGGAATGGGACCATGATATCAGTTACTCACAAAACCTGCACTCCTTTGCCTTTGACAGTTTGACTAGGCTTCACTTTCTAAGGTGTAATTTTACAATGGAGCATGGAGCTCTGATCTTGATTGTAGCCTTTGGGAGCTACTGCAAAGCAAACAATGAATTATGGGAGATGTGAGTGACAACAGCTCAGGTGGCCCTGTAATTTCCACTTGCAGCCAGGACATAAAATCCCTTTTGCACACTTGGGTGATTAAAGTCATTGTCCAAACTTTGCCTAAGGAAGAAGCAATTCTTTTTTTCTTCCATTTCACCTCCCACCCATTTTGTGGGCTTTTTAAAGAAAAAATGCTGTAGAAGAAGCCTTTAAAAATATTTCTGCATTGAAACATTACCTTGTTTGTGTAGGCAACGAACCATGGTTCCCACTCGGTTTAGACTCTGTGCACATATACGTGTTTGCATTTCTTTCCCTGATAACACTTCAAACATAAAGCAGTTCTCATTTCTAAAAACCAAATGGGTCTTATTTGGAATTACTGTTTTGAGCTGCAGTACAGATTAGCCAGTGGAACTGTTTGTATCCATTAGTTACTTGGTGAATCAACCTCTCTCTTATGTTTTCATGTACTTGTTTTTCAACTAAGACTTAAACAATCATTTCTTATCAATAATCCTGTGGGGTTTTGATAGGGAAGGAGGAAAATAATGACAATGTTTTCATTTATGTTTGTAGAATTAGCTAGCCTGCTGTTTAATTATGACATCAAATTTGTTAGGCAATTGCCTTGATACAATTATTTAATGTATTGAACAGCAGGAGCAGGACATAACAATTTAACTGTGAATCTTCAGTTGTCTTATGGTCTGATATTTTTTTTTTATTAGAGCTGAACAAAAATCTCCTTCAGCAGCAAGGTCTTCAATATGTACTCAGCAGTCCTCTTCCTGCTAAATTTATGCTCTTCACTTATTCTAGACTGGCTCCCAGTTCCCCAGGGATGCACCATTTAATGGATCTGGTGCTCTGAAGGCACTCCTAATGCATTTCCTAGGGCTGTAACAATAAGATGCTGGCTCAGACAGTGCCATGAGGTCTGTGCCTAACACTTTCGGGGGGATTAGCACAGTCATAAAGGGGAAGAATTACAAAGTGTTTACTAAAAGTCCAGATGTAAAATTACCATGTCCCTTGTTAACAGTAGTCCTTTGAAGCATTGCTGGTCTGTGGTCACCCCTATCTGTGTCTGTGAACAGCTAAAGAGGAGAGAGATAAAGGTACAATGTAGTCATATAATCGCAGAAAATTAGGGTTGGAAGGGACCTTAGGATATCATCTAGTCCAACTCCCTGTTCAAAGCAAGATCATCCCCAACTAGATCATCCCATCCAGGTCTTTGTCTAGTTGGGTTTTAAAAACCTCCAAGTATGAAGAGTCCACAACCTCTGGATATCCTATTCCAGTGTTTTACTACCTACTTAGTGAGAGAGTTTTTCCTAACATCCAACCTAAACGTCCCTCACTGCAGCTTGAGACCATTGCTCCTTTTTCTGTCATCTGCCACCACTGAGAACTGGCTAGCTCCATCCTCTTTGGAACCCCACTTCAGGTAGTTGAAGGCTGCTATCAAAACCCTCCTCAGTCTTCTCTTGTCCAGACCAAATAAGTCCAGTTCCTTCAGCCTCTTCTCATAAGCCATGTGCCGCAGCTCCATTTTTGTTGCCCTCTACTGGACTCTCTCCAATTTGTCCACATCCTTTCTGTAGTGTGTGGGGTGCAATATGAGACACAGTACTATAGATGTGATCTCACCAATGCCAAATAAAGGGGAACAATCACTTCCCTTGGTTTGCAGGCAACACTCCTACTAATGCAACCCAGTATGCCGTTAGCCTTCTTTGCAACAAGGGCACACTGTTGGCTTATATTCAGCCAATTGTCCACTGTAACCCCCAAGTCCTTTTATGCAGAGTTGCTGTTTAACCAATCAGTCCCCAGCCTCTACCAGTGCATGGGATTCTTCTTTCCTTTGTACAGGACTTTGCACTTTTCTTTATTGAACCTCACAAGATTTCTTTTGGTCCAATCCTCCAATTTGTTGAGGTCACTCTGAATCCTAGCCCTACCTTCCAGCATATCTACTGCTCTCCCCAGCTTGGTGTCATTTACAAACTTGCTGAGGGTGCACTCTATGCTATCGTCCAGGTCATTGACAAAGATACTGAACAAAACCAGCTCCAGGACCAACCCCTGGGGCACTTCCTACCAGCTGCCAACTAGACATGGAGCCATTGACTTGTACTCCTAAGCTCAGTGATCCACCTTACAGTTCATTCATCCAGTCTGTACTTCCTTTGCTTGCTTGTGAGAATGTTGTGGGAGACCATACTAAAAGTCTTGCTAAAGTCAAGTATAACACATCCACTGGTCTCCCCACATCCAGAGAGCCAGTCACCTCATCATAAAAGGCAATCAGGTTTGTTGGGCATGACTTGCCCTTGGTAAATTCCTTAGATAGTAAGATTGAGCCTTGCATTGGATTCAGTGTGGGGATGAACCACTGAGGAAATCTGCTCTGTCCTGCTTTATGCTTTCCTGGGCTATAGTGTTCTCTAACAGGCACAGATCTGTTCCTCAGAGTAGTATAGGTATAGACCTGAGTGTGGAGGGGGCAGGCTGTGTCTCTGCCATGTCTGCACCTCCTTTGTGTGCTGTGTATCCTTAAGCCCAGAGAGAGCAGCTGTAGCAGTGGCCAGAAGACATGGGGATATAATTGCATTGTGCCTCTCTGTGATGTGCCCATCTGTGATGAAGGCGTTCCTTTTTTCTCCTTCATAAGGAGCCACACATCTCAAACTCAACTGCAGTGGTGCATGATTCATTATAACAAACTTTAAATTGTAATTAAGGAAAAGCTGGGGGGTGGGGGGTCAGGAAGAAGGGAAGAGCAATCTGAGCGCTCAGTCCTTCAGAGACCTGGAGTTTTGGAACGCTTCCTCTGATGAGGATTTCCAGGGTTGTAGTCAAGAAATTCCAAGAAAAATTCTAGTTTTTTGGCAGAAGGTCTTGGAAAAAATGGTGAAGCCAGTTGTGCCATTTGTTCGAGGGCAGAGCTAGAGGGTACCAATGTGACGAAGAGGCCCTGGTATAGCTCTGTGCCTGTAGAGTGTTGCCTAGTCTGAGACTAATGGCATGTTGGGGGAGAGAAGCTAGTAAGGGGCTTGCTTCCTTGCTGATACTGAGTTTCTTTTTGGGTGGCTCCATTCTCTATATCAGCTTGTGGTTTGGAGGTGCTCAATGCACTGTCAAGCTCCCCTTCAAATCCCCACTTAACCCCTGTCTCCTAGAAGGGCAAGCCCCTTCCTCACCCCTGCACCATCTGAGGGATCTTTTTGGTGGGGTTGTGTCCTCCCTGGCCAGGACAGGAATGGCTCTCTCTGCTTTGCTTCTGTCCTGGCCAGTGTAAGTGGGATGTTCCTACCCTTTTGCTTTTCTTAGTTTCCTTTTTTAGCTCAAGAGCCTCTTACCCATGCACAGGCCCAGTGTCCCTCTCTGCTGCCTCTTACTTCTTGCAGCTTTGCCAAGAAGCAGTGGAGTGAAGAGGACATGGTTGTATTCACTCATTGGCTCTAGAGAGGTAATCTCAGTCCTGGGGCTGCTTGTGTACAGGTCTGGAAGACAGTGCTTCACCACCTGGGTCATATCCTGAGGGCTTTCTTTACATCCATTCCTGCCAGGCACCTGTAGATATTGAAAGCTGAGGCTGGCCTGTGGGGACTGGAAAGAGAAGTGCCATCTCAGGCATTAGTTTTTATAGCTATATCTGCTGAAACTACTTTCTGTTACTCTGTCCCTTTTGGCAGAAGGTGATTGCTCGTTGATGTCACCCTGCTTGGTGAGGAGCATCCTTCCTTTTTAAAACATGCATCAGACCCATACTGCAGCATCCCATCATTCTGGACAGTGCTCAGGAAGAAGGATGCTTTTTAATGCCTCCTCTGAGGCAGCATAAGTCCACCAGACAGCTCTGCATCATGAAAGGAATTGACTGGGCCCTCAAACTGTATGGGTCTCTTCTGAACAATTGAGCAAAGTCCTCTATCAGTAGATGGCTTTGTCTGGCAAAGTGTAGACTAGTGGTTCTCAGCCAGGACGATGCAACAGCCTAGGATGCTGTGAGCTCTTTTTAAGGGTGCCTGCCCACTGGCACTGCCAAATGGAGCTGCCCCACCATGCCTCTGTTTCTGGGAGATGTTCAGAGCTGATCTGGAAGCAGCTGTGGCAGGAGAAGACAGCCAGCAGCGGCCTGGCCTGATGGAAAGGGCTGTCGTGAGGCTGCTGCTGCTGGGTCACCCAAGAACCCAGACAGGCAGTGCCACTGCTGTGGACAGGATCTAGTAAGTGCTGTACTTGTCCCTGTGATTCCTGCAGACAAGGGGTAATCCTTGGGCTTTCTGTATTGAGGCAAAGGCAGGGGTACACATCTGCCTTGTGCAGGGAAAAGGAGTGGCTCCCTCTTCTTGCATCTGCAGACGGTCTCACTAAATTTGGAAGAGTTACAGAGGAGTACCAAGAATGTGGAGGTTGAAAAGCATTGCCGTAGAGGATATCTAACAGGTCTTTTCAGAAGAGAGTTCCAGGCTTTGGACGATGGCTCAAACAGCTGCTACATAAGGGTATTATGCAGAGAGGGCTACTTATATTGCTTCTTCATTTGTGTAAGTGGATGGTAATTATGAGGCTAATCTAATCCACTCCTGGGCTCTTGGAGCATGGATGTCCAACTTATTATCCGTTATGCCAGTATCTTTTTTCCTGGGTGTCAAATTAAATTAGTTTCTTAATTTAAAGTTGTGATTTCAGTTAGTAGGGACTCAATACCACACACAGTTGACTAGTAAAAGGTCAGTTTGCATGGTGATTAAATGAGATGTAGTCAGTTATGTCCCAAGCTGATCTGTGCTGCAAAAGTCTTTCTGAAAGTTGTTGTAGTGAAAACACAAAAATACTTTCCTGCACAGAAGCCTCAGCTCCTCTGCTGGCCTGGGCCTGGGCCATGCAGAGGTGGGGAGGGCACTTGCCATGTTTGCTGTATGCACAGTGCACTGTCCTGCAGCCTTGGTGTCTGCTCCCCTGGAGGAGGCCCCTTTGTAATTTCAGTCAGCAAACTGAAGGGGGATCACAGTGGTTTCCTTCATCTTGCATTGAACTCTGAGTTTCTGGTCAGTCTTCCCTGCCAAAGATGACCAAACCTTAAGAAAACACCTCTGAAGAATAAGTTTTTTAGCCTGTGTAATAGCTGATATGGTGATGGGAGATAAAAACTGTTTGGGAAGGTTATTTTCTCTCTCAAACCCATTGTTTAAACCAAGGGTGGGCAAAATAGTTTGCAGGCTGAATTCAGCCTGCCAAGGGACTTTTTTTCTGGCCTGCAGTCGGTTGTTCAGTCCTGCCCAGTTCAGGTGTGAAGGGCTGCCTGGGCTATGGCACATGCAGACAGTCCTACCACTCCCAGCATGGCCCTGGTCCTGCTGCCCAGGCACCCTAGCCTGTGTGCCCCTCACCCACCACCAGGGGCAGGATCCACATGGGCAGGGCACTCGCTGAGCGGCTCAAATGGGACTGTGCCTATGGGCTAGTGGGGAGCAGCATCCGGGAGGAAGACAGAAGAGCAGGGCCAGGGAGATCCCGTGGTCTTGGGGCAGTGGCAGGGCAGGGATGAGGCCCAGAGCAGAGCAGCGATCCACTGCCTGCATGCCCCTGTGATGGGCACAGACAAACATAAATGAAAACATTGTCATTATTTTCCTCCTTCCCTACATTATTTCCACCCAGTAACCAGGGATAAAAGCAAAGTTGTGTCGTGGATAAACAGTGTGGTGCTGGGGCCGGGACAGACCCACGATCTGCTGTGCAGGTGCACTTATGCCATGCTGCCAGGTGTGCCTGCACAGCCACACACACCACATAGCTTGAAGGGAATGCTGCTCCCAGTAGGGCTTACAGTCTCTCTATCTCCTGTTGGAAGCAGCCCAGGCTCTGTGGCCAGTGGAAGCTGCCCAGAGCCCAGGCCAGGTATGGCATACTGATCAAAATGGCTTCACATACCATGCTCCAGCATGTGTGCCTGGGGTTGCTGATCTCTGAGCTAAAGTGAGTGTGTTCATTCAATGGTGGTGTTCTTTTCCCCCTTTTCTAGAGATGAGAAATGATTGCTTTACCTTGTGTCTTGCTTTGCCTTGTGCCTTGTTTTCCTCTCCTCCCCCCTCCATATGTGCATGACTGACAAAGGACTGCTACAGACCGAAGGGCAGAGAATGGATGAGTCCTTTGATAAACAGCACGACTGCTCACTTATGGGCAGGTCAGGGTGGGACTGTGGACCCAGACATGCCTACAGAACAACTGTCAAAGGCTTCTTTTACCCCCGTGAGCCTTGCAGTCCCTGTTTGAACTGTAGTCAGCCTGGCCCTTTGTTCACAATCTGTGGAAGGATGAAATGATGTTTTCTTTTCAGTTGGGGATCCAAAGCCCATTGACATGGATGTCCTTCCATTGGCTGCAGTATATACTAGATCAGGCCCTTAGGCATTGAACTGGAATAGTATAGTCGTGAAAGTATGTGAATAAATCATTTGTGGCTGAGTTAGTTTCAGTTTTACTCTAGGGATTGTTCAGCAAATTGTCCTGGTGCATGTAGGGTTATAATAAGAACAGCTGTAATTAATGTGAACATATTGAACTGTACAATGTCTGACTACAATGGGTTGACCAGAAAGACTTTTTTGTTCTCGCAGGACTGGCTCTGCATTCCCTATCATGACACTTCCGAAGGCAAAGAACGATTTTAGTGTCTTTCTGTTATCTCAGGGGTTGTACGGAGGTCAAATTGGGATCATTTTTTCAAGTGCTGTGTATTTAAAAAACAAAACAAAAACAATAAGAATCCATTCAGTTGTAGTATGCAAAACAGTGCTATCCTACGCTCAGACATGTTCCTTCACTCAAAAGATTTTCATCAGCTTCTGAATAGATTTTGAACTAGTATTTTGTCTTTATAGATGAGCCATATATCCTTCCATTCTGTTAGGTAATCTTTTGATATAGTTTATCTTTTAAGGGAATATAAAACTACATAATCATTAAAAATAATGTTTTTGTTTTCCTCATAAGAAGAAATCTTTCCTTCAGATATACTGTGGACACACAGTAATTCTGTTAGCTCTGCTAGCATTAACAGCAGTGGTATATGCAATTATTGGCATTTTGGAAGTGCCTCCTTCACCCTGCAGGTACCTTCTGATTTTGTCTGCCTTGTCTTGTTGATTGAAATAATAAGTTGGCAGGCTGCCCATGAGTTT
>JAGPOW010001711.1:137234-161129 GCA_030014935.1 Caiman crocodilus | reverse complement strand
TTTGTGGTCACTGTCCTAGACCCTGCTGATCTTGAATCCCTTGCTGGGCCTCACTCAAATTCATTGCCTCTTGAGACACTCGAAGCCTTAAGGGCTAGATGTGTGGCTCCAAAACCATCCCTTTACCACTCCCCATGCCTCACAGATTCTACTTAAACATTGTCCCTTTTGATGGGGCTGCAGTCTAGCTTGGCCTCCTGTCATTGCTGGGCCCTTTTCCCTACCCCCAGTAGTGGCACCCTCTGGCATGGGGTCCCTTCAGCCCTAATGAGGCAGCCTCCTCCCCAAATAGCCTCATCCCGCTCCACCCGATTCAAATAACAATGTAAATGCAAGCCTCTGGGCTCTAGCATAACAACAACATTGGAGGTCACACTCTGCCCCTTTAAGGAGGCAAGCTTCTCCCTCACCAGTGTGTGCCTCCTAGCCCCAGATATACTTTAGGAACTCCTAGAGCCATTAGTCTTACCAGCAGCAGAATAGGCAACTGAGCATCTCTGCATAGTATTTCTGCTACAACTCCTTCCCCCTGGCTGCTGACACAGAACTAACCTCCTGCAAGCCCCAGCCCTGAAACTTATATGTGCCCAGGGTCCTGCTTCCTTCTGGTCAGCTGACAGGTGCAGGTGCCAGCTGATACCCTGATTAGCCTGCTGCCAAGGCACCCTGCAGCTGTGGAGCCCTGCTTAGCTCTCAGGGCTTCTTAGCGAAGCTGCCTCTGCACTTGTAGGAGCAGGCACACATTAGTGCCCTGTGACAAGGGCCACTTCCGGAGTTTTTGGCAAGCTGTTGAGGGCTATATGGGTAACCCCACCCCTTGAAAGGTGCCCTGCCCCCTGGTTGCCATCTTGCAACTGGAAGTCCCACCCCCTAGCTCGTGACCTTTGCCACCAGAAATCCCTCTCCATGACCCCGGAAGTATTCTTTTTAGCAGTGGGTTTTGCCGTCTGGAACCAGCAAAATACCAAAATGATATTCTAAAAAGGTCACATCTAAAACACTCATTAATTTGATTTCAAAAAATATTTTTGTCCTGGCTTACATGCGTTTTTGTAGTGTACACACAAGTGATTGTATATAATAGCCTAAAATGAAGTCTTACTATTGTATATTGTGGGGTTTGGGGTATGTATAGGTTTGTGGGGGCTGTGGGTATGTGAGGGAGGCTGTGGGTGTGCCTGTTAGAGGTGGGTGGATGTGGGGTGAGGGAGCGTGCAGGTGTGTGTGTAGATCTGGGGGGTGTGGGTAGGTAGGGGTTTGTGGGGTACTTTGTGTGGGGGGTATAGGTATGATTTCCTATACGTGTATAGCTGTGTGAGGGGGGTGTAGGTGCATATGTATGGTGGGAGGTTGTCGGACTCACCCTATGAACACCCCCCCACCCCCACACACACACTCCAGGATACCAGAGTGGCCCTGTGCTCCCTGGTTCAGCAATGCACCTGGGAGTTGCATGGTGCTGGAGCAGTGTGGGCAGGCAGGCAGGGAAATGCTGTGGGGTTGGGCTGCTGTGTGCTTGCTGAGGCTCCCCCTGGGTCCTACTGCCCCTGTCTCCCATCATCTTTGACAAGCAGCCAGGAGCAGATGAGTATTTTCTAAATTTTTGGGGGGCCCCGTGGACTGGATAGAATGGCCTGGTGGGCCAGATGTGGCCCACGGGCTGTATTTTGCCCACCCCAGATCTAGAAGACTTCCTGTCCCAGAGATGGCAGAAGGTGAATTTAAACCTTTTAAGGCATAATGCCCCCTGCAAACTTCCTGTTTGTCCATCTACTGTGAGCTGTTCTGATTTGTTTCCTCCTGCCTCATAGGGAAATTGTGTTTAGCTATGGCTAACTTATCCCTATTTCTGCCAGCTAGAAATAAATTGTTTTCTTGTTTTTCCTGTCCTGTCTTTCCTGATCTTAATTTCTCTCTTTTTTTTTTTTTTAATTCAGCACACAAATGTGTTGCCTTCTCTTTGGCAGGAAAATATCCATTTATTGTGATTGTTAGCATGCCTCTGGAGAAGTCTTACCTGTTACTTGGGTAATTGCTCAGGGGTCTATTTGTTTTAGTGCCCCTCCAATTCTAAGGTTCCTTGTTGAAGGAAGTTGGCAATATAAGGTCACTGTCAAAAAGAGGAGTCTTAGGCTAGTCATTCTAGAATTACTGTTAACAGGTGGTTTTTGATCCAGTCTTTCCATTTACTCCTCCTAGTCTTCAGTCTCCACCCATGGGCCTAGTTACATGATGGGCTGAGCAATTTTTGCCTGAGTGTGTACAGTCTCTTAACGTAGTGGTCCTGGACTGGTTTCTGAGGCAGTACAGTAACACAGGTTTCCTGGGTAGCTTATTTATTAGCTTTCATTCATTTCAGCCTTGTGCAAAACTTCTTGCAAGTAGAACTTTTGAACACAAGGGATGTTCTTCCATGCTGTGGCTTGCAGTATTGTGTAGTATGGAGAAAGGAAGTCTTGCTATAAAAAAACTCTGAATAGAATTCATAGTAAATGTCTCCTATAGGTCTCTTCTGCTCTTAGTTGTTGCCAGTAAGAGGGATGTCTTGACTTGGAAGATGTCAGTGAAGACAATAAAAAGTAGGTTGTCAGAGTTCAGATAGGTAGGAAGTTAGCCCATGTCTTCATCCCAACAAATTAGTCACAAAGATGACCTGCAGTCATCCCACCCTGGGCTTGATCTTGTTAGATCTCATAGTTGAACAGGGTTGGGCTGAGTCAATCCTGCAGGAAGAGGTGCTGATTGTAGATGGCATGCTTCCCTTTGAGTCAGTACTGAGTCACCACCTAGCACTGTGCTAGGGCTCTCTGAGATCAATCTGAGCACTTAGAACAGGGGTGGGGAATTATTTTGGGTGCAGGGCACTTAGCGAATTTTGGCAAGCTGTCAAGAGCGGCATGGGTAACCCTGCCCCTTGACAGGTGCCCTGCCCCCTGGTTGCCATCTTGCGACTGGAAGTCCCACCTCCTAGCACCTGACCTTTGCCCTCAGAAATCCCTCCCCTTGCCCCTGCAAGTACTCCTTCAGAGAAGAGGGTTTGCTATCTTAGAACTGGAAAAAACGTCAAATGATGTACTAAAAATCAAATACCCATAATAATATTATATTTTAATTCAGTTAAAATATATTGTTGTCCTAATACCTGTGTGTTTGTGCTTTATATATAGAAGTGATTGCATAATAGCTCAAAATGTAGTCTTAACTCTTGTATAGTGTGTGGGGTGTGCAGCAGTGTTGGGGGTGTGGGTGGCTGTGGGGTTTGTGGGGGCCTATGGGGGTGTGTGTGTGTGTGTGTGTGATGTGGGATGTGGGATGTGTGATGTGTGATTGTGTCTGGAGGAGGGTGAGGGTGTGGCTGTGGGGTTTGCAGGAAGGGTTGCGAGGTGGGAGCCAGCTGTCTGAAGCCTCATGCCTGAGTTTGAACTCCAGCAGCTCCTTGCTGCCAGGAGGCTGGGGGCTGCCAGAGAAGGGCCTGTCAGGCTTGGGGGGCAGTGAGAAGGGCTCCTGGAGCCACTGGAGGGTCGCACGAGTCAGTGGGGACATGGTCTGGGATGTAGGAAGCCCAAGGTGGTGCAGAACTTGCATCGCGTGCCTGAGGCTTGGGGCAGCAAAGGCCTGCCACCTCCCTCCCTCCCCCCCCCCCCCCGGCACCACACACACGGCCTGGGGGTTGCCACCACCCTGGGGGGATGGCCCAGCCCAGCCCCATCACCCCACCTTGTAGGGCCCCAGAGTCCGGGCAGCAGCTTGCTCCCCGCAGCCCCAGGATGGGTAGGGAGGCTGCGTCAGGAGCTGGAGCTGAGCCACGGCTGCTTTTTTCCTCTGAAAGCTTTTGTGGCCTCCCTGAGCTTCTTGTGCCCTTGGCTGGGACCCTACCAGGTTGTGCCACCCCTAGCAGCCTCAGGAGGTGACCTGTGCTGCCCCCGGGGCTGACCAGGAGCTTCCCCAAGGCCCCATGGCTCCTCGTGGCTGCAGGAACTTCTGGAGCAGAAAAGTGGCCACAGCTCTGCTCCTGCTCCTGTCGCAGCCTCTCCGTCTATGGGTGGCAGCACCCACTGAAGCCTCCTGTGGGAGCGGCAGCTGGGCTGTTGCTGCCCCATGCCTTAGGCATGGGATGGAAGTGCTGCGCTGTCTCCTCAGGTCACATCCCCACTGGGTCATGCTGCCCCCAGCAGCCCCCGTTCTGCCCCCAGGGCTTGACGGGGGTGGGGTTGGGCACCAGCGACAGCCAGGTGGTGCCCTGGGGCCAGTGCTGATGGGGCCCAGAGCAGGGTGGCAGGAGCCTGGGGCACAGCTGCCTGGGCTCTGTGGAGCCAGGTCAGGATGCCCCAGCAGGGAGAGGGGGGAGCCAGTGCCCAGAGGGACCAGTGTGCCCCCCTGCTCCCTCCTAACTGAGCTTTCTGCTTCAGCACAGGAGGGAACAGCCTTATGGTCCCTCTGGCCCGGTGGGGCGGAGCAAGGCAGGCCTTGTTCTTTCAGGAGCCTGCAGTGCTTCTCCTGGGTCCTACTGCCCCTGTCTCCTGTCACTTTTTTGACAGGAATCAGAGGCAAATAAATATTAATTTTTAAAACATTTCTAGGGGCCCTGTGGGCTGAATGTGGCCCACAAGCCATATTTTGCCCACCCCTGACTTAGAGCCATGAAAGAGTCCACGAGACTTTTTGCAATAATAAGGAAGCTATGCCTTGGCTACATTTGTACCTGGAAAATTAAGATTTTCTTTGCAACATTGGCTTTCTTTAATTAAACAAGCTGCTCCACCCAGAACTCTACTGCCTGCTATGGGCCTGCCATGCTTCATCAGAAGGTGGCTGCATATTATGGAGGTGTGTCATCTGTGTATGCAGTCTTCTAAGAACGTGGTGCTCCTGTTATAATGGAAGGGGGAAGATAACTTAATTACAGTATGGGGTGTGGGCTCACTCACCCTCCACTGCCTTTAAAATCCACATGTTGTGGCTATGTGTTTTCTTCCCTCCCCATGCTTGACTCTTATGGCATTGCCAACAATTCTGTAAAGACCTAAAAGGAACACCAGGCATTACTCCCTTTTCTCACAAAAATGAAGCAATTTCCTGTAATCCTTCTATTTTCTGTCTCCCATTTGATATGCTCTTATTCACCCATTTAGCTGGGCCAGCTTCCCCCTCTTGTTCCAGGTGCTGTTTTTTGCCTTTTGGGCTGTGCACGTGAAGCCTCATCTTCTTGCTGGGTTTTTTTTCCTGGGAATCTCAGCCTCTTACTTTTGCTTCCTTCAAAACCCCCCTAGTTGCAAGTGGCTTGGCACAACTTCCTTTGGAGAGCCACAGGGTGCTGGGAATTCAGATGACCAGAACTTCACTGTGTGCACTGTGCAATCTAAGCAGTAGCCATCCATGTATCATATCAATTCCCTTCACCTTGCCCCTGGATACAACTGGCAGGGCAGGGCAGTGTAAAGAGTCATTTCTTTCCACTTCTCTTCTCCTTTCTAGTGTCTGCTGTAGACAGAGCCTTTAGTGTGGCATCGAGTGCACCCCCGGGCAGAGGTACAAGGTAGGGTCTCAGCAGCTGCCCTGAAAGAAGTGCTGGGAGTACTAGCAGCATCCTCCTGCAAGCTAACTTGAAAGTGTTGGGAGTGCTGGGAAAACAGAGTTCCCATGAACCTGCACCTACTTCAAACAAACCCCTGGATGCCAGTTACCCTTGTAACTCTAGAGGCCGTATTTGTTTGAGCAAGTAACTTCTTGCACCACAGAAACTATTGGCATTTGAACTTGTGATGAGTCAGTTCTTGCAAAATGCTTAATCCTTTTATACTGGTGCCTATTGGCATATCCGTCATCCAGCAGTGGAGTTACCACCAGAAAGCAACGCAAAGGGCAAAATGATAGACTGTATTTATTTTGAAATATATTTGGTCTCATTTTTGACTGGTGACAGGTGTGTTCAGAGTATATTTCATGAAAGTATTCCATTGATAATTTAGCATGTTGGACCTAGCAAACAAGCCTGGGATATGCAAAAATTTGGCTAAGTTCAGACTGTCAAAAAGGCCGAGGCTGAATCAATTCAATCTTTGCAGGTTAGTCTGTGCTGCATAGATTGAACTGATAAGCAAGTGAAATGACATTCACTTTTGGTTCTGGAAATGCAACCACATGCCTGCAGCGGCCCACGCCAGAAGCTGGGGGTGCTAGAGCATGCCTCCCTGCTCGGTTGGACCAGACAGCTTGGGCCAAGGCTAGCCCACCCACCCTGTGGGGTTGTGGGGAGGTTGCAGGGGAGGTGCAAAGCATCCTGTGATGCTGGGGGACTGCTAGTTAACTTGAATCTGGAGGGGATCTGGGACAGAAGTTCAGTAAACCTATTTAATTTAAGTCAGTTAAGTTTGACACTATATCCATCCAGGTTTATTTTAGATATTTAGAAAGCGGTTTACGTGCACTGAACTTCCGTAGTATTATGGATTTGAACTGGTTTCTGATCATTTATACCAGTTTACGTGTAATTTCTATCCCTAGCTTTTAGATTACCCACCATAATGCAACTGGAGGCAGACTGGTTTGAGGGTTGCTTTTTTGCTTTGAGGTTGTAACTGAGTATAGCACTAGGAAACAACTGCATTTATTTACAAGCAAATGGTCTTGCCCACAGAGTTTTGGGCTACAAACATCACTTTGTAAGCATTTGTGGCCCAGTCCTATGGTTCTTAGGGGGGGCAAAGTCCCCTTGAAATCCTGGAGGAATATTGCCCTAATGGTGACTACAGGTTTGACTCCTTTTATTGTGGATGGATGCAGAAAAACATTTAATTCTCCCTTCAAATTCTGTCTCCATTTTAAATGTCAGCTGTGGTGAACATTTTGGGGTAGACTCTCAGAGTGGCATTGCATCCAAATATCAGCATACCTCATTTGAAAATCCACTTTCCAGCTAGCTCTAACCTACTAGTGACGGTTACACATTTATTGCCCTGTTGGTAGCCGGTGCGGACAGGTGGTATGTCGGTTGCTCTGGCTAAGTGATGCTTGCAGAGCTGCTCATTGTGTCATTTGATGTTGGGTTGTTTATTTTTCTTAGAACTGTTTTTCTACGTTGATGAATGTGTAGAGGGTAACCACGTTCCCCTTCTCCCCCTCTGTCCCGCAAATGCTCCAGATTTCTATAAGCACGAGAGATTCTAGTCTCTTTTGTGCTGTACCTGTTTCATAGATTTCATAGACATTAGGCCTGGAAAGGATGTCACAAGATCATTGAGTCTAGCCCCTGCCCAAAGAGCAGGCAGTCAGTAGGGGTTAAATGATCCCAGCAAGACAGACATCCAAGTGTACTTCAAGTGTTATTTGAAGGCAGTCTTGCTCTGGTGTCTGAGGGAGCCTGGGGCTCAAACAGGCTGTTAACTATGGTGGGCCAGTTCCCATTTGCAGTGCCAGAGGCTAGAGGTTTGGGGAAATTGCCCCGCCACCAGTCAGTACTGAAGTACCTCTTTTGGTGCGACACATCTGTGACTTGGACTATGATGCTAATGCAGTTGTTGCCTGAGTTTGCAAGTTCAGGTCCTCAACTCAATAGCACTTTCCTGTTTGGGTATAACTTGGTAACTTTTGAACATTGTGTTCCAGACTTTCAGGAAATGTTCTTGGGTGGGATTTAGAAACTGAGAAAGATGGAGCCAATGAACAGAATCATAGTTTCATAATCCTAGTGCCTGCTGAGTAACTGCATAGTTTCGGACATCTATGTTGTAGTCTGCAGATCAAAGGTATAGTGGTCAGCACAGGGTCTTTGGCATGGGGCAGCAGGGACCGTGCACCCCAAAACACAAGTTGAAGTAGGTGGAGGTGGCAGAGCCCCTGAAATAGAAAGGAGTGGGAAGAGGGAGGTTTGCATTCGGAGAGCTTATAGGAAAAACAGGACAATGAGGAGATTCTGGTGGGTGCCAGTATCTATAAAAGCAAGGAAATATTGGAAACTCTGAGTCTGCCTAAGAATGTCACATCTCTGAAACAAGTGATAGAAATGGTCATCCTCCTGCCTGCCAGCCCCCTTTTTTTTTCTTGTTACTTCATTGGCAAATCTATTTTGAGGTTTCTTTTGGAAGTTATTTCAAGGGAAGAAACTTCACCAAAGAAGGCATGTCTTAACTCTTGCCATGACTGTTGGAAATTGGGAAGGATTATGAAGCAGGGTTCCTTCCGTTTTTATTTACCTCTTGTGTGCATAAAGTAAGACATGATTGAAATAATTCCAGGGCTACCTCAGACCAACTCACTACCACCTCCCTCTCCCACTACCCTTTACTTTTCAAGCATGGTGACAGGTCTTACATATGCTGTGAAATAATGCTAGGCAAGAACTACAGCCAGCTGGCGACATAGTATGTACTGCTGTCCTTGTTTGCACAGGAAGCTTATCATTGTACAAATGAATGAGTTATGTGTCACTTTTCCAGTGAAGACAAGGCCAAAGTGATGAGTAGGCATGGTTTTGGTATTGATGTCAACAAATGAAATGTCATACAGGAATTTACAGAGGCTTAGTTGTGCCAATTGTCACTACACGGTGAATGTTCAGGCTTTCTGAGTCTTTCTTGACATTTTTTTAAAAGCAATCTCCTCACATTCCCCTCCACTCAATAATGCTTTTATAACACTGAAGATATTAATGCAGCTGCTGCTTAGGGTGAAAGCGGGTAAGACTTCTAGAGTTAAAGGAAATACTTAGTTTTGCACTTTTATTTTCATAATCTATATTTATGCACCTGACTAAAATGTAAGTATGTAATGTAAATGTAATAAAAGGGTTTTTTTCCTTTAACTTAAAAAAAAGAATCAGTGTGTTTGCTGTAGAGAATTTAAAGTTTATATTCACTTTTTCTTAGGCTGGATAAGGTTTTTCTTCCTCCTCTCTTTCCCCCCCTCACTTTCTTCTCTCCCCCATTTTATTTATGTATCTAGGTTCTTCTCTGTTTTGCCTCTTAATAAATCATAGGCGTTTGGATACCAATTTAGTAAAATGCTTATGTGCCCAGTCTTAAAATCAGTGGGATTTAAGACCATGTTGAAGTCCTTTGCTGATTTGGGGCCATTATTTAGATTTTAAAAGATGTGTTGAAAAGATTGATCATGCTTATTTGTTTCCAGGTTCTAATTTAAACTCACATCTGGGTACCAAATCCTGGTCTTAAATTTATTTTAGTAAATGTATAATTTTGATTCAGAGCTTTCTTATTTTTCTTACCTCTTCATCTCAGATTCTACTATCTGGCCAAATTTATGGGGAAGACAAATATAACCTCAAGTTCCTCAGAGATAACCCTATTTCATCCTGGATCATAATGCTGCACATCATGTCTCCTATCACTTTTTAAGTGCTACAGATGTAATGGCTGTTCAGTCCATGCCCTCTGGTGAGAAGAACTTGATTCATAAGATTCCCTTGTGTGGGGGCTGAGAAATGCCGGCGGAATGGGGCCGCCTATAGAGCAGAACTGATTGGACGAGAGGCAGCAGAGGATGGAACAAAAAACCCTTTACTTACAAGCTGTATACACGAGGTGGACAGTGTAGGCACAATCTGTAGACAGACAGACGAAACTGAAGACAGGCACACTGTTCCTCACACTCACACAGGGAATGGGGTACGTTGTGGCGACCGCGACAGCGAGTCGATGGAGGGTGATCAGGCCTCCTCTGTGGCTCCGAAGTACATGTGGGGATCTTTCCCTACGCATGTTCAAGCTCTCCTCCCATTTAGGCGGGCATCGCTCAAGCCTTTTATGCGGCCAGCGAGCCAATTGCTGACCGCCACGTGTGCATAATTTATTCTAAGCCAATCATGAGCATGCACTTGTTGGTGCAGCTGCAAACTTTTGGCAGGCTCTGATCTTGCACCAAGGATTTTTCCCGCCTTATGGGGAAAATCCCTGCACCAGGGACTCGCAATGTGCCTAACACAGCTGTGCCGAAGCACCTGTTTAACCATTCAGCTCTGACAACTTGAATATTTTAAAGAGAGATACTGACTTCAGTTTGCATGTCTATCTTGTAAATTGAGCATATCTGCTCAATTTGCAGATGGCTTAATTTGCTGTGGCTGCCTAAAAGGTTTGGATGCCCAATTCTCATGAACACAAATGGGAACAGGGTGTCCAGACCTACCCAGCTGCCCTTGGAAATGCCACTGTGTGCTTCCAGGAGAGGAGACATAATTATTTAATGCAGGGGTGTCAAACCTAAGAGTATGCGGGCTGTATGGCCCCCAGTACTCACCCTGGATCTGAATTGACCCTGACTGGCCCTGTGAGCTGGGGCCAGGACATGTGCCTATGTGGTGCTAGTTTTGGCTACTTTGGGAACCACCCATGGCTGCTGTCCTCAGTGCTCTAGGTTGCGTGCTACTCATGGTGCATGCTCCAGCCGGCCTAAGACCTATGCCATATGTGGTGCCCACAGGCACTGTGTGCAGTATGGATCCCAGACTGGTCAGAGCAGGCATTGTGTGCAGCACAGTCCTGAACCAACTTCCAGGGGTGCCATTCATGGCACAGATCCTGGGGCAGGTGCCAATGTGGCATGGGCCAGCAGGGGTGGGTGCTGCGTATAGCATGGCACCCACTCTGGCCAGCTTGGGACCTGTACTACTTGTGTCACCTGCCCAGATGGGACTTTGCTGTGCACAGCACCCATTTTAGCTGCTCTAGGGCCTGTGCCCCACACTTTGCCCATCCTGGCTGCTGTGAGATAAATGCCACATGCCTTACAAATCCCAGCATGGCCAGAGCAGGTGCCAGAGCTGTTATGGGGATGTGTGGGAGGGCCCATGAACCTCATGTCAGTCATCCAGCTTGTGGGACCAGATGTGTTTGACTCTCATAATTTAATGGAACAGGCCCTTTAAATACATGTGCAAGAAACTCATTTAGCACAGGCTATGTTACTCTCATATAAAATTTCACTGAATGTGGTCCAGTATTCACACAACAGTGTGGGAAAAGCTATAAGGATTTTTTTTAAGCGGTAGAGCTCAAGATGCATGCGTTTACATATGTGTTTGGAAACTGGAGGACTTAATGTCAAACAGACTAAAAACTTTTACTACTAAAATCTCACTTGATTTCAGTTAAATTAATAGCACAAAAGAAGTGAAAATCTGTTTGACAGAACCGCCACCTGTACCAGGCACTGCTTCGTACAGTGTTAGCTTGTCAAGCCTAGTGCTGTTCTTGATTCATGTTGCTTTTTTTAAAAAAAGTACAGTTTCTTGGATTCATTATCTTTCCAGGGCTGTGACAACTGGTTGATTTTCATTTGAAGTGAAGAAAAGGATTTCATTTTCCATGTCGCTGCTTCTCAGAGATTCTATAATCCTTCTTTTCAGCCCCTCTTTGTCTTCATTTCATATAGTAGGGACCAGGCTGCTGGCAGCCTAAGCGGGACTCTGTATCAAAAGTCCAAGCAATAAGAGATCACAGTCCAACTGCATCTTGGCACCTTGATGTTTCTTTGTGAGGCTTCTTGGAAATCAGATTTGATCCGCCAGCTCTGTAGTGGGAAAGGTGCGATACATTGTTTACTGTGGATCTTGAAAATCTTCAGATGTGGAGATAAAATAGCTGCTCATTTTCATGTTTGATGCTTTCATCTTGATGGATTAAAGAATGTAATGCCTCCCATCCAAGGTCACTTTGTCTGCCTTTTAAAAAGTATAGGCTAGTTTCAAGAATCTAAAAATATCTGCAGGCAAGAAGTAAATTGGGAAGTGTTAACAGGGCATCAGCTGCAATGGACTTGCCTACAACATTGTTGTAACTGTGCAACTGTTTAATTAAGCCCAGGAGCTGCAGTCCAGAAATGTCAGAGAGGATCAGTGAGCAAATAGTTAATGCCTTGGGCTGAAGATTCAAGACCTGGGTTTTGCTCTTAGTACTACCCCTGGCATGCTAGGTGGTCCTTGGTATGTCACTTCCCCCCCCCACAAGCCTCGTTTTTTCTATCTGCAAATGCTGACCTCCTTTGTAAAGGAAGCGTGAGTTGTTATTATAACAAGTATAGTGGGCAAGTGCCTCAGGGCTTTGCTGAATCGGGACCTAAACAAGGCTTATATTTAAGTGACATGTTTTCTTACAAAGTATTGGGGCAACTGAAATTTTGGGAGTTTGTACTAGGTCATCTGCAGAGGGCTCAAAGATTGACATTTGGACAGAACTCCTGTTTTGTTTCCCTGCACTGTTTTGAATGAAGGAACTGACTATGCATTCATGATGGGATTGGGAAAGGAGTTGTTGAGGAACAGGTTGGGGAGACTGGAGTGTGAGGTCTGTAGGCCAGTAGCTGTAGAGCTGGCCTCAGTGACCCTACCTCTGGGTAAGATGGGAAAGGCAGCTATGTGCATATTAGCAACTAGAGTTCTAGGGATTTTGCCCACAAGCAGTGGGCCAGTGCAGCAGAAGACAGGTTGAAGGAGATGTTGTTCCACTTTTCTTTTGGAAGGAGCATAAACAGCAAGATTAGAATATTAGAGCTGCTTTCAGTATTTTATCTGAAATGTTAAAAGCCGGCAACTTTATAACTGCAGCTCATTCTCAGGCTTGGTGTTTCTGACTCGCTGATAATTGCTTAAATGCCTTTTCTTTCTCCAGTCACCTGAGGTTCAGTTGCTTGTCTTTCCAGAGCAACAACTCTCCTTCAACTTAAATTGAGGTAACAAAAAGACTGAGTTGGCAGGAACTGGCAGTGCAAGGGGGAGGCAGTATGTTCAGAGGGAGATAACATCCTGCCTTGCTCTTTAGTTCTTCCTTGTCTGACTTGCACAGAATGGGTGGTTATCATGATTTGACACCCTGGAGGCAAATAAGAGTTGGAACATGACTGGCACTGATTGCATCGGTCTTAGGATGCTGTCCTAGAACTTCAATTACTTTTTGACTTTTCCTAGGCCTGGGCAGTCCTTGGCGATGCAGCATTTTGATTGCATTTTGGGGATCTACTGTCACCGGTCAGCAACTGGTAGTAGAGTTGGAGTTCAGTTTTCTGTCATTGAGCTCCCCCCTCTGACAGAGGAAGCCCAATAGGGGTAGATGAGAGACTTTTTGTGCTGGGAACTATTTCTGTGAAAGCAGGCCAGAACTAATCCACAGATATCCACGGGGCTAGAGATGATTCCGATTGACCTAAAAGAAAGTTCAGGTAGCGTAGATAATCATAGTGATTTTGACTTTGCAACTTCCCTGAAAAGTACAGGAGAGACTATTACTATTGCCACAATGCTGCAGGCGAAAACAGTATTTTTGTTCTGGATAAGCATCATATGCTTATGCAGAGGGAAAAAGTGCAGTTTTATCAGTCATAGAAACCTGGAGTTCTGTGGGATTTACCAACATTGAAACCTCATTAGGTGTGTGTGATTTCCCCCAGAGCAGCTGGAGGGCTCCCATGTTCCTCAAGCGTTCCTCAAGCGTTATGCAGGGAAGGGGTCTGGGCGCTGAGTGCTTACATCTGCGTAAGTGTAGTAAGCAGTGCTGCAAACAGCAAGAAATCCATCCCCACTGTGAGGGAAGGTGAGTGGCATGTGAAGGATGCAGTGTATGAAGTCAATCTGTAGTATTCAAGAAGCTGGCCTCTTGCCCACACTTCTTAAAACTCCATATGTTTCAGTTGTTATACATTGTAATTAAATGCCATCAATAAGTTGTTTCATTAAACAAATAGTACAGTATGGTAGGCAGCTACCAAATGGGATCCATGCGTATATGAGTAAAAAAAATATTGAAAATGAGGGCAAAAATGCTGACCTTGAATTTTTACGCCCCTCTGAAATGAGTTTCTTCTGTGAGGGCAACAGTTGTACGCAGTGCATGGCAGTACAGCCTGCTCATTGGGAAGAATACTGCTAGTGGTAAATTTTACAGGAAAAGCAAAGCACAGCATAGTGATTCAGTTCGGTTTCTGGTTAAAACTGTGGTGCAACCTTCCCTCCCACCCCAGCAGAAAGTGCTCTGTGAGCCCCAAGTGCCCTGGGCCTTGCTCTTGGAAGTAAGTGTGGTAGCCGCCGCACTTGCTTACTGAGAGGCCTGAGCCTGCACCATTGTGAAGCCCCTCTGACTTGATTGCAGTTTAGATCAGACTCTGAGTTAGACTGCCATTTTTTTGCCTTTTACTTTGCAGTGGGGCCTTGCCCTATCATTCAGCTGGGCAATGTACAAACCTGGGATAGAGACGGTTGTTGACCTCAAGAACTTGCAGTTCTGCGTCCAAAGGCTGACGTGCAGCTGATAAGCTCTGGTCGGACCTGGGTTCACAGCTCAGACTAATTAACATGACTAGGAAAAATGAAATGAGATGTGCTAAACACTGTAAAAGTCCTTACTATGAATCTTTCTTCCACACCTTCTGTCTCTGGCCTCTCGCACCTGTTGTTTGTCTTGGTGCTCCTTCTGTGTCACTCTTTTTTTTTTCTCTCCTCTTCACTCATCATAGATTTGTGTTCCTCCCACTCGCCCTTTTTATACTTTTGGGGGAACACTTTTAAAGAGTAAAGAGAAAACTGTTAGAAACCCAATCTAGCTATTTGGGGAACTTATCAGCATTTAGCAGAAGTAAATATTTATGTTGAGGGTTTAAGGTACAGAATAATGTAATGAAGCAAACCCTGTCAAGTGGTAGCTTAAAAGATAAGGGAAAGTGGGGGTGCTAAATATTGATTAGTCATGTGATGAAACAGACCCCAAAAAATGCTGCTCTCAGGTTAAAGATGTCTTTTTCATTGTTGTGTTGTACCATCTTTAGCATGTCTAGCTGATGGGGAATGTGTATAATTTTTGCCTGTTGTTTTTGCATTCGGACTCCATAAGCCCCTAGCAGTGAGACGTGAGTGAAATCTGAAGTGAATGCAGCATGTTTTTTGACATCAGCTGTAATTTGACAGCTGCTGCTTCCCCTGTTTCTTTTTTTATTTTTATTTTGCAACCAGTGAGCTGTCCTGGAGACACTGGCTGAGCTGTCAACTGACATCAGTTCGTTTAGCTTCAGGATCTGTGGAAAAACCAGAAAAGGTGTATACTGTACCTAAAAAAACAAAAACAAAAAATCCCCCAAATCTGTCAGTTTAAGGCAGTTCTGTTTTGCCTCAGCTTCTTGTAACTGTGCAGGTGGCAAGCTATCGGCAGCCCGGCAGCCTATGCCTGTTGATCGATGTACAATTTGTTCATCCCCTCTGCCTAACTTAAGGCAGCTTCCTGTGATCATCCATTGCCTCCTTATGTGAGTACAGTCCGCTTTAAAGAGGCTATCAAATCAGGGTCTTCATGCAGTCTCTCTTGCTTGCGAGGCCCCTGCTTGAAATGGAGTTTTTTGGAGAAGAGTATATAAGAGTTTAGTAGTTGTTAAATGTCTAGTGGCAAATAGAGGCCTTGAGATATTGTGCTATGATGGTCAGAACCAGGCTTGGTTTGTTCAGTCTCCTCTAGAAAATACCCCTTGTTGGGGAGGGGATACCCTGCAATATCAGATTGTCATCCCTGATAAGATCCTCATATCTGTGGTTTAAAAACGAAAAAGCCTGACTCCTTTTTACCCCTCAGCCTCTCCCATTAGAACTGCTGCTGTGGTGTGTTATGCTTGTCAGTTTTCTTTATGCAAATACAGCCTGAGCAGAAGAGATTGGAATCAGAGGGGAGGAGCCAGCAGCGTGGTATGAACATTTTTCATTATGCTTCTTCGCTTGCTTGCTTGAATGATGCAACAGATCCTGGTATTGTTTATAGATAGCTATGGTGCACTAAAAACAAATACGTGTTGTATGTATTCTTTTGCTATAAGAGCTATATTTGCAAAACGATAGTTTTACCAGTACGTCAAGCTAGCAATTAAGGTAGCGGACCAAAAACAAAACAAAGCTTCCCTCAGAAGGAATTTAGTCTTTTTCTATGGGCCCCGCACATGTTGCGTTTAGGACATGATTTCAGGTGTTAATTAGTCCATAAATAGTAATCTGGCCACATGTTAAAGCCAGTTTATGGTGTGATAATATAGCAACTGCATCACAAAGATGATTGCAGCTCATTTGTATCATGCCATAAATTGAACTTGTGGCATGTTAACCTGTGACAGGTCTCTCACACTCAGCTGAGCTTAGGGTCCAGGGAACATCTCTTTCCAATCTGATTACTGGGACTGGGCTGGGGATAGCACTGGTTCTAGTGCTCCTGCCCAGTCCCCGGAGGCAGATTGGAGGTGGGAAGGTGCTATGAGCCTGACACCAAAGAATGTCTCCCCAGTCTCATGCTCACTGTGCCCTCGACCTTTAAAAATGGGCTTGCATCTGGGAGCCCCGGCTGCATGCCCATATTTTTTAAGGTCCCAGGGAGCCTTGTGGAAGCGGGAACCCAGAGCTCTCTTTCCCAGCTGCAGGGAGTTTAGAGCTCCTCAGCTGCCCATGTCCCACACCATGTGAGCCAGAACATATGGAGGTGGCTGTCCCACTGGGAAATGTAAACCCCATGCCCAGAAGCTCTGTCTGGCCTGCCAGCATGTAGGGGATCAGAGACTTGCAATGCAGTTGAAAGTCCCCAGCAGACTTTTGATAATTGGCTGTTGTTGGCTCAGCCCAGACAGCTCCAGTCTCAGGCTGGATCTTGGGCTGTTCCAGTTGGGGCAGATAATCAGCTAATTGTCAGCTCACTACACCAAGGGCTTGACCTGCCCCCTGTGCTGTCTGAGGCCCTGCTCGATAATCAGCTGGTTGTTGGCTCTGGCTTCAGACCATGCCACAGCTAGTTTGAGTCCTTGGTGTGGTCCTAGGGGCTGAAGCTAACCACCAGCTGATTTTGGCCCTAGGTGGACCTGTGGGCATTCCTTTCAACTCACTGGTGTAGAGGGAGCCTGGGGTTATGATCCTGAGCTCCCCTGCACTGACAAGTAAGTAACAGTGTGATGGGACCTGATTCCTGTGATGATACCTGATTTTGTTTTATGGATAACTAAAAAATGAAACTTTTTGTAGTGCTCTGTTGTAGCTTCTCCCACAACTTGAGAGACTTCAAAGCTGTTCTTTATACAGCACCCATGGGAAATGGCAGGGTCCAAGATAACCAAATGGGCCGGTTATCTGAGAGGTGTCTTTGCCTGGTTGGGCAAAGACACCCCTTCTGCCGCGTCTGGCATATCCACATCTCAGTTTAACCATGCCATCAGTGTGCCAGGGAAAAGGGAGGTGGTGGGGCAATGTGCAGGCTGCTTTCCCCCAGGCTGTGGGATTCGACAAAACCGGAAGTCCCACTTCCTGTTTCCCTTTTGCTGTGTCGACTGGCATCAACCAGCATGCCAGTTAAAACAGCGTGCTGGTTAATGACGTGCCGGTTAACGTGGATTTTAGTGTATTTTCTTTTTCTTCCTTTCCATCCATTTTGCTTTCACTTCTGCTTTGCTGTTCTTCTGTGCCCTCCAGAAGTTTGCTGCATGCCTTACTTTGAGAAGTGCAGGTATATGGGATTAGCTCTCAAACTGTGGTGCACACAAGTTGTTGATGGGCTGTAGATTTTTGGCTGGTCCCTTGTTGTCATTTACTGAACATGTTAAGACAACTAAAGTTACATTAAGTACTTTGCTGTTATGGAAGAGTAATATAAGAAATGGCTGCAGCTGAAAGAGGTGTGACATGGTCCAAAGTGAAAAGGGAGAGATTTGTTCCACTTTTGCTCTATTTAAGGGGGCAAAGTGGTGGAGGAAGAAAAAAGAAGACTCAGTGCTCTTTTTTGCTGCCTGCCTGCCTGCCTCTGTGCATGTCTGTGGGTGCGTGCATGCATGCATGCATGCATGTGTATGAGCTAATAAACACATAGCTCACAAGGGTTGGGAGTTTGTGTGGCTTTTCCCCATTTCCTTGTTTGTGTTTTTACGTTAGTATTTTAGGTTTTGTCTGCTGTGTGTGATTCGACTAGTCTAGTCATCCTAGCAAACTGGTGACATCACAAGAGGAGAAGAAGCGAGTTGTACACATGAGATGGAAAAGATTAAGCAGCAGTTTTACAACTCCTTTTGCTTGCAACACCACCTGCTAACATCTAATTGCCATGCTATAGCAAAAATAGCCTTGTTAAAGGTGCAGCATATTTCCCTCTTCAGTTAACGTGTCAGAACACTTGGTTGGTATCCCTGAGTGCTTCCAAGAGCCTGTCAACAGCAGCATGGCAGAACAAGCTTGACATCTCTGATATTTTTATGGTACAAGATAAGAACAGATTTAAAAAATTTTCAATAGCAAAATACCCAAACACCAACCTCTTTCACAATCACCTCCTCAAATGTGGTTTGTGCTGTGAAAATGTTTGCATACCCTCTGGTCTCGTGGTTTTAGAAGGAGCAGATTGGAAAACAAGAATGTAATCTGAATTGTTTACCAGGAAATGCTGAGTCGGCTTCCTACTGCAAGCTCAGAACCAGAATGAATTTTTTTTGGTGTGACACTGGCGCATCAAAAAAGGTGAAACATCAGTGTTGGAATCATAAACAGTATCCAAGCAATATGCCTGTTACAGGAAGGCTATATAGAAGGAGAATTGATCTCCAGTGGACAGCTGAACTATGGTTTGGTTTTGCCCTAGTGTGGCTGTTGTTGATAGATGAAACAAGCCTGGCTGATGCAGTCGCATTAAACACTGAATATTAAAAATTCAATACTTTTTTTTTTAAATGTAAACCATCCTGCATGAAGTAGGCCAAATGAGTTTTTAGAATGCATTAGTGGGATGTTTATATAAATAATCCAGTATATTCTAACCCAACTTCATATGCCATATTATGATTTAACTCTGCTGTACTGAAGCCAAGAGAATTCAGCTACTAGCTGAGACTCTGGAATTCAGACTGGCTTTTAGAATAAGACACACTTAATATTGGGGCATGTGCATCCTTATAAAAAGACTTGCATGTTTACAGTTTGCAACTCTGTAGTACTGTTACCCTCTTGCAGATGATGCTTCCTAGGATTTGGGATGATTCAGGTGGATTCTCAGCTGAGCTAACAGAAAAAGCCGTAGGCTAAGAGGACTGGGTGAAGACTCCTTCAGTAAAATCCTAGGTCCTTCAGTGAAATCATAGGTCTGCCATTGTGTCAGTTTGTCTGGCATAGCAGAACATTGATGTTCTGCTCTGTAGGGATGCTTTGTTCATGAAAACATAGCACAAGCCCAGGAGAGATTGCAGGAGTTTAGGCATAATAATCAAAAAGAGAAACTCTTTAGTTACGGGGCAAATGCCTTCTACCCTAGCCATTCCGACTCACGCGGGCCCTTATAAGCAATTGTCCCCACTAATCCTTAGGGACGGCAAGGAAGCTGAAAGTGCTGGCTCTGGCCATACTCAGTCTACAAAATGCAATATTTATTTTTTTATATTTATTTATATCCAGAATACACTGTGCTATATAACGAGCCATCAAGAGCTCTTGCCTCAAGACTCAGTACCTTGGCTTTCATTTTGCTTGCAAGAGTAGGTGACTTTCTGTTGGACGATCTGCCTGGATTTGAATCAAAGGAACTCTCAGGCTTGAGTGGCTCAGAAAGTGTAACAAGATAGAGAGGGTTCATAACTAAGGTGACTTTCAGACTACAAGAGTTGGGATGCTTGCGGTACCAAGTATTGTAAGATTCACAAATTTTTTTTCACTAGATCCACTAGATAAATTAGCCTGATTGTAAATGCAAAGTACGTTGTTTTGCCCAATAACTTGAGTTTGATTGAAGAATTTTTTTTCAGAAGATTTGAAGACCTCAAGGGGTTAGTAGATCTGCCACGTCCTTACATAGCTACCCTGCGCTGTGGAAAAAATTGTGCCCCATTTCCAGTTTTGAACGTTTGGCTTTTGTTCTGGCTGTTGGCTCTTGAAATGAGATGCCAGACATTACTCCTTCTCTTCTCTCTGATTTCTCCATGTGCCATAGGGGCCAAAATGTACAAACTGTCTGACTCAAAGAGAAATTTTGGCATGTTCAGTGGTCCCAGTCTCTGTCCCTGGAATGATTCACAAGGGGGACTAATGTTTGTGGATTTGTCCATTTCCAGGGTCCCTCACAAAACTGAAAGCAAATGGAGACCCATAGAACTGAATTTGTGCTTTTGTCTGTCCCCTTTATTTTGTGGCTCTGGTGTTTTATTGGAAAACTTGAAAACTTCAAATTTTCTTGTGTGGACAGTTGATGCATCTGAACCAGAAGCCAAAGTATCCGACTATAGGAATGCATTTCAGTGTTGCTGCTTTAACATTGGGAATTGTACGTAGAGTCCAAGAGATTCTTGCAAGAGGAAAAAAATAAATATTGCATTTTGTAGACTGAGTTAGTTTGTTGGATACTATGGAGTTAACTGTCTTAAAATGTTAAAGTCCTAGTTTTGGTTGATCTGACTTTCCGTAAGTGTGATACCTCAGCTTCTTTAATAGATTTGTAAAAGTGATTAATGAATGCAAATGAACATAAGCCTGTAGGGAGATTGATGTAAGATTGGCCAGAGGTCACCTCACTTACTACCCCACTGACAGGTCATGCTTGATAAATGTGGTTTTCATTATAGTTGATGACAAAATCATTCATTCCCTGGTTGTTACCTTCTAAACAGTTAACTTACAGTTGGCTGCTGCTGCAGACTGTTCAGCTTGTAAATGATGTTTAGAAGAAAGATCCACTTAAAGATATTCTTGAGCAGCAACCATCTCCCCACTCACTGGTTGTCTTCCTTTGTGTGGTCTGTACAGAATCCTAGCATTAACATAACTGTTCAGCCAACAATCAAGTTCTGCTCAATTTGAAATGGCAGCTGTTTTAAAACAGCTGTCACTTACCTGGACTGCTTATGTCTGCAACCCCTTGGCCTGCTGCACATTGTGCTGAAATGGCAGTTTTTCTGCGCCCAAGAATCCAGGAGGGAAGAGTGGAATTTTTTCTTTTAAGTCAGTGATTCTTAACTGGGATGCGGGAGCACACTTGAGTGCCTTAAGACCCTTTCAGGCTGCTGTGGGGATACCACACAAAGTTAGTACTGTTGGCTGTGCAAATATGATTCACAGGATGGGCCCAGCTATTTCAAAGTAGAATCTGTAGTGTTAAAAAGTTCTCACCTGTTGTGATCAATAGTAAAATTCCTGTTTTGTTTTCCCGTAGTCCAAAAAAATGTGGTGAAAACTAAGGGCTGTTATTTGTTGAGGGGTACCTTGTGTCCAAAAGGGTTGCAAACCACTGTATTAAGTAATTCTAATTGAATTTGAACACTGGCTATACTGAAAATGGTTAGGTTCTTATTTTAATTTTGATCTGGATTCTGATAAAATACTGATTGCCCATATCTTGGTGTGTGTTGCAATATCACCTTGGCTTTATCCACCAACAGACATGTATACACAATTATTTTGGCTTGTCCTTTAAAGTGAACGCATTGGCAAGCTATCCTGTCTTTGAGTGAAGTGCCAGGTCTTTGAGTGAAAATTAAATGGCATGGGCACAAGATTCTAAAAGTAAATAAGAATTAAAAGAACGCCCCTTGTACAAGAAGGACGAAGGTGCATTTATGTTGTCAAAAACTCCTCTTCCTTAGCATCTGCAGTCTTGCAACTCATTTTTATTTGATACCTGTCCACTTAGCCACAGCTGCTTATGTCCCTGTTGCTGGCCTAATGTGAAAATATGGCATCATTTTTTGCTTTATACATCCACAGCAGTGCAGCTCTCAACATTTGTCTAATTCCTGCTGCAGAGGAGAGCAGTTTGTTTGGTTTGAGTCATTTCTGTACATGCACTGCACTTCTCAATGTTTCTTGATGGTTTTAAAATAGAATTTACCTTATGTGCTTATAATGAATACTAAAAAGGTCAGATTTTTATTTAACTGTCTTTGCTTGTTCTGCGGTAGGCTGCATAGATTGGAAGGATGTTCCAGCCTTTTGGGTCCAGAGTGAGTAGTTATGGGAACATGTATGGAGCGTTAGCAAGCATATCCGAAACTGCATTTGGCAAATCAAAAATGAATCCTATCATACAGCAAATGGAAAGATGCAAGCTGTAATCCAAGATACTGTTTTTGGTTTCTTGTCTTTTTTTTTTTTTTTTTCCTCTCCAGCTCTGGGAAAGAATGACTTTTGCAGAGACTGGAGGTTAGTCTTTTCAATGTAAGTGTAAGAGTAATGGCCAAAATCCACACTGACATTGTGCCTTAAAGCTTGCTGCATGAAATAGTCACCTGGATGACAGTGGAGTCCTGTCCCTGATGTAGGGCATTAGCTGATTGTCTGGAATGATCTGGGGTAATAACAGATCAGGAGAGTTCAGGGCAATGGTGCTCAGCTTTATTTTTTACAAGTGGGCGCCAAACCTTTAAATCAGCAATGGGCTGAGGACTGCATAGAAAAGCGTTGTAGTTCTATACTCTGGCATATCCATCCTTATATTAAGTATTTTAGATAATATTAGAAAGGAAAACAGACATTTTTAGTAATTTGGGGCTTATTAATGCGAAGTAAAAAAGTTCCATATTCTGTAGTATTTTAAATTTTATAAAATTAAACAGTGCCCTGTGCAATACCAGGGACTGAAGTTGATGGGCCACTGGCTTACATTATTAGCCTGTATGGAGTGGCTGACTTCCAGGTCTTAGTTTGACTGGCAGATTGCCACAGGCCTGAGACCCTGCAGGGAAGGACAGATGGAGACTGCTCAACTGGCAGCACTGTACCTTAGTTTAGCTCCCCGCACTTCTCCAGTGCCCAACCAGTGTCTCTTGCAGGCAGAGCCATGTGCTCTGAGAACATGGTGGGCCATGCTCTGCCCCAAAGCAGTGAGGCTTTCTTTGAAATACTTTCTACAGTTTACAGGTGCTGTAGTCACTAGTCAGCTCTGTGCTGTGCTAGAGCCCCGTGGGCATGTGTGTATGGGGCTGCCAAGGGTGGGTCTCCACTGCTTTTCTGCTTCGAGCTGCCAAAGTTTTCCCAGGGCTCTGGAGCCCAGGAGCTGATCATCACTGTCTTTTGGTACCTCCTCTCCTCATTCCCACCCGCAATGAATTCAGCGGCAGGGAAAATAGGGGCCGAGCAGCAGCAGCAATGCTCAGCTCCTGGGCTCCAGAGCCGCATCAAAGCTCTGAGCTCACCAGCATGTCAGCATGGGCTCTGTTTGGAGCCACAGCTTTTGTGTGGCTACCTTTTAAGCTATGTTGATGCTGCTTGGCCTCTTTTCCCTGCTGCTGAATTCAGTTGTGGGAGGAGGTGGCAAATGGCAGCTATGCTCAGCTTATGCTCAGTTTCTGCTCTCTAGAGCTTCACAAGAGCTTTGAGCTCACTGGCGTGTCAGCGTGGATGAATGATGTTGCCACTCATACTCTCCTTTTGTCTATGTCTCAATTCAATATCAAGGGAAAGGAGGGGATGAGCGGCTGGTGTTCACCTGCACTGACGTGCCAGAGATGGGCCAGCTGCATGGGTTGCTTCTGGTCTGCAGGTTGGAGGGTCGAGCAACACTGGTCTAGGGTACAAATGGGGGCTCATAGCATAATGCTCCAGGACATCACAGCCAAGTCTGGGTTCTTGACCGCTGGCCCAAGGACTTAGTAATATTTTGCAACCTGACACTTTAAACAAAGGTAAGATTCTTGCTCTTCTCCTCCTCCTTTCTCAGGGATCACATCTGAGTGCCTTCTGAATTGAATCAGTGCATTTCTGAAATGGAAAGGTCTTGAGAAATAATGGATGTTATAAAGGCATTAATAACTTCTGGTAAACGCGCATTTAATAAAAGAAAAAAACAGTTGGAAGAGGAAATAAGTGGAATAAACTTCTGCCTTCAAACTACATCACCGGGGGCCCGGCCCGCCCCCCCCCCCCAAAAAAGAAAAAAAAAAAACTAAAGAAAAGACATTTAAATGAGAACATAC
>JAGPOW010001711.1:78636-137134 GCA_030014935.1 Caiman crocodilus | reverse complement strand
CCAAAAACAACACCCCCCCCCCCCCCCCCCCCCAAAAAAAAAAATCCTTCTGAAGGAACTCCTTGGAGGAAAAATTGTGAAGTCATTCAGCCTCTGTAAGAGCTTGTTTGGGCCATTCAGGCTGTAAGCCCCCAGCAAAGAGTTACAAAGCTCTCTATATAAGAAGGACCATAGTCTTGTTCTCCTGGTTTCAATGTTATTTATCTGCAAAGGCAGGGGTGGGCAAAATACAGCCTGCAGGTTGAATCCAGTCTTCTGAGGGATTTTGTGTGACCCATGGCAGGTTCCTCAGTCCTGCCCGGCCCAGGCATGGTGGGGTGTCCCAAGTCATGGTGTGTGCAGCTGGTCCTGCTGCCCCCGAGCACACAGCGTGGCTGAGGTGGTACAGTGGCTGGCCTCTATTTCCTGGCAGCCCCTATGGCAGTGGCTTCTAGATGCCACACCTGCTGGACCTGGGCCTGCTGCCCAGGTAATCTAGCGTGTCTGCCCTGTGCACACTGCTGCGGGCAGGATCCGTGCAGGTGAGGCAGTTGACGGGGCAGCTGGGATGGGGCTGTGGGTGGGTGGACCATTTGCAACAGAGTTTTGTTGAGTCTTGCTCTTAAAAACCTACAATGAAAGAGATTCCCCTAGGGAACTTTTTCCATTCTTGGACTGTCCTATGTAATACTTCCACACCAATGTATTACCTAAGATAAGCTGATTATTATTTATCCTCTCCTTAATAGGCATCGAGAACAATTGCTGTTATCCTTTTTATATAGGATTATATTGTAAAAATATTAAGACCTTCCCCTACTTCAGTCTTGGGGTGATTTTTTCTAAGGGGAAGAAAAAGAACAGTCTTTCAAATCTTTCCCCATAGGCTTTTGAGTTTGTTTACACCTTTCTTAAAGTGTAGCACCCAAAATTGTACAGAGGACATGAGTTGAGACCTCACCATTCTGAGGAGAGACTGATTTCCTTCTGTATCTGGTGGCTGGCCTGCCTGTATTCATCCTTCTAAAAATGGCACTTCTCTCCTTTTTTTGCATCACCGTATTGTCCTACACCAATTTTAACCTGCCCTAATGCCACACTCTTTTGGCAGTACTGCTACTCAGTGAGCTATGGCCAAAGTGGCCAACCTGCAGCGCAGGTGCCACAGGTGGTATGGACAGGTTGTGTGCATCATGCAGCCAGTTATGGAAAGGACAGGCAGCACAGTGGCAAATTAAGCATGGAGCAGAAAGCAGAGCAGCAGATCAGACAAGAGAAGGCAATCAGTGTGCCATTGTGGGCAGGTATAGAGCTAATTTGTGACATACCTATCAGAAAGGTTGGTCCCCTACTGAGCTATTATATTTTCTTGCATACACCATGCCTACATACATAGTATGCCTTTCTAAGAGACAGGATGAAGAAAAAAAATGCTCTTTGCAGAAACCAAGTAGCAGTAGTTGGGGAGCCAAGCCTGCTGCCAGCCCTCCAGGTTGGATGGAGTCTGTGGACCAACCTGGCCAGTTAGATTTAAGACCACATGCTGAGTCCAACCAGGTGTGCCTGGCTCCAGCGTGTGGGGCCACATCATCCAGCTGAGAGGCTTCCCACAGGTCAGGAAATTTGATGATGGGGAAATGGTGGCACCATTGATTGCTAGGTGTCCCAGAACCACAGCACTTAACACTGCCATTGCCTCCACTGCCAAATTTCTGGACCCATGGGGTCTTCTGTTCTCACGTATGATATGCATTCCAAGCTTCACCAGCTCATTTAGGTGAAAAGGGTTCAGGTTATATGAGAGAGAATATGTTATTCTTTATTTTGTTTGTTCTTCTGCCTTCTACATGTCTTTACTTTCTGTTTGTTATATTTCATCTCAACTTCAGGCCACTCTCCATCCTCTCACCTCCCTCTACCCCAATTTATTGCACCCATTTTGAATTGATTCTGTCTTCCAAAATGCTTGCTACCCTGCCAGCCTAGTGCCACCCACAAGTACTAGGATCTCATACCCTTACCCCGGCATCTGACAGCCTTCCACATACAATGAGTAATAATGGCCAAGTCACTAATGCACTTTGTAATGTCTTTGGGTTGGCCGCCCTTTCCTAGGTATTGCAGTCTCTGCTTGCGGCACTGCTGTGTTTTATGATTTGTTTTTGTGGAAGGGCTGGATCTTGGGCAGAGGGCAGAGAGATAGGGAGATTTCCCTTTAAATCACTTTGACCTCAGCTTAATGTCAAGTCTGTTGTAGTCACCTTTCATGGAGAAAATGCCTACTCTTCAGGCACAGTGCTGCTCTTAAAACCCTTACTGTTTTACTTTGTTTCTAGTATTTCCCTATTAAACCTCCCAACTTTTTACTAGATTAGTTCCTACGTAGGGAATACTGCAAATATTAGGTAATGCTGATTGGGTATTAGAGACAGTTGAAAAGTTGGAGCAATCCATGTAGCTGTCTCTAGAGCTCTATCCACTTACCCTTGGTAGTTGCACAGACCTATTTGGTACACACATTTTGTTGTCAAAGAGAAACTTGGTGTTTGGAGGCAATACCATTTCGCCTTAGCTGTGGATCATATGTGGCATTTCAAAAGAATCTCATTGTTTTTTTTGTTTTGTTTTGCTCTGTTTTTTTTACTTTTCTTGTCAGCTTCTCAATGTCATTTGGGAGACTGAAGCCCTGGGACACGCTTGTGTTTATAACCCTTTAGCTTCAGTGAATAGGAATTCCCAGGTAGGTTTAGTCTTTTCATTTTAGTGACTTTTTCTACTTGCTAGCAGCAAAACAGATGGCCCATTTCTTCTTGGAAACCTCAGTTTTCTCTCCTGCAAGTATTAGCTTAATAAGCACAGTTCTAAAAAAATGTATTTTTCTTTATTAGTGGTGAGAGATCAAAGGATAAAATAAATCAGAAATTCAAGGGATTCAATTGTGATATTCAGAATGAACAGAAAATGGTCTGCATAAAGCTGTAGCAGCCTTTTGTTCAGGGATCTCGTGGTTGCTCTCACTTCTGGTTGAATGAAAAGACCCATGCCCTTTTAATTCCCCAAAGCCAGACTTCAGGGAAGTGGAACTCGCACATTTTTAGATTCCTTGGTTATTCCAAGAAATATTTTAGAGCTTAGAACTGTAGTGATTACAGCTTTCAGAAAAATCTATGAAAAGTATCTCCTACAAATGGCTAAAGCTTAAGTATTCAGATCCAGACTGCACAGTCAGCATACATCACCCTAATGCTGCTTTTGGTACAGATTTTTATTTTACTGCCTGCTGCTGAAGGGAAGAGCATGTTTGATTTAATTTGCTGAAAAATGACACTCCTTTGCAAATGTTCTTTCAAAGTGTTTAATTAAAGATGGAATTTCAAACAAATTAAAGGAATCTTAATATTTCTTTGCTTGCTCCAGTATCTAGTTTCAGCTGGAAAATGCTACTACTTCAGGTCAAAACCCTATTCATTCAGTGCTTGTGATCTCAGACCACAAAGCGTGAAATAACAGGCTTCCATCTCTCATATTAAAAGTTGTTTTCTATGTATTTGTTGGCACTTTGTAAAAGTAATTTGTGACTTATCTTCTGCCACCTCTCGTGTTTTGGGGCTTTGTGAACCAGAGGTTAACTGTATCTGCAGTGCAAAGACATTGTTGCTTCTGGAATCTGGGCTTTATTTTTAAGAGGATTGTCGTTTCCGTATTCTTCTGAATGCAAAACATTTCCCAACATAGTGCTAGTTTTAGTAAACTGAAATAGAGCAAAGCACCTCTGGTTTAAGGGAGACTAGACTCTTGGGGTTTTGATCCAGCAGGGATCAGGGGGTGTTAATAGCCTATAGCTGGGGGCAGCCTGTGTGAACTTTGATAAGGAGATTTTTTTTTAATGTAGAATTCTGCCTGGAGCAAAATTCTTCTACAGAGACGCACTTTAAATTTAGGCAGTGGAGATTTTCTTTATTTCTGTTGGAGAAAGCACTAATGACATGGAACAACACTTTCCTCAAATACTTACAATAACCTTTCTCTAGGGTTTATTCCCATCACAAAAATGGGAATGCTATCTGAGACTCGCACCTAAGAATTATTTGGAACAATGTTATTTGTATGCATTTGAAGCTTTGGATATGCTTTTTTTCCACATTTATTTATATCCAATGTAACAGTTAACATTAGAAATGTTCCTCCCCAGCTGTAAAGCTGTTTTTCAGTAGACTCTTCAGATTTATATATTTTAAAGTATTGCCTTTGTTCACAGCATTAACCAGGTTCTCTTCAACCTGTGTTTTTTTTTTTTTCTTTTTGTGGAGGAAAGGTCGGACTTTGCTTTTGTGGGTGTAGGCTAGGCCTGTAGTTTACGAACCTGTACTTTGCTTCCAGGTTTCTTTTTCTAATATTGATGTTGTGGATTCCAGAGTTAAGACAAGGAAATTTGTGATGGCATCTTTCTGCTAGGGAGAAGGATGGGGAACCTTTTCAAACTGAGTAATTCTACTAGACTTCTCTATTTGTTGCAAGATCTCCACAGAGTGCTTGCCACCTTTGTGTTCTGGACAGTATCGGCCCATGGGATTTGTAGCATCCTAGTTTTGGCTGTGCAGGAGTTACTTCAGCAGAGCTTGGAAGCATCTGCCTTGGGGCATCAACATTTATTTGATCATTTTTTATTTACTTTTGGCTTGGGTGAAGAGACAAAGACTCAGAGGTGCTGTTAAACTTTATACCTTTCAGGTTTAAGATATGAAATCTGGTTTCTTTTATCTCTGGGCAAAGCAGAGAAGGCTCATTCTTGTGTTGAAGTGGGAATGACTTCTCTCTACAGTAAGCATAGCAGCACTATCTTTGTAGAAAATATAGATGTTTTAAAAGAGCTGTGCAGTAAAATGTATTTATCAGACTCTTTCCAGTGTTTTTTCTTTGTCTGCCAAAGAGGCTTACAGTGCAAAGAGTTTTATCCGTTATCAATATCTACTCTTTTGTACCTTGGTATTTGTTATAGTATTACTGCTTCTGTCGATGTACTGCTGTAAAAATGAAATTTGGCTCCCAAAGCCTGTCTCTGTCTGTTAAGAGTCCATGATGGTGCAGAAGCCTTGTGGGAAGGCATTGTTGGGGGAGAATAAGGGTGATATTGCAGCTAATGATATTCCTTGCATTGAGTTAGACAGACAAGGTTCTTTGGGTGAATCTGATATCTTTTTTTAGACCAACTTAAATAGTTGGAAATTAAAAAAAAATATTTTTTCAAACTATTTGAGTTGGTCTAATAAAAGATATCAGATTCAACCAAAGAACCTTGTCTGCCTATGTCCTTAGACCAACATGGCTATAACCTAGGCCCTTGCATTGAACTAGTAATTCTTGACCAGGATGCCACAGCATCCTGAGGTGCTTTAAGATCCTCTCAGGGGTGCCATGGGCTGCCACTCAATTTTAAGCATTCTTAGATGTGCAAACATGATTTCATGACATAAGCTCAGCGATTTCAAAAAGGAATCCATAATGTCAAAAATGTTCTAACCTCTTGGGGTCTTCCTGAGTTCTTTGCAACAGAAAGCTTGTTGTACTATTTTTTTTTGTAATCAGAAAACATGTAAAAACTAAGAGCTGGTGTCTCTTCTGAGGGGTATCTAAAAAAGGTTGCAGTAGACAGACTTTTGAGATTTTTCTAAAACATATCTCATAAATGTTTTGAGGGGTATATGCAAAGGCAGGGGAAATTACATTGCCAGTCCCATTGATTTTTCTGGATGTTGAATTTCCATTTTGCCCCCAAATATTCTCCACATTCACATTTGTTTTTCATGAGATTGCTGTGTTTGACTAAAGGGAATTATGGGTGCATACAACTTTGGCAAAATCAAGATGATTAAAACATTTTATCTAATGGTAGTCCTGATGGAGAAAGCCTCAGTTTAGTCTGGGAATGTTTTTGGAGAGTTTCAGGCAGGGATGGGCTCGTGAATTTGTAGTTATAAAAATGAGTCAAAACTTAGAACTGTCATTTTCCAAGGGGTACTTTGAATCTAAAAAGGTTGAGAACCATTGATCCAGGTGTATGACTTCATAATAAATGCTCATAGTCTTGGAGGTTTGATTCTACACTGTGTCACTACAATTTTATTGTAATGTCACTTCCCAGTTATTTTGTGATACGCATAGGGATAACCTGGTAAAATCTGTAATAATGAGAGATTTATGTGCATTAATTACATTAGCATTCATTGTTCTATGGGTTTTATTTGATTGTGCAGCACTGCCACGTTTCTCTTTTTATTTGTCACCAAATTAAAAAAACTCGAAACTGGCATTCATCTGATAAAGGCTTATACAATGCTGCTTCTTTCATCCACTCTTAATGAAGAACTTGCTGTGCTTGAGCAATTGCTCAGGGATCCTGCTGTGCATCAAAATGATTTGGGGAGAATAATGGTGAATTCAGAGGAATGTGCAGTCACTAATATACACTTTAAAGCACTCCTCACCCCAAAATAGTGCATGCTTCCTGTAACCTGATCTGCACATCTCTTCTTTTAAAGCATTTTGGTTTATCTCCATTTGAACAATGAGGGAAATCATCCATGTGGCTGTTTTTTTTTTCCTCTTTTTTTCCTCTAGAATTTCAAAGACAGGAAAGTGTGAAGTCCCAGCAGAAAGGCATTCAGCTATATGACACGCCCTATGAACCAGAAGGCAATGGTGTGGAATCAGACTCTGAAAGCGTGGTGAGTCAGCGCTTACGAGAAAGCAAGTTGCCACAGGATGACGACAGGCCTGCGGATGAGTATGATCAGCCATGGGAGTGGAACAAAGTCACCATCCCAGCTTTGGCAGGTAGGATTCCTGGATGCTGTCTGCCTACCACATTTATGCCCAGCAGTACCAAGAGAGCTATGTACTGTGGGGTGGAGGGGAGCATGGATGGGTGTACATATGTGGGCTTGTCTGTACAAGATGCTACTGCACAGTTACTGAAAATTTTATTTAGTATTTGTATTATCAAGTACTAGATTAGTGTACAGTAACAAGAGTTCATGCACAGTTGTACCAGCAAATGTCTGTTAAGTGATGCTACTGCTTAGTAGCCTAATAATACTGTGTATTGGTGTATTAGCACTATCTGTGCTGTGACATGCTACTGCACAGTCATCTTCTCATGTAGACATGCCCTGTGTGTGCATCATTTTGAAGCAAAAGTTAAAGAAAAGTTTAGATTTTCTTGAGATCATCTACCAATAAAGGAAAATGTATTTTTAAAAAAGAATCAGTATAAATCTTGGAAACAAATTCCACAGTTTGTCCAGATTCTCATCTTCCAGTCTAATTCCACGGATAATTTTTATAACATATTAATCCTGCTGCAGGGTTGAGATTAAGATTTATTTGGCTAATTCTGTAAAGTGAACTACTTCCTATGCTGAGGTAAAGTGCAGGGGAAAATAAACCTTCATGATCTGTCCTCCTGCAGTTGTAGGCATTTAAGGCAGCTTTTAGTTGTGTTCATTTTAATTCGGCCTATTTCTGGGTTTACCTGTAATGTGTGCAACATGTTCTTAAATAGGTCAAGACAATTAATCTATATTATTGGTACTCGGCCTTCAGCTTGCAGCCCAGATCTGGCCCTCAGAGCCATGATACCTGCTCCACAGGGCTCCCCACAGGTCCAGATATTTGGTGATGGGGAAAGCAGTGGTGGCTAACACTCCCCCACTGCCAAACTTCCAAATCCCACGACCAGAAGATATGGCACTGCGTGCTAGTTCACAGCCAAGAAAAATTGCACTCCATTGATCTGAATGATTCTGCCTCTCAACATACTGGTCAGTGAAACTTTACATCCAAGTTACTGTTTTTACATGCCCTCAGGAAGATGCTAAATGGAGGACTACTTAGCACTAGTGCTTAGGGCCTACTTCCAAGAGGTAAATTATTCCTCTGTTCTCACTACTGGAGGAAGGCTCCATGCTGCCTGAAACCAGAATGCTTTAATCCCATCAGGTGCAGATAACACATAACAATTGAACCATTACAAAATATCACTGACTGGAAATTGGCTCACCAATGTATCAAGTGCTGTAGCTCGGACAGGAAGGATTAGGAGTGAGTACCCCGCTGTGACAGGGCGCCTCAGGGCTGCCCTCAATATGGCCCCTGCACCTGTCTCTGGGCAACCGCCCGCCTTCTCGCCTGCCACGTCTTTTGATGTTAGTTGGTTTATTAGCAAGAGGCTGTCCTTGTCCTTGTACTGCCCCCTCCACTAGGGGGCGCAATCTGCAGCTCCTTCCTCCCCAGTACTGCAGCCCAAGCCTCGCAGATGTCAACCTGGTCTTTCTTATCTTGGCCCCTTCCTGTTCTCTCTGGGCCCTCTCAAGTGCTGCCCCCCTTCCTGGGGTTCACTGGGTCCAACTTGGACTCCTTACATATACTGCCCCCTCTCTGGGGCTTGCTGTGCCCCCACCAGGCTTCCTAGTCCTTGCCCTACTTGAGCTCCTCAATGTTGCCCCCCGTTCCTCGGGGTGTGCTGTGCCCAGCTTGGGAGTCCCCGATAGGGGACCGTATACATTGAGGAGCCCAATGCCCAAACGTGGGCTACACAATATTGCCCCTTTCCTGGGGCTCGCTGTGCCCAACCTGGGCTTCCAGCGTGGCCCCTTGCAGGCCTCTCAATTAGTGCCCTTCTCTAGGGCTCCTCAAATATGGTGCTCCCCTCTCTGGGGTTTGCCGTGCCCACACTGGGCTTCTCAATATGTTACCCCCTGTCGAGGGCCTCAATATTGCCCCCTCCTGGGACTGACCGTGCCCAACTTGGGCTTCCAAATGCTGCCCCTTTCCTGGGGCTGACTGTGCCCAACTTGGGCTCCTTTACAAATGCGGCCCCCCCTATCGGGGCTCCCTGTGCCCAGACTTGCCCTGTTCCTTAAAATGGCCCCCTTTCTGGGGCTGTGCCCAACTTGAGCCTCCAAATGAATGTGGCCCCCTTTTCAGGGGCTCCCCGTGCCCAAACTTGGGCTTCTCAATAAAATGGCCCCCTCCTTGGGGCTGTCCGTGCCCAGTCTGGGCCTCTCAAACCTGCCCCCTTTCTCTGGGCTTACCGCGCCCGCCTTGGGCTTCTCCCTGCTGCCCCTCTTGGGCTTCTTTACATGCTGCCCCCTCTCTGGGGCTTGCACTGCCCCCCCCCCTTCCTGGGGCTCACGCTTGCTGGGCCCATACTGGCGCCGGGGTACCCTCTCTGCTGGGGGTTACCCCTGAAGATAACGCGCCCTCTCTGGCGCCTATAAGAACACTGTGCCCCCATGGGTGCCAGGATCCCCACACTGCTGGGGTCCCTTTGAGGCCTCCTCCTTCCCCTTATAGCCTCACCCAAACCACCGGTCATATATAACAACAGAACACAAACACGAGCCTCTGGCTATAACATAAACATAAGGCACCTGGCCATAACAGCATAAGCCTCCCAGCTATCCCATAGCATCATTGCTCCAGCCTCTGGAGCTCTTGTGAGCTGCACTCACATTACTGTCTTTCTCCCAGAGCTCCTGCCCCCCTGGCTGCTAGCAGGGAACTGCCTGCCTAGCCCTGGCTATGGGCTTTATAAGAGCCAGGCCCTGCCCCTTAGGGTCAGCTGACTTCATTGGTTGCCCTGGTAACCTACAGCTGTGCTGCCTAATCACTGCTAGGGCTCCCCCTCTGGCAGTTCTTCTTTGCAGGTACAGGGCACCTGGAGTGCCCTATGACACCTGCCCAGCATGCCTCCACTGGGCAAATTGAGGGGAAGGGGGAGTGCTTGCACCCATGTTTTGTGAGTCTCAGGGGTGGGTGACCTGTGGCTGGGGACATTATCACTTTTCTCCTTTCTCTTCTTTCCTAAACCATGAGTTAAGTAAACATCAAGAGCTTGCAAATGATGGAAACCTACAGTGTGCTTGCCTAACTTGAAGGAGTGTGCAGCGCTTGGTCCCAGGCTTTTGATTCCCATGGTCCAGGGAGCATGATGAGAGGCTGTGATGGAGTAGTGACTGAGGGTGCAGCTGGTTGTTAGGCAGTTTTTATTGAACATGCAGTATGGGGGAGCTCACAGGTAAAGTGGTAAGGAAAGGGGGAAAAGGGTGTCGGGGGCAATGGAGTTCTGGCTGTGTACCAGAGCAGCCAGCTGCAACAGTGTCCAGGGGCTGAGGAGCAGTACAATGTGGTATGCTTGCAGGACCAACCAGTCTTGTCACAGAAAAAAAATTAGTGTCCACGCATAATTGATTCAAAATAGTACTTAATATTCCAGGCAGATTTAAACTGGTTTATGCAAGCCTATATCTGTCCACATTTAGGCTTAAGTATTATGCGTGCTTCTACCTGAGGTTCCAGTGCTTCCTTGCATTCCTGAGATCCTTCACGTTCTGGGTTGACTACTTGCAGAAGTGAAGAACAATGAATGGCATTAATGAATGGGCATTTAGAGATGCTTGTTGAGGAGGCAAATCTCATTTGAGTATATGTTTATTAAGAATATATGTTTTTATGTATTTTTAAAATGAAACAAAATCAATAAGTAAAACTCCTGGGCTAGCAGTTCAAGACCTAGTAAGTGCACGTGTATATCCATTGTCTTTTTTCCTAGACAGGGATTTGTTCATTAAATCCTCGTGCCAGCATTCCTCACCTTTTCCTCACTCAGCTGACCTTTTGTAAAGCAATGGATGTTCCACTTTGTAGGGGATTTAGAACTTTTGACATAATTTAAGTATAATGTCTGTGATTGTCCTTTGTAGCCAGAATTCATGAATCATACGAGTTGGTGTGTAAATACTGTACTGCTTATAGTTTGTCTTCAGAGGTCAGAAGCAACTGTTCTTAACTGTTTCCCTTAATTAAACAGTATATTTGCTGATATAACACAGAAGGCTGTCTTTGGTAAATACCTAAATGTCAGTATTTTGTAAGCTGAGTCTTTTACAACCTATCAAAGTTACTAATTTCCTTTGAGGCTTAAAACTATGACATGTTTAGAAAACTTCAGATGTTTGCTTGAACAAGTCATATGGAGACAGCCTTACTAGGAGCCATAGACCAGTTCTGTAGCTATCCACCAGAGTTGTTATTATTCAAAGCACAAACCCCCTCTGATGTTGAATAGCATACATTACAGGCAAGCCATTTAAATACAGTCTAGATTGTTTGTAACTTCATATGTTTATACTCACCTTACCATTTTTTCACCCTCATAAAAAGCTAGTGGGAAATGGTGACACTTTTCTGCTTTGATGGTACTTAAATAACTTTGACTGCTTGCAGACATTAAAAGACCAAAAAAAAAGTGCTTTGCAAGAACAAGCAGTGAGTTACTTTGACTCAGATCTACAGTGTCTGCACAGATCAGGTGCTTCAGCAGGGCTTTTTGGCACTTTTATCTGAAGCTGAGTCAATCAGGTATTAGATAAAAGCACCAAAAAAGCCCCACGAGAGTGCCTCATCTGTACAGACAGTGGGCAAGCTGGATCCAACTAACACACTGCCTCTTCTGGACACGCGCTAGGGATGGCATGGGAGCGTGCAGAGTTTAAAGTAAAGTGCCATTTGTTTCTTTTTTTAACATCTGCGAAGCAGCCTGTGTGTTTAACCTCTCATATGCAACTGAAGGCTAAGAGTAAATGCAAACATGTATGATAAAAAGGCATTTGTTATTAGAGTGCAAACAAAATGTTTGACTTTTACTTCACTCTTGAAAACTACAGAAATGACCAAGAGAAATATTATCCAACTTTCCTAGAACAAATTTTTTTTAAAACTGAAAATAATCCCAAGATGTGGAAGCCCTGTTTTATATTTTTTAAAAGATTCAATACTTCCTAGCAACAGGGGTTTGGGGAAGAAGTTTCTTCTTAGTAAGATGTGCTACTAAAAAAGTCTCCTGTACTAAAAATAAAAACAACTACTCTTTTTATGAGGAGCAGTAGCTCTGTAATATGTGAATTGCTTTTTAAAAAATGCATTGATTTAACTTTTCCAGATTAAGAACAAAATTCTGTTATTCTTATGGAGTTGGTGCTTTCCTACATGGTATGGTTCCATTAACTTCATTTCCACTGTGGTGGGTAGTAGGTAGCTTAAGGATCTGAAAGTATTATTGGCATGCACAAAAAAATTGTGCTATTTAAATCACTTTGTAAACCATTTTTGGCATACAAACACTCTCGGCACTAATTTTGTGCGTGGAAGGACGCTAAATAATTTTTAGGTCCTTGGGGTTGATGGCCCACTTCTCTCCTAAAACACTGTACATTTTCAGAGCTTTGGTAGGATGGTGTTGGGGGTCGAAAGAATCTTGACCATGAAGGCAATTCACTGAGTAACTGTGCAAGTACATAGTATCCCATTTAAATTCCCATGATGCCATAAAAGATTAGGAACAGTTGGCTTCTGATGAATACCAGCAACAGAGAGCAGATCCTGAGGGTCTGATTTCACAGAACTGCTTGTAAAGTGAAACGTGTAGCATCTCAGTAGAAACAGAAGGATATTGTGGGTTTAATCAGCCTTACAGACCACTTCTAGCTCCAATCAGCAGGGGTCTTGCACTTCAATGGTTTTAGCATCTGTTCCTGTTGGACTGTGAAATGCTCGTTGAAGTCTTGTAGTTGCAAATGGCACAACTCACCCAGGCTGCATTACCCGGTGGGTTCAGAGAGGTACTAACCATTTCTTGCCATTCCTGAGCCAACTTAGGTGCAGAATGTAGTTAAACGTGTGATGGCAGTTACATTTTTTGAAGGAAGAGAAAGTGCTCCAGCTGTGAAATGGGAAAGGACTAGATGATATTTTTTCAAAGAGCTATTGACATTCCCTACATCAGGAAACCAGTTGCTTTTTCACTAGTGAGTGTCAAAATGTTTCAGGAGTCTTGTCTTCTTTTCTTCTGTGAGGAGGATAGAAAAAATAATGTTTCTTCCCATGTGGCAGAGAATGCTCACCCCATTTTAAAGAGATGCTGATCATCTCTGTTTGGGTTTATACCCATCGCCACCCATTCCTCATCTCTCTCTAGTGACACTGGCAATCTGAAATTACAAGTATTTTGCATTTCCAGCATTTAATAGAAGTAAAGTAATTGGGGCTAGTAACTTCACCTGTAAGAATAAGAAAGTATTCAGATTTGAAAGCCCATATTGAATGGTAGGCCTCAGACGTATAGTTTGGTCTTATCATTGTGTTCTTCAGGCTAACACCTATCTTCCAAAATCTCAGTCCCATTTTTAACTCTTCTCTGTTTTCTCTGAGGATTACAGATTTTTTTTTTTTGTTTCAAATCCATCAATTTTTTTTTGCTCTGAGTTCAAACAAAACACTGCACCTAAGGGTAAACACAATTAAACTTTCAGTGCTGGCTGTATTTACTTTATTGTAAGACATGGTTTTCCCCCCATTTAAAGAGCCTTGTATTAGAATGGAGTAAGAGGTCAGCGTGGGGGCAGGCAGCAGCTGAGACTTGGGCTTCAGCCCCTACCAAAGGTCTGGGCCATAGCCACAGCTGCTGCCTGCTCCTCCCTGCCCCCTCCATCACACCACTTTCTCCCCACTGTAGCCTCTTTCCCCACCCCTTCCTTCATACAACCTCTCTTTCCCTGCCTGCTCCTCTCCCTGCCTTACCCTTGTTCCATGCCAGCAAGCTCCATGCATGCTGTAGCCTAGGGCACTGAGAAGATCCCCAGTGCAGCACAGCTCAGCCCAACCCTGTATCAGCAGCATGCGGTCCAATGCCATGGGCTAAAGTGGGGACAGTCTGCCGGTTCAGAGCAAGGATAAGGGGAGGGAAGTGGGGAGCAAAGGCTGGGGGGCGCAAAGGGAGGAGGGGAGAAGCTGAGGGAAGGGGAACAGAACTTGGGGGGAGGAGGGGGAAAGGGAGGGCAGAGGCTGTGGTGAATGGGGGCCCTGCAGCTGCAGGGGTGAGGGCAAAGGTACAAAGGGGACAGGCACAAGCAAGGGGCAAGCTACTTGACCTCCTCATACCACCTGCCTCCCTACAGCGGTGGAGGGGGATGGATTAAAGACAGTCTTCCAATAATTAGATTCTATACATGGAAAATTATAATAAATTCATGAATTTTCCTGGTATAGAATCTAATTATTGGGGGGGTCGTCTTAGATTCAAGTAAATACGGTAATCAGGAAGAAGAATGTTAATGTTGAAATAGTATGTAAATATATGCGTAGTATACCTTGAATGTACAAATAGAAATATGTGCCTTTAGTACTTACGATAATATCTGAACTTCTGCCCTCTAATGTTTCTATCCTTTAAAAAGGCCAGAGGAGTAGGGGGGGTTAGAAGTGCTGGTATCCACAGTTCCAGATTGAAGAACTGCAGCATAGGAAAACTAAGAATGCGCCTCAAACTAGGATTCATACCAAAAAATTATGATGTGTTGGTCTGGCCTCTGGTAGGAAAAAGTGGGTTAGTTGCCTGATTTCCTTGTGCAATCTGCGGGGCAAGTATTAGAACACTCACCAAGGGAGTAGGAGACCTGGGTTTTAGGTCTGAAGAGGACTCAAAGCCTCATCTGCAACCCCCCAGGTGAGTGCTCCCAACCATCAGGCTCCTTCCTTCTTGAAGCAAGGCCACCCAGCAGCCAAGAATGCAAGACTCCATGGGGCCACCAGGAAAGCAGCAAGCAAAAAGGAGCTTGGCTCTGTAGCTAGTGCTAATTAGGTCACTCAGCTGAGAGGCTAGGAGCAAGGGCTGGATTCTAGTCCCTGTTCTCTGGACTGTTTATCATGCCGCAAATTAACCCCTATTAATTGAGGTATCAGATGAAGGTGCTCCACTTCAGTGTGCCTTAGGGAACTTGTGTTCCTTAGGGTTAATTTGTTATGTGATTGGGACAAGAAGGGAGGGGGAGCAAGTTGCTGTTTGGGATTTGCCCAGCCAGAGCTGGTGGGGCAGGGAGGGGTGGACTGGAGATCTCCCCCATCTCGTGAGCCCCTTCCAGCCCCAGCTCGTGCTGGGCCATCCCCAGCTGGCAGCTCACTTCCCCTCCCTTCCTCCTCCTTTTCTGCTGACAGCCCCAGAGCTTGGTGGGTGGGGAAGGGAGGGGGCTTCTTACCTGTAGGCAGGCTTTTTGGGCTCCAGCAGATAGGCTCTATTTTATTTTTTTTTCTTAGCCTCTCCACAGCCCCTGACCACCCCCGGTTTCCCCTGCTGGGCAGACTGCTGCCCTCAAGGTGCCCCTGTGGCCCACGCTGGGCTCAGGCTCTGGCACCCTTAGGCTCAACCTGCCTGTGTCTTGCACTTCTTCCCCTGGCATGGCTCAAAGCCTCTCAGACACCCCTGTGGTCTCCTTTCCTCCTCTGTCAGTGACAGCCAGTCCTCTGTTACAAACTAGAACAAAAATTCAAGCAACCATTTTAAACTCAAAGTCCCCCCACTCTAGGTCATTATACCACTACCAGGCCACCTTCCCGCTCTTCGGCTCTTGGTGCCCTAGGATTATCTGCCACAGCCTGCATTTCCCACTTCCCACAAGCTTGAACTGGCAAGAGCTCCTGTCTCAAAAGACTTCAGGACTCCACTGCCTCTGTCTCAGGGACCCTGGTTTATATCCCTTGGGCTCCTTCCTCTTCTGGCCAGCTGTTCTCTTGACCAGCTGCAGGTGTGTCCATGGTCAGTTTACTGCCTAGGCTGCAGTTCTTCCCTTGCTGCTTTCCCTCCTGCAGCTGATCGATACTTGCCTGCCTGGGGCTCTTTCTGCTGCCATTTCTTTTTTTTAAGTAACAGGAGCCCCTGGCTCCCTCTTACAGTCATGCATTCTTCACTCAGAAGATGCTTCCCATATCTAATGCAACTAATAATAGGTAGGTGTTTTAAGCAGCTGGTAGTTATCCTGTTCTCTAGATCAGTGGCTCTCAACTTTTTTTGTACCAGGCCCCACTTGGAAACATCCATGGGCAGTCTTGACCTGGTAGCCCTCACTCCTGATCCACTGCCCCCAAGCCCCGAGCCCCCAAGTGTGTGGGGCAAAGAGAGGGTGTGTGGGGCCTGGAGAACCCCAAGCAGCCCCTTGCAGACTGGAACTCCAACAGCCTGCAAGGGAAAAGCCACTGTTTCCCACTTTTTTTTCTCCTTTAAAAGGGAATCCATTTTTAAGTTTGTTTATGACCCTTTCATATATTCTTGTGAAGCACTTTGGGGTTGCAACTCATGGATTGAAGTACACTGCTCTAATGTGTCAGTGGTCTGTAGTAGGCAGCAATGTGGGTCACATCATATGCTGAGATCAAGTGCATTTTGCTACACTGGTCTGTTACCCAAACCAAGATGGATGTAAAAGGGGTAATGTAGTAAAAGGATGCACCCCTGTCCAATACACTGCAGACAGGATGCCCTACAAGTCTTGTAATTAGCTTCCCACTGGCCAGTTTCCAGTGGGACGATCCTTGACTACATGCCTGCTTTATGGACATGGGGCACTCCTCCCTAGCTTGCTCCTGTAGCCTTTGGTGAAGGGCAAATAAGACTTGAGGGCTTCTGAACCCCAAGCCTCTGAGCATGGGCCTGCACATAAATTCCTGCCAATGGATTTGAGAGTGTCCGAAGCCCCAGGCTGAAAAGTCCAAGCTGGAGGATACTTGCTGGTTGTAGCACTGTACAGGGAAAAAAAAAAAAAAAAGGGGAGGGATCCCCGTTTTATAATTTTTCTGCAATCAGCTGTTTGCTTCAAAGCTTATCCATGGCTCAAATAGATAATAGTAGGTCTGGCCATTCCCCTTCCCATTTTGTCTACTTGATCCTTCTTACGCAAGTTATAACTATCATTTTGCTTTAAAAAAATTGCAGTCATACAAGTCTTCCCTCTAGGTCAAATGTATGCCTGTTAAAGAGCAGTTCTAAGTGTGTCTTGTTTACTAGCCAGGCCATAAGCATTGTTGTTCAGACAACTAGAGAACTTCTATTTGTGTCTCCCTATGCCTGAATTAATTCTGTTCTCAGTATCTTGATTTTGTGTTAAATCACTTGTTTTGCCTCTAAACCCATCTCTTTTGTTGCTAAGCACTCTCCTAACTGTTCCAAATAACCTCTTCCTAAGCAGACAGGTTCCCTTCCTCCAGAGTTGGAGATTAACCAATTTAGACACACCCCTCCCCATAATCAGTGGACCAGAATTGAAATTTGGTACTTTCTACCTCTTACCTGGTCATTGTTTTGCACTTAAGATCTCTTGTCATCTTTCACTCATGGGATGGGAAGGATGTCATATGGTTTTCTTCAGTGCCCTTCTTTGTTCCCTGAAGTTGTCTATAATTTGTGAGGCTATCTGCAAAGTAGACATTAGTTCCAATACGCACCCATGCCAGTGCATCTTTGCCTGCTTTGTTTCAGAAGCCTGACTGTCCTAAGAGGCTTCCTGGCTCCAAGGAAGTTGCACATTGTCTTCTTTTCACTGTTCTTTATATACAAGGCTAGTTTTGTTGTCTTTGGATAGTTAGAGCTGTCTGTGGACATGGTGGACTTTTACATGCTTGGCTGATCAGCCACCCACAAGTACATTCCACATAGCTTTACTCTTTCCTGTTCTCCAGAACTAAATCTTCAGGCACGGTTCCTTCACTTTCTAAACTGAGAACCTGAACTACTGCTTTCTCGGTGGTTTTGAACTGCCAAGTTGTCCTTCTTGTACCTTGCTGTGACCAATCCTGCTTTTGTTAATCAGCTTGCAAGGGAGATGCTTCCTGTCTCTGACCTGCCAAATGCTTTATCTAATCTTGTTGCTAGTTTGAAAGTCCCATTAAATATTTTGATACTATGAATCATTGTGTTTAGCTTTTATTGCTCCTTGCTTCCTGTGTTGTGCTATAAAGAATCACTGTGGCCTATTATTTTAAAAATACATTGACAAGAAATTTGTTACAAGCATATGATAAGTCACAAACACTTATAACCTGATGTCATAAAGATTGAGCAGTTCTTAAAAAGCCTTAAAAGGTTCTCTAAATGCCTGTTAAAGGTGACTTGTGGCTGTGATATGTTGGAAAATCTCCATCCACATCTTCTGTATATTCTGAGTGCCTGTCTAGCTGTAATAGCCCTTTTTTCAGCCTACTGCTCATGTCTCTGCTGTCTTAAATCTGTGGACATAGTGAGTAGGTCTGTGGGAAACAGGGAGTCTGGGTGCAGTGACTGAGGTGTTCTTTGGGCTGCCTTCCTCCCAAGTTTTCTCTACTTTGCTCACCTGTGGACTACAGAATATTATAGTGGAGTATAACTCAGCTGGTAGAGGTGCTGTGCCATTCTGCACATATTTCACAGCTCTGTGTTAGTTGGCTGTGGGGTGGTTTGAACAGTGACTGAGCAGCTTTATCAGTAACCATTCAGTAGGCAGGTCCTTGCTTTTTGTGCAAAGCTGGTGTTTCCCAGTCAGAATGTCACATTTTGTCCTCATTGTATTAGCTATTCATCAGTGGCAATACGGAGAAGATGAGATGAATCTTTTATGTCATTCCCTTTGGACATTGCTTACAGCTCCTGGCTGACCATCCAAAAAAAAGGCTGGCTGGTTTATAGCTTCATTAAAAACCTGTCAAATGAAACCAAACCCTTGCACCTTAATTTCAGAACACTTTACTCTGTCACCTTATTTAATCTCATCAGCTGTATGCAGATTGATCACATTTAATTATTTTCGTGCCATATGTGACCTAAAATGACACTCTCCCGCTCCTTTACTTAAAGAAAGATTTTCCTTGCAAAGTTTGCACTTGTTTAAACTGAGCAGCCCTCAGATGGTGAAGACCCCCAACCCTTTCCAAAAGGGTGGTCAGTGGTAGGGGTGGAATACAGTGTTCTGTCGTTGTAGAGGAAGGTTGGTGCATGCATAGACCAGTGCTGAAAGCGTGTGTAAACAGAGGAGCTGGTAGCATCTGAGCAGAGTTCCAGGAGGAGGTCAAACTGAGCATGCTTTAGCTTGACTAATGGAGTGTATACAGTACTTGCTACCTTGGTAGGAACACGTGGCTATATTCCGAACGTGCATGACTGTTGGCAGCTTCATCACCCTCTCTAAACAGGCTACTTCAAGAGTCTACAAAAAAACTGCTTATTTTCAGTTAGCTATCAATTTTTGACTAACTTGACCACCCTTGGCCAAGGCTTAAGTCAAGAAGACCATTTCGGAGTGAGGGAAAAGATCTGAATGACCTTTAACATCAAGGAAAAATGGATCCAATAACAAAACAAAACTTACATCATTAATAAATTTCTTATAACGGACCCCAGTCTAAACCTCTTTACAAATGCAGAAGCTGGACAGCGTTGAACAGGGTTTGTACTGGACAAGGTAGATGTAATTATTTACTACAAAAATAAAATTTAATTAAGGACCCCAAGTGTGAGTGTGGCAAAATCCAAACTACAGCAGCACAGAGGAATGTCCTGTTTATCATTTTAATGGTTGTACTGAGCACCTGCATCAGGCTACTGATGATGCCTTGCAATGGATATCAAATCTTAAACTGTCAAGTTAGCCTTATCCCTTATAATGCTGTTGTTTTATAGGTTGTGTATAGCTTGTTCTGTCATTCGGTTGTTGTATTCCATGTGAATGAATAAATAAAACACCCTTTCTATAGTTAGCTTGCTTATACCAGCTGATATTGTGGGCTTGGGATCTGATTCCCAAGCCCGTGGTCTCTGAACTTCTCTGGTTCAGGACACAGATCAGGGGGAGTGATTATTCCCCTCTGTTCAGTGTAGGTCAGGGGTGGGCAATTATTTTGGGTGGAGGGCTGCTTACCAAATTTTGGCAAGCCGCTGAGAGCCGCATGACAGGTAGCCAGGGGCAGATAAATATAAATTTTCTAAATTTTTTAGGGATGCTGTGGGCTGGATAGAATGGCCTGGCGGGTCACATCTGGCCTGTGGGCTGCATTTTGCCCACCCCTGGTGTAGATGATGCCACTTCTGGAGTATTATGGCCAGTTTTGGGCCCCCCCCACTACTGAAGGGGTTTGCAAAAATTAGAGAGAAGTCCAATGTAAGGCAACAAAAAGGGTGAGGGGGCTGAGGGACATGACTGACAAGGAGAGACTGAGGGAACTGGGCTTATTTAGTTTGGAGAAGAGAAGACGGAAAGGATTTAATAGCCTTCAGTTACCTGAAGGTGGGGGGTTGTAAACAGGATGGAGCTAGACTGTTCTCAATGTTTCTAGGTGACAGAACAAGGAGCAATGGTCTCAAGTTGCAAGAAGGGAAGTTTAGGTTAAATATTAGGAAAAACTATCTCACTACGATGGTAATAAAACTCTGGAACAGGTTACCCAGAGAGGTTGTGGACTCTTCATCCTTGGACCCAGCTAGACAAAGCCTTGACTGGGATGATCTAATTGAGGATGGCCCTGCTTTGAGCAGGGGGTTGGACTAGATGATCTCCCGAGGTCCCTTCCAACCCTAATTTTCTATGACTTGGACTTCTCAAGACTATGTACATATTCTGTATTCTGTACCAAGTGGCCAAGGGCAGTGTGATTTGCCTGGCCAGTTTCCTGCTAAGCCAAGCCAACATGTCAACTCTGAAAACCCACAGAAACCAGCTCATAAAGGCCAGCTCTGATGATGCCTTCAAACTCTTCTGCTTCCTTGTCTGGGAACATTTGAATTTGGACACTTCACCTCGCAAGAAAAAGTGTACCAGTTCATGTCATGCTAGACCACTGAGGTGGACTCCCTGCAAGGTGGAAGATGGTCCTACAGGTGTAACCCCTTGAGAAACATAAGGGAGAGGGCTTCAGTTTCCAGTGATATGATGTTTTTTTGTTGCTGACGAGTGTTTCAAGCTTGGATCCTTGGAAGACTACATAATTTTGCACTTTCGCTATTTGTTTTTAATATGTGTATAATAAAGGTTTTAAAAGTCTAAAAGCTTCTCTCACTCCCTCTCCCTCTAGTTGGCAGGGCCTAATGTCACCTACTTGGTGTCCATGGGCTCTGGACCTGCTGACCTTAGCTTGTCCCCAAATCAACTGACCTAAAAAATGAACATGTGGTTTCCCAGACTTGAGGTATTTGGCAGTAGGGGAAGAGTGTGGGAAACCATGCTGTGTCTAAGTAGGCATTCAGCTGCTAGGGGCTGTTAACCTAGAAACTTTGCCTGGAAAACATCTCTAATTGAAAGAGTTCTAGCTAAGCATTTTTCATTACACCTTACCTTTGAATTGGAACGAATTATAGAAAGGGCCATAAAAGGACCACTCTCCTGATTCAGAGTGTAATACAGCCATATAAGCATTGTCAGTGTGCACCACCCTTCTTTCTTTTATTCTTCATTGTACATTTTAGTTTTTTGTTTGATATGGTTTTTTTTCCTACCAATCCTAATTAACAGGTGTAATGTGCAGCCTCAGAAAATGTGTGCATGTTTTTGTCTGTCTTAATCGCACCCACATAAACACAAAGCAGGTATTAAAAAAAAAGACATTTTGCTCGATGTACCTTTTCCTGTTCCCGGTTTTTTTTTTAATGGGGGGAAGGGGAAGAACTCCTTCTCACTCTAATTAGTAGTTCAGAATCTGCCTCCCTTCATGAGTGAGCTGGATTTAATTCTGCTGTGAGCACTATTAATAGAAAAGTCAGATTAATTCTGATTGCAGCATTTTTCACAGAGGAGATAAAAGAGGAAGAAGCTAATCATTGCCTTTATTATACAGCATGTTTGTATTTCACAAGCCAGGCAGGTGGGGCTGGAGGGAGCCATTTTAGGTTGGGGAAGGGACTGTGTCTCTTTTGAAAGTCTTGGCGAGCAAACGAAAAAGGATCCCCTGACGTGGGTGGGTTGTGGTGTTTGTGACTTCTCCAGTTCCGGTTTCAGGAATGTCCTGAGCTAAGGCAACCTTTTTACTTTAGGGCCTAAGGTTGAAGCAAGTCTCCCATCTGCTAACTTCAGTGAGCCTTTGTAGAGGGCTGGTTTTGGTTTTCTTGGGTACTACTACTTTAACTGTTCCACAGTAGCAGCACAGACCATGGCCCTGATGGACTGGGTGCTGTACAAAGATGGTGTCTGTCCAAAGAGCCAAGACTGGTTTTTAAGTATGGTTGCAAACAGAAATTGCCTTTGTGCCACCATAAAAATTGTTATGGTGGCACAAAGTGAAAGCAAACAAATATCCATGCCCTGTGCCAGACCACAAACACCCAAACTTGTGGCCACAACAAAAGGTAGTATAATTTGTGCCATTATTTTGCGGCAGACATCTGTTTTAGAGTGGGAGAGCATGGGCAGCCTGAAGTTTTGGGTTAAAACTGTGGATGCAACATTCTTGTTTAAGGAAGCTCTGCTACAAAATGATCAAGACTGCTAGCATCCACTCCCACAGGCTTTTTCATCAGGTGGTAACTAGATACCAGGCTGCCACCTGCACATTAGTTTAAGTAGCAGTGGCTGGCTCAGAGGAGAAGGGCTGTTTTTCCTTTTGCCTGGTAAAATGCTCATAGGACTGTATGATGGCAGCAGGATTCTTGGCTGCAGGATCAGGAATACCTGTTGTGCTTCACGAAGTGGCAGGTGTATTGATTTTTGTTGTTATACTCCAAGGCAAGACTGGTCACTGGATTCACAGAACCAGAAGAGTAGGTGCTGCAGGCTTACGAATAGGCATTAAAGATTAACTAGGTGAAAGAGCCAGCAAACCCGTGAGTTGTGAAGCAGCTTCCTGATGGAATAGAGGCCTATTGTTCTGCCTCTTGACTTGTGCACATTGTGAGTGGCAGACTATCTGTCTGAGCAGCTGCTTGGAGCTGGCTGCTCTGTAGAAATACAGAAGCAAGCAGGAGCAGTGCTGGCTTGCCTTGTTTGTCTCAGTTTGCTGGACTTGGCCCGCATTTGGAGGACTCTTATCTGACAGTCACTGGCAATGACTGAGTGTAATGGAAGGGCAGTGGCACCTGCACTATTGACTACATCCTTGGAGAGCCTGACTGGGTTTGGAGGGGGCACTTTTAATTATTGTCATAAGCGCTGTAATATTTCCCCCCTGGGTGCTGACCTGCTGCAGGTCTCTGGGGATGAGAATGGGGGTGGGCATGAGGGATGCACTGAAAGAGCATGGGTGCAGTGTGCTCTGAGGTGCTCCAGCCTCTCTCTGTGGACCGTGCGCTGGCAATTAAGTTATATTTGACCGAGAACTGGTGCAGAGAGGAGCCAGGTTGTGTGGGGAGGGGAAGTGGAATCACAAACATGAAGTATTTCCATGAATTAATGCATGTTTGAATGAAGCTGTCTCCAGCAGTGCAGGAACTAGAGACAAAAGGCTGTAGCTGAGTGGTTTTCAATCGTTTTAGACTCAAGGCACCCTGTGGAAAATGCTAGCTTCTAATTTTCACTCATTTTTTTTTGACTAGAGAAAAATAACAAAGCAATTCCTCTGTTGTAAAGAACTCAGAACAAAGACCACAACCAGACAGGATGGCTTCAACTTGTGTGTTCCTGTTTGAAATCTCTGGGTTTATCTTGCGGATCAGTATTTCCATACCTAACAGTGCTAACATTGTGTGGCAACCCACAGCACCCTTGAAAGGATGTCAAGGCACCCAAGGGTGCAGTGACAACCTGGCTAAGTATCACTGCTGTAGATGGTGATGTGAAATGGGACCCATTCAGCCTACCCTTCTCTGTAATACAGCCCAGAATCATGGCTGGTCAGGCTCCATCACTGTTTGTGGTGTAATTGGCCTGGAGCAGGGTTGTCAAACTCATCTCCAGCCCCAGGATAGATACAGCCTTCAGGGGTCCTCCCACACCCCATCCACAGGTCAGGACAGACCATGACAGGTGTCTGGCAGGTGCAGGACTAGTGAAGGTTATATCTGCATAGTCCTCTCTAGTTCCCCTGCTGCTGAGGGGACATATCAGCAGGGCTTGGGGGCACCAAATTCTGTAGCAGGCTTCTGGCCTGTCCTCAAGTTAAAGTAGCCTGGCAGGCCAGATGAGACAGCTCTGCAGGCTGGATCTGGTATTTGGGATTGATCTCTGACATCCCTGAGCTACAGCAAATTTTAAAGCAAAAATCCCTTATTTCAGTGTGTAAATCATGGCCCAAGTTTCAAGGAGGGTGAGATAATACACATTTAAATAACAAAGAGATATTTAGCATATAAAGATGGAATTCTCTATGGCCATTTAAAATTCTCTGTAACGACTGTTGTAGCATGTAGTGAGTGCCCTTCTCATTGTGAGTTTTAAGTTCTTGACATTCTTCATATATTAGTTTTGATAACTTTCCAAGAACAAAGAATAATACGAGTTGATTATTGTGAACTTCCCACACAAGGGTGGTGATTGTGTCCTACACATAGACTTTTTTTTCTATGGCAGTATACGAAATGCTAAAACAGAAACCTCATTGTTTGGCAAACACTGAAAATGCAAACCAAATATTTACCGTATGACTCTACAATACCACAGCACTTCACGCTAGAATGAGATCACATCCGAGGGCAGTTGTGTACACTGAAACACAAAACACACAGAAGTATAAACTGCACAGAAGAACAAAATAGCTGGTAGTGTAAAAATAATCTTATGGGGGTAGGGGCTATATGTATGTGCATGTAAAATCGGACACTGTTCTTTATATTCTTTCTACATCATATGAAATGACTCAATTATATTTAAGGAAGACAGGGTAATAAATAGTTGTTTCATCTCCCTTTTCACTCATCTCCCAGGCCCTTTTACACAGCTTTTGGGGCTGGATTGTGTCATATGCATACTCCATTTTTATGTACTATTTGGGGGGTTCTGATGAGAGCATTTGCTGTTTGAACACTAAACTTCTTAAGAAAAAGAAAATAGTTTTGTTTTATATTAGACCTTTGTTTTGCAGTATGTTTAGATTAAGATTAAGATTAATTTTTAATTTGCCTCTGTTGGGGGCTATAATTTAATTAGCTTCTACTATTTAATGCTGCTTTGGTGATGATATAAGTTAGAACACTTATTTAGGTGAATTGGATTTCTGTAATTTTAGTTGTCATCCACTGCCACTTGCCACTTCTCAAATATATGGTTATGATTATTTGTTGCAAATGGCATGTCAGCAGTGCCCCTGAACATAGATTTAATATGCAGTCTAGCTTATTTGCATCATGTTTTACTTAATTGAACTTTGGTGAAAATTAATATCTGCAAGGATGCATTCAAAACAGGAGCTTGCCATTTGACATTGTTGTAATGGTCCACATGGAGTTCTGTCCTGTTCCCAGGACTGGGCATCAGAAAGGTCACACTATGCAGTGAGTCTGTAGGAAAGTAGTCATACTGTATGCATTGTAAGAATAGAAAAATTAGAAATTTCTGAAAGGCAGATAGTGTTGGAATTATTGGGGGAGTGGAGGTTTGAACCTGATCTTGCTAGCCTTCCCTTCAGGCACTGAAGGCCTCATAGGAGACATTTTTGGGGCTAGATGCTTTAAAACTTTCCTCCATTTTCAACCTCCCTATCATGATAGAGCCTCCAAAATGAAACTGCAAATCCTCTAGCTGTGGAGAAAAGCAAAGTCAATCATCCTGAAAAGGTTGAGGGTGTTGATTTGTCATGTAACTGGAAATGAGGAGGAAATGCAAGAAATGCAAATATTTATAGCAGTCTTGCTGGCTAAAGTTGTCTCCCGAAGAAAACATTTGCTTCTCTGCTCCAGATAAAGCTTTACATTAGGCATCTTATGGAGAGGGCTTTTTTCTGCTTTGCAAATGCACAGATGTGGAAGGGGCAGTGGAAGACCAGATACAGCTAGCCTCCTGCTTTTGCAGTGGGGCAGCACATCTCCATCATGACCTGTGAAATCATCCAGCAGAATCTTGTGAGGGGCCGTTCCTGTGTCCAGCCTGGACAGTATTTGGCTCTGAATGCTCAGGGTTATTAGCAGGGGTTCAGGTTTTCCGTTTCCCATGGAAAAACGGAGTAAAACTTGGATTCCTCCCACTTACTGGAGTAAAATGCGGATTTCTCATTTTAGCAGAGAAACTTAGGCAGGGGCTTGGGGCTGCAATGCATGACTGCAGGGCCGGACTGGGGTGGGTGGCAGGCAGTTCGTCTGAGGGTCGGAGAGGCAGGTGGGAACCCGTGCCCCCCAGGTCTGTGCATAAAGTGAGGGTGGGGGAGGGTGCTGGCTTGGGCTCCCGCCCTGCTGCTGTCCCCCAGGGGCCTCCGCTGCAGGGCAGAGCGTGGCTGCGCAGGAAAGCTGCTTGCTGCTTGCAAGCTCCGCGCTGCCCTGGTGATACGTCCCCTATGCACATGGGGGGTAGCAGGGGCAGAGGCGCAGGGTTGTAGCCCCCCAGGAGTGTGCGCTTGTGAGGGGCAGCCAGCCCCACCCTGCCCAAGCCCATAGCGGGGGGTGCAGCCCGAGCTGGGCTTCATGCTTTGCTCTGATGCAGCAGTCACTGCCTTCTGCCACTCCGGCAGGGGTTGTGGGTGGGGGTGAGGGGCATCAATGAGGCTGTGGGCGTCTTTAATTTGAATCATGGATTTGGGGGGTTTTATCAGAGAATTTGTGATTATTTTTATTTTCTTTTAAATCAGGGGAAAACAGAATCTGTGGTTATTTAGTGTTAAAAGTAACTGGAGGATGTGGAGCTGCTGTGGAATAATATGAATGTTGGCTGGGTTACAGGGCTGTTTACCTTAAGCACAGGTTGGTTTTCATGTAGTAGGAGGTTCTCAGGAAAAAGGAAGCAGGAAGGAAGTAATGGTTCAAGAAGAGCCATCCTGCCCTAAACACTTCAGGGTTGTTACGGGTTCTTGGGAAATCTGGCTCAACCTCCTGCTGAGCCTGGCGAACTTGTTTGGACAAGCAGGGCCAATAGCTCAGGAACTGAGGAGAACAAAAAGAGCTCCTGCTGGAGCAGGAGGGGTGATCTGTCTGCCTTTGCTTTTATAGAGAGCTGTTTGGCTACTCTGCTTGGGGGCCAAATCCAGGAGCACCTCTTGGGTAAGCCTTGCTGATACATAGTGTTGTCACACAGGGCCCGGTCCATGAGCGGTAGAATCAGAGGTTACAACACCCAAGAAGCCAAGGCCTAAAGTCTGACACCTTGTGGTGCCTTGAGAGAGATCAGGGAGAGGATGCACAGAGGTGTAGTCAGTCCTATAACCAGAGTTCTGACCAGCAAATAACTTTTAGAAATTCGTATGCCCTCTACTGCTGTTCTGTAAAGTACATAGAAAACTCCAAGGACCTTTTCTTCTTCATTGGAAGGAAAAACACATTGGTATCAAAAAGCTTTATGAAGAATAGAAAGAAAAATAATTAACCTTCCAACCTCTCTCTCCCATACTCAGATGCCCATGCTTACTCATGCTCACATGCTTACTTTCACTATGTCATGCTTGCTGTCTCACTCTTGCTCTCTTGTACTTGCACTCACACTCCCTCTCCTATGTCTATTCATTTTTTTTTATATATGCTCATTGAAAACATAGGTCTCTCCAACATAGGAAAGAGCAACCATTATTAGTAAGAGACTGGGCGGTATTTTTTCCCCCATAGTGATAAACTTAGCAGGAAAGTCAAGGACAGAATGGACCAAGAAAACAATCTTATTTCCATTAAAGTAGAGAGTAAAGCTGTTGCTCCAAAACGGGCATCTTTCCTATCTGGGCTACGCTGGGAAGCTTGTGATAGAGGAGTTCCATGGATAAATAGTGCTTCAAGGCAAAATTTTCAAACCTGGGTGTCTGCAGTTGAGCTCCTAAACTTCTTCTTTTTGCTGAGCACCTGCAGCTGCAGTTAAATTCCAGTGGGACCTTTTAGGCTTGAACGTCTCCCAGAACCAGCCTGCTTCTCTTTAACAACTTACTTATATTTAGTTACCTTATATTTATGCAACAACTTTGGTCACAGTCAGCAGTGTCAATTTGGTTCTGTTCTCCAGCACTAAATTCACAAAAAGAAATTTGGGCAGGAGCCCAGAAGTAGATGTGTAAGTCCTCCAACCAGAAACAAAATATGCAAGAACCTCTGGAATTTAAACAGTACATTTCTTTGCAAAAAGGAATATATATAGAGAGAGAGAAAAAAAAAGATAGAGAAAGACACACACACATATTGTATGCGTCCTTGGACACGTTTTAACACAGTGGTTAAATATAGACAAGTCTTACAGGTTTTTTTCTGGGTGAAATAAAATATTTTCAGTATCTAAGGATTTGTTTGTTGGCTGAAGGCACAAAATTTGTTCATTAACATTCATAGAGTTCCAATGAAGAAAAGATGCAGTATCAGAACATATTTCTTTTATAGTGGAAATAATGGATGATTATGCATTGGATTTCTATGGCAAACACGCAGACAGGCGCAAACATGTTATTTTTGCCTTATTTTGGAGGGTTTTATAGAACAGTAATCAACTTAAATTTTGCAATGCAAGGAGAGAACTTATCCTCCTGCTATATAGGTTATGGAATATGTTTGAATATGTTTGACCCATTTCTGCTATTTATTGATACTGCTTAGGTAGGGGGCAATTGGAAATTATTCTAATAAAAACAGGGTTTTTTTAAACAGAAAACTTAGGAAAAGAAAACCCCAAATCCAACACTATGCTATTCATCACCTAAGTGTAAACTGTGAAGATTGTACAATGGTTCTCACTCCTAACCTAGGCCTTTGGACAAGTGATATATACACGTTTTGGATCAGATTGTGTAATTGCCATTAGTGCCATACACACATCTTTCAGGCTGCGCATCCTGGTGAGCTGAGTTCCAGGTGTATTGGGTCAAGTGGCAGGTTGGCTTGCTGCATTGTGCATTTGGTGGCTTGGGAAGAGAGCTCTTTGCCATAGTGACCAAGCTGGGCAATTTTTGTCAGTGTCGCTGACACTAAGCTTTTGGAGATGCCCGGACCATTCTGAATGCTTTGTCTTAGACTCAGTGAATTTAGGCCATACTGCTGCTGTGGCCCTGGAGTACTGCAAAAGCTCTGTGTTTAGTTGTCTAGCATTACAGGAAGGCTAAACCATTTCCTTAAGGTTGCTGTTGAAATTCTTAAACTTGGTAACTGTGGACCATAGTTTGTAATCCTTGTCCACCCCAATCTGTAGAAAGACTGGATCTTACTGCACTGTGCCCATGAAAACATTAAAAATCGGTATCCATTTATGATCTTTGACTCAGAGAATCTACTTGCTTGTAAATAGCGGGACCTCTCTTTGGGAAGCGTGGGGCCTGAAGCCATTGATATTGCAGAATTTGAGTTTGGTTTAAAAAGTTGCACTCTAAGATTGTATTTCTGCAGAGGAAAGCAAAAGTGTGAAGTGCTCACATTGCAGAGGGGCATCATAAGACTGGCCAGGTGACCCTAGGTACCTGTGCTGTTATTATACTGTGTTATCCAGAAGCAGTGCGAGCCTTTCAGGAATAGCCAATGTTTTCATCTGCCACTCAGAAATCTGTTGGCAGCAGTAAAGCTGTCAGCTAATCCCAACAGTTTAATGCTTTTACTGCTGCTACTATTTGGGAGATCTCTCAGGAACACCAGAGTCAAATATTCTGATTTGTCTTGGGGGAAAATGACCCAGACACAGGGCAGGCCACGAGGTTATAAAGCTTTCTGTGACTTCTTCTGGGGTGCATCCTCCTGTGTGGTCTTCTGACTAGAGTTTTAGGGCTGGATCAAAACTGACAGTGTGCTGCCTCGTAACCAATAAGTGTATTTTTATTAGCATTAGGATGCTAACTTCACTTGTTCTCTTACAGATGTTGCAATTTTCTGTGAAATTACAGCATTGCAAAATGCTTTCCTGTGGTAGTGAGAGATGTACAAAAACCATTTACTTTTTTTGTCATGCATTTTTCCATTTACTTCAAAATGCAAGCCTTATGCTAGGTGGGTAATGCATAGGCAACTGCATTTGAAGTGATAACTTTCTAGTTAGTGCTTTGGACATGTGCTTGGAACAGTTTTTCTCTCAAAGCCTTCGCCAGAGCACTATCTAGATATTTTCATGCTTCTTTTAAAGGGGCTGGATTTTTCCATCTACCTGACATAAACTATAAGATTTAATCATGTCCCTAAAACAAGTGTAATTGTATCTCTTCAGCATTAAGCAAATTTCCTCAGCAAGGCAGGCACACTGAGAAATTGTCTTTCCCTCACAACTTAAAAGTTAAAATATTAAAACAAGCGCTGTTGATAATTGTGTGATGGTCTTTCAAAGTACCTAGACTATGTTATCAAGCTCGGGAGAGCCAACAGCACATTTGGACTGTAATGGATACTGTCAGGAAATTTCCTTATAAGATAAAGATCTTTCTCAGTCAGCCCACTGGATCTCACACCAGAGAATGCATATTATCTTCATTCTGAAGCATAAAGGCCACTCAAACGCCACAGTTGTATTCCTCAGGGTTAACCTTTTTGTCTTGAGAGGTAACTGTTGTCTTTTTTGCAGCCCAGTTTAATGGAAATGAGAAACGGCAATCTTCGCCTTCACCCTCTAGTGACAGGCGCCGACAGCTGCGAGCACCAGGAGGTGGCTTCAAGCCCATCAAGCATGGCAGCCCAGAATTCTGTGGGATCCTGGGGGAGAGAGTGGACCCAACAATCCCACTGGAAAAGCAAATGTGAGTTAATGCAAAGATTGTTTTCTGTGGAGACCTCTCTGTCTGCTGACATGGATCTGATGGTTTGCATTAGTGGTCGTCTGGGATGACTAAGACACATTAATGTTTCTGACCTATTGTCCCCTTCTTGTTATATTATTAAAAACATACACACATGCAGGAAAGGAACAAGGCAAGCTGTGAGCGTTGCTATCAGGAGAGCTCACCCCTAGTTCCCTTTGCTTGTACAACTTGTAAATACCATGTTAACAGGTGCTCTGGAAAGAAAATAGAGCCATCTGAATTATCTTGAGGAAGCTGTAATCATCAAGCCTACCTGCCTGATTCTGTTTTCTGTTCATGAGACCAACATCCACAGATATAAAAAGGGTCTGGCTCCCAAATATTGTTGGGGAGCAGGATTGTGTTTTGAATCTCCCAAAGTCTGATCTGCCGTATGGGTTTGGTTGCTGGTTAACTGCAGAGTTGGGATGGGTGGGGTGGATTAAGGGGCTATAGTCTAACATTGATTTTGGTGCTTGTTTTAGTTGGCAGCAGTGGACACGTCTACAGGAGATGCTGACTGCACAGTTGTTACTGTATACTCATTCAGTACTTGTATTCACAAGAGTTACTGCTTAGTAGCATTGTCAAGTGGCTTCTAGATGATGCTGACTGCACAGTGGCTTGTTACTACTGAGCAGTAGTGTCATGTCACACTTTACCACGCAACACTACTGTGCAGTCAGCATCTCATGTAGATGCAGCCAATTTGTCCCTACGTGATAGTAGAAATCTTGAGAGATTTTTGACACTGCTGGCTCTGATTTCTAACACTTATTTGGCCTCATATCTTACACCAAGAAGGGTAAGAACACTGAACATCTCAAATATTGCAAAATATCTTAAAGGCTGTTAAATAAGCACAATATCAACAATTAGGGCAAAATTTGAAATTTGTGTTTCAAATAGAAGTCAAAGAATCGGAGAACACTTGATCTGTGCTCAACCTAAATTATCTATGGCAATATATACACACCTGATTCCTGGCTCATCAACTTGATATGAAATCCTGAAGTTAATGCTTCATGTCTGTCTTACTGGTGCCCCTCATTCCTTCTGAATACAATTGTGCTTCATTAATTTGTGCTGGTAACTGGGGAACCCATTGCAAACTTCTGAATTTTAGGAATCCAAATCAGTAAGATAAAAGTCTGAACCTGGCAGGCACTGAGCAGTCTCTGTTTCCATGACTGCATCTTCCACAGTCATGGCTGAAATGGACAATCTAAAGGGCAACAACACTGTATTGTAAAATGGGGTAGTTCATGGCAGGTTTCACAAACAAATGATGTATGCTGATGAACATAAGCATAAACGATATAAACTAACCAAGTCTTAGCAATCGGAGACCCTTTCACAGCACTGCCACTTGACTGATTTATGAGCAGCTTTGCAAATGATGAAATGAATAGACTAGTAAAGTAGCTGATCAGCAAATTTCTAATGTGGGCACAAATACCACTGTCTAGGTTAGTATCAGGAAACTGCTTATAAGTGCTTAGGGTGATGGGGGAAAAATGGAATTCCCAAGCATATGTACCTTGTGTCCTTTGATATGCAAGGTGAAATGTAGGAAAATGAGAATAAGATGCATTCCCTTTTGTTTAGGAGCAGATCCAGATGGGGTGCAGTAGTGTGGTCGCACCCCACCTTTTTCTGTTGCATGTGAGCTCTCAGTGCAGGGTCTACCTAGAGTTCCTGCTTTCTCATGGCTCCAGAATCTAGAGGGTGTGAACACTGGTGCGACTCTTCACAAGGTCATTTAGTCCACCTCTCTGCTCAAGGCAGAATCATATCCTGCTAATCCAAGTATCCATCCAACCTGTTCTTGCAGATTCCACAGTTTTTCTAGGAAGCCTGTTCCAATGCTTGATCACTTCCGTAGTGAGAAAATTCCTCCCAGTCTCCAACCTAAATTTCTTTTGTTGCAGGTTTAGGCCATTGGCCCTAGTTCTGTACCCTACAGCCACAGAGAAAAACCTCATCCTGAATTCAGTGAGGAGAGGGCAAGATGGGAAGGGTGAACAACAGCGGAGCGGCTCATCTCCTAATAAGAAAGTAGGGGCCCCAGCCAGGCCTGGGGGTGGGTGTGGGCTGCCCACTGTGGGCTCAGGCTTCTGCTCTGCTGCCCTGCCCCAGGGCCTCTGCAGCCCAACAGGTGCAAGATGGCACTGATATGAGCAGTGGGGCTATGCACAAAATCTGCTTGCTGCTGCAAGCTCTACGCTGCCCTGGTGAGGTGTCCCCCATGTCCACAGCAGCACTGAAGGACATGCTCCCGAACCACCACCCTCACTGCTGCCGCACACTCAGGGGATGCCTTGCTAGAACAGCATGGAGCTTCCGGTGGCAAGCAGCTTTCCTGCAAGGCCCCGCTGCGCTCTGCAGTGCCAGGTTGCACCCACAGGGCTGCGGAGACCCTTGGAGAGAGCATCAGGGTGGAAGCTCTAGCTTGTAGCACGTAGTGACCACATGTCCCTGCCCCGGGGACAGATCTCCTCTGACTTTTGGGGAGTGTGTGCACCAGCAGGGAGCTGCCTCCAACCCAAGCCCACAGCGGGGGTGGGAGGGGGAGGAGGAGCCGGGCTCTGCTCCGTTGCAGTAGCCACCACCTCCTGCTGGTGATGGGGCGTGGGGCTGCGGACCCAGGTCCCTGTCCTCATAGCCCTGACAGCTGGGGGTCTGGCAGGGCTGGAGTGTGGGGGCAGAGGGCTGTGGGTGGGCGGGTGAAGGACACCAGGAGGACTGGGGGCTATGGAGGAGAATGAGGGGCATGAGCAGGGTCAGGGGGCTGTGGTAGAGGGAATGAGGGGCACCAGTAAGGCTGGGGGGGCGGTGGAGGGCATTTCATTTTAATCCCAGACCTTGGGCATTTTATCAGAGAATTTGCAACTTTATCAGGGAAAACCAGGATCCCTGCTGTTCACACACAGCTCTAGTAGGAGCCTGTGTTACCCAGGTGTTGAGTTCAGAGCTCACTGCACATGCACATCCCAGCCAAAGGTGGGGTTGAGGGGTTTTGCCTACCTCCCTCTTTCTATTCCTGGATCTGCTATTGCTTTTGTGCTGTCTACCTCTCACTGAGTAAAATCCTCTTCCCTGTAATGAGCCAGTGCACCTACTCTAGTTCTCCGTGGACAAACTCAGAAACGAGTGGGTGGTGAGCTACACTAACCGGGTTTGTAGTATGTGTCAGCACTGCAGATACATGGAACCACCTTGTGTCTTCAGTGGAATTATATGTGCTTGCATCAAGTCTGAATTGAGACCAGATTCTAGAGTGTCAAACATGCAGCATGGAAAAGGTTAGCATCAAGGATCTGGTTTATGTCCAGTGAACTCAAAGGTTCTGTTGATTTTGGTGGAAGGGGAATCAGGTCCTTAACGCTTGGATAGAAATAGATTATTATTGTCCTTTGAATAGTCCTCACAAAGCTGCCAGTATGTTTTTTTTTTGTTTTTTTTTTCCAGAGTCCCTTACTGGTATCCTTAGGAGACCTGCACTTCTAGAGCCAGTCCCTTCACATGCCTTTCCTCTGCTATACTTGCAGAGTGCCATTTCACTGCTGCTTGATCACATAATGGACATTTTGAGTCATGACCCTTAAATGTATATAGAGCTGACATTTTAAGGAAGGGACACCCCCAGTGTAAGCAAAATAAACATCTCAGCTGAGAGTTCAGACCTAGCTAAGGATGCCCCTGCTGTGATAAATTCCCTAGTCAGCTTGGAAACCTCAGCTGCCTTGAGTGACTCATTCATATGATCTCATTCTATGCAGAGTAATGAACTCCTGGTATATAGTCAATGGCTCCCCTGAAGCCACCTCAGGAATATTTATCTTGGATACAGAGACATAATATTCCACTAATGATTCTTCAGTCTCCTTACGCCTGTCAACATTTAAAACCAAATTTCCCTGTTCCTTGCCCCACAGTTGAGGCAGTGATTGTAACCCTGCATCTGTCTCCCAAAAAGGATTCTTCCTACAAGCCACATATGCCCTTGACCTAGCCAAGGATGCATCAGGTCCCATCACTGGGGGTCTACTCAATTTTTCCTATGCTGAGCCAGGGAGAAGTATCCTGAGTACCTCCCCAGAAGATGCCTGTTTAACCTCTTCTTGAAAATGCCAATGAAGAACGTTCCCTAGTAAACTCCGTAGGAGAGCCTGCTTCATTGTTTCACCACCTTTAGAGTTAAAAGAAAATTGTTTTTTTTTTCCTCTCCTCTCCTGTCCTTACCACCCCCCTTAGATTTCTGAGCTAAACTTCTTTGCTGCAAATGAAGCTGATGTTTTCTTGTCCTTCCTTCCATGGTTGTGATCAACACATGCTCTCTGTTCTCTTGATAACCACTTAGGCATTTAAAGACTGTTAGAACCTCTTTCATCAGTTGTCTTTTTTTCTAAATCAAGCAAACCCAATTCCTTTAGCTTTTTCTCATAGGCCATGTTGTCTAAACATATTATCTATCTCGTTGCTCTCTGCTGCATTCTCTCCAGTTTGTTGATGCCTTTCTTAAAGTGAGGTGCAAAATTGGACACAGTATTCTAACCAAGGCCTCCTGGAACGTCAAACACAGCAGAGTAGTTGCCTCCAGTGTCTTGCATACAATACATCCCAGCATGAAAACTGTTTCATGCAGCAACAGCATGCCATTGTTAACTCTTACTACTCAGTGATCTAGTACAAGCTGTATCCTTTTCTACTGGAGGTCTGTCTTGGCAGAGATTCCTCATGTTGTGCTTGATTTCTCCTTCATTAGCATTTTGCTCTTAATTTTCACTGTTGTTGATTTCAGGCCATCTCTGATTTGTCAAGAATATTTTGAATTCTGATCCTGTCCCCCAGTATTCTTGTTACCCTGCTCCCACACATTTCGGTGCTGTTTGCAGAAGTTTTTAAAGCCTACTTTCTGTTCTGTCATCAGTTGTTTCAATGACAGTGTTGAATAGAATGGAACCCAGGACATACCTGCCTGGGCACCCCACTTGAGGTGTTGTCCCCCACTATTTGAACAACTTTTTGATTTTGTCTCTTTAAGAGTGAATGTGCATCCATCTGTAGGTGATTACATCTGGGCAGTGCTGCATAAGCCTCTGTTGAGAATATCTTGTGGGACTGTCACAAGCCTTACTAAAGTGAACAGATGTCACATGCTGCTTCCCCCCATATCTGCTATCCTGTCAAAGAAGGAGATAAGAGTATTTTGAAATAGCCTGTTCTTGGCAAATCTATATGGGCTATTTTTATCACTGTTATCTTCTAGGTACCTGCAAATTGTTTATTTCAAAATCTTTTTGACACTTGAAGAGTGGTCCTAACACACTCCTAAAACTCAAAAGACTGTCCCATGTCCTGCCATGTTATCTTTTCTGTTAACGTCTGGGTAGATGAAGTCTCCGATTCCTACTAGATCCTGCCACTTCTCCTCCAGGTGAGGTAATCCGTACAAACACTTATTTTGAGATCATGTCTGGGGGGTTTTCCCCCATTTTATCTTCACCCAGAAACATTTAGCAGGTCTGCCCCTCAACTCCCTTCCTAAAAACTTAAGAGCTAGTGTATACTTCTTGATATATAAGACACTACCTTTGTCCCTGATCTCCCTACTTGTTCTTCCCAAGTAGGCCATACCCTCCTCTAACAGCATCCCAAGCTTGTGATTTATCCCACTGAGTTTTGGGTGTGGACAGAAGTAACTTTTGAAATGTTTTCAAATGAAACATTTTAAAATGAAAATAATTCTATTTAGGGGCCTACTATGCAGCCCCTGTGTTGCCCCCCTGGCTGAAACATTGCAAAACTGCCACAGCTTTCTTGCCACGCGACACTAGAGGAGATGGAAGATGTCCATGGAGGGGCAGAAGTGGCTATGACAGGGACTCCTTGGCTCTCTATCACCAGCATTCTCACTCTCCAGCCCTGATTCCCTCTTCTTCCCATGGGAGTGGAGAGGCAGAGGGGACTGGGGCTGGAGAACCTACCATGCAGAAGTGGTTCCCTAGCCCCATTGTCTCCTGGCCCAGGCCCATTTACCTCTCTGTTTCCCCTCTCACTGGAGGGGAGAGGTATAGGGGACTGAGGCTGAAGAGCCAAGCATTGGCAGCAGTGTTTGGCCATGAGTGCTAGAGCAGCTGGGACCAAAGAATGTAGCACCTCATGTAAAGATGTATTCTGAAGTGCTTGAGCTGATTTTGGTACATTTCAAAGAGCTTGTATTGTACATTTGTACAGCTGACCCTCTGAAATGTTTCAGTTGTTATTTCTGTCCATAGCTTGTGATTCCAATTATGTCATAGCTCTGGTGGTACGCTAAGAGCTCTAGTTCTTATTCCCCATGCTCCTGGCATGTATTTTCAGGGCATTCCCAATGCTTAGCAGGTTGCCCATAGTTTTTCCTCCTATCTCTGACTGGCCCATTTATTGCTTTCTTTCCTCTGTGGAATCTCTAATGGCTGGAAGGGAAAAAAACACTTGACGCTTTGTGTCCCTGTCTTGACAAAACTTGCAAGCTTTTCACTTAGCCTTTTTTGTCTCTCCAGCCACTAGCAGCTTGTGTGCTTTTAGCGGGACACCCCCTCCCCCCCACCCTACACACAGGATGGGTCAACTCCTGAATTTGTGGCTTTCTCCAACCCTTCAGCTGCCTGCAATCTGTGGTCTTTTAAGAAGAACTGTTCTGCTTTAACTCTAAAGTGCTTCTCATCCCTTCCCCCTGTAGACAATGTGTCTAAATGTTGAGCTTAGACCAGGGGTTGGCAACATTTTTGGGTAGAGTGCCAAAAATACCCAAAACCTCAATTTGTAAGATGGTGGCATGGCAGGAGAGCCACAAGGGGCCTAATCCTTGTTGTGGCAGTGCATCTCCAGCCCCTTCCCTGCCCTCCACTCCTAGGTGCATGTGCCAAGCAAAATGCTTTTGCATGCCACACTCTGGCATCTGTGCGGGGGGTTGCCTACCCCTGGCTTAGACCATTCACCAGGCCCCTTTGTTTAGGGCAGGCCCATGTTGTCACCAGCACACGAGAGAGAGAGATGGCCAACTTCTTATCTAACTGCCTTTGGCTCTCTGGTATGGTGACCAAATGCCTTTGACTGGAGGCCAAAGCAAGGCTTGAAAATAACACTGCTGAGTTTATAGCAAAATGTCTTCACTGCTCTGCACCTTCCCAGTTCACACACTGATAGCCAGTCACAGCCAGTATGTGACCCATCCTAGACACTGAATGCACCATTTCCACAACCAGTTGGTACCACTGGAAAAATGGCTCCAGCAATACAGAAAAATCACCCTGATGCGCTCACTAGCTAGTTCACTCCCTTCAGTCTTTAGCAGCATGTCTTCAGCTCTTGGAATCGCTTGAATTCCCTCCCAAGAAATATCTTTCACCTTATGGAAAAAACTTTGTCTAGTAACTTTCACCATTGTGTCTCATTGCTTTTCATGACTTCTTTTACCTTTTTATAGAATACAGTTAAGTCACTGAATATACTGTGTCCTTATCTCTCCATGTCTTCAGCTGATAAATTAATGTATTCTGTTTGAGGAGACTCGCTGGATGTAACAAAACAGGGTGAGGTGATTCAATTTTAAGACTACCACAAACTGCATAGTGCAGTGCACAAGATTTCACTCTCAGCCTTATATGAATGGGCTAACATTGTGAACACAGAGGTCTAGAGCCAAAATGCATCTCTGCCGAGGGAATTTCTCCAGCAATGTATTTGTTCAGCACTGGTTAGTTAGAGCAACTCCCTTCATAAAAGGAAGTTATTGGGGAAGTATGTTTAAAACAAATAAAAGGAAACATGTTTCCACAAGGAATTAAACAATTCACAGCATTTAAGGTCAAGTAATGTTTGTCATTTAGACTTGAGAGGAAGAGAATAATTCTATTTTATGCTTTGGGGTGGTAGCTGATAACTGCAAGAATGAGAAAAAGAATCTCTCCTACAGAAGTGTGCCACCACTAAGCAAGCATGTTAAATGGGCCTGATGAAAGGGGTAGGGTCCACTTTCCTCTTAAACGTTGGTTCATGGATTACAGGATTTGCAAGCTGATCCAGTCCAATAAATTCTAGGGGATGATTCCCCTTTAAAGATCTGCTTGTAAATAAAGAAGGGCCAGTTTCTATCTCCCTTCCTTCCTTTCACAGTATCACTGAGAAGTTTTCAGAACTGGTCTTCATCACTTTGTTCTCCTTAGAGGAACTGGTACAGTGTACTACCTAGTGGGTTAAATAAAGGCACTCTGAATATTCTCAGGCATGTTTCAAAAGACCATCTTTGTTTTAGCTACCCCTGTTGAGGAAAAAGGTGCATCTGTTTGTGTTTCTGATTTTTTTTTTTTTTTCCCCCCCCATGCTTTCCTGCATTTCATGTCATAAAATCTGTCATTTTCTTAGCAGTTCCGATATTTTTATTCAGTTTCCACCTTTTACAAATCTATAGTTAGAATAGTTCAATTATTTAACATAACTATAGTCTCATTTTGAGGAGGGAGGGGAAAGAAAAATGCATGTTTGAAGATGAAATGATTTTTTTGTTGGTTGGTTTTACAGCTCTTGCCTATTGCAGGATTAAGGCAGATTTATTACATTTTTCTCATGATGTCATCTGATTAATTGTTATTACACATTGCACTGAATGGGAAGTTTCATGTACATTCCTCTAATGCAGTCACACATGTTCTGATTTAAGCGTCTCCTTTATGTGAAACGCACAGCGAGCATCATCTCACACAGTAATAGCAACTTTATGTAATGTGAGCAATATGTTTTAGTGGAGTTAGTTATTCTTGAGGTGTTAATCACTACAGCACATGAAAGCATTTGTTTAGGTGAATGGTCTTTGAGGCGGATATCCGTTTTTTTTTTTTTTGTTGCAGTAGAAATCAGTCACTTTTGTTGCACAAGTAATGCTTGATAAAGGACCCAAAGGAATTTTAGAATACTGCCTGTCAGCTTGTATTATGTCTGGTGACAGTTCCTAGACATGGTGTTATACTCCTGGGATGTTAAAGGAATTTTATTCTCTGTTTGGTGCTCTTTTAACAAAATACACTTGATCTTTTCCAGCTTCTGTCTTTAAAATGAACCTGCTTCTTGTGTTTTGTTCCAGCCGTTAATAGACACCCCATTTCTTGCTCTCTCTTCTTTTCTGGGAATGGCTCCTTCTGCATGGAAATAAGCCACATAGGGGCAAGCTGTGGTGAAGTTCTAAATGGAGAGGCTGTTCCTGTCAGAAAGCACAGTCAAGGCTGACAGAACTTCAAAATTAAGAAATTATCTTTTTTGTCCTAGTCTGTCCCACCTTTTCATTTGAAAACTCTCCTCTTTCTGGTTTGATTGCTTAGGCCAAAACCTGTATATTTTGAAGGTCAGCTTCTCATGTGTTTGGGCATTCATGTTCTGCGCACGCAAGTGTTAGGAGAGTTATTCTCCCCATATACGTTTTCTGGGAAGAGAAATGAGACTCTGATATGGATCAGCTCTAAAATGATTGCCTGCTAGGCTGGCCTTCCATCTTCATTTCAAGTGAAGGGTGGCAGTTTCAAAATTACTTCAGATTTGCACATATAAATAGACCACATCCATACATGCAAATCGAGTGGTCAGAAGCCCATTTAAAACCTCTTGCCCCTCTAAAACAACAGGCCAGGCAGACAGCTGGTATAGGAAAGAATAGTCCCATTGACTTGTCATCTTAGATTTGGTTTCACTCCTGTTGCCTGGAGCACAGCTGTGCCACTTTGCTCAGACAGAGGATCTGGTCCTGCAGATTAAACATGTCTTGCTGCAGTATTACAATCCAGGTGAACCTATATCACCCTTCTGGCACACGTACTTGCACGATGAGTTCTTTCTGCTGCATGCAGTGGCCCTCTTTGAACAGTTGGCCAGCATCTTATCTAAAAGCAGCACCCTACTCCAGTCCTCTACTATAGCTTATCTGATAGTCATGAATTCTTGGTTGCAGTGATTCTTCTAGTTCATTGAGGACTGCTGAGCAAATGCCATGTGGCTCTCTTGGTTTTAAGTGCATTTAAGTTCTATCTTTCACAGCTCCTGTGACCAGACGTGAGCACTCTGAATCTGTAATTGGAGTATGCCTTTCACAGACTAGATGCTGCAATTCATGTACCAGCTTAAAAACTTACGGTTTAGCTAGAGTGCATTTCTTAGAAAGAGAGGTCTAGTCTTGCTTTAAAGCCTCCAAGTGCCTGTAAACCTACACTGCCTGTTCAACAGTGATGACACTTTTGGGAAATATTTACATCTTTGTTTCCCGTTTGACATTTTCTGATTTGAACTTCTTGCCATTCCATCTTGCCTTTTTGTTGCTTGTTACATTAGCAGTCCTTCTTCAGTAGGAACCAGCTCTCCATGTACATAGTCCATCCTAGTTTCAAAATCACCCTCTGACCTTTGCTTTAGTAATCTTAGACCAATGCTTCTCAAACTTACACTGAAGGCACCCCATTGTTAGACTGAAGGCATCCCTCAGAAAATGCCAGCTGTTAGCTTCCACTTGGTTTTTACTACAGAAAATAATAGAGAAATTCTTCCATTACAGAGACCCCAGAAAAACAAAACAGGTCAGAATGTTTTTACCATTGTGAATTCCTTTTTGACATCTCTGGGTTTATCTTGTGAATCATACTTCTACCTCTCACATTGCGTGGCACACCACAACACCCTTGAAATGATCCTCAAGGCACCCTAGGATGCCCTGACACCCTGGCTGCAAATTACTGGCTTAGAGTGATTAAAGGAATGCCCTCTGCCATTATAAGCTGCATTTTTCACACCCCAGATCACTTTTGTAGATTTTCTTGTGACTGTTTCTAGCATAGTTTGATACTGTGGGTGCCAGGATTTGACCTAATATTTCGCTAAGTTTCTCTCTAGTACTATAAACAGAATAGGAGCACTTGCCTGCTTCCTCTCCATGTTCTTCTTGTAGTACCTCTTATTATACGACTAGCCTTTTTCCCTTTACCATCACTTCTGGAGTTTATGCCCAGTTGCTTACTTACCAGTGGCCACTAAGGGTGACCTTCCACCCCCCTCCTGTCATAGTAGCATGTAGGTCTGGCCATTTTTGTTCTTCTGAGTGTAAACAATGCCACTTAGGAACAGGTTGGCATTTTGTTCCTAGCTACATAGTGCTGTGCACGTGGATGAGGATGCACTGCTACATAGGCACACAGACTGAACATGTGCAGTAACATCCTGGGCCCTTATAGGTACCCTTTGTGGATGTATAATGACCTTAGATGACCAGAAGTGAAGTTGGCCTAAAACTCCTGGGTTCTAGGACACTTGCCCCTTCCCCTCCTCCCTCTGTTACCCCCGGGTGGTTTAAACCTAGGTGTTTCTGACGTCCAAGCTCAAAACCGTAACTACCACACCGCAGGTCAGCCATTATTCAGAGTCTTCTGTGGTGTTCCTTTTGAAGTTGAGCCACTAACAGAGTCCTTGTTTTAAAAAAAAAAAAAAGAATTAAAAAAAAAAAAAAAGAAAATGACATGGATAAAGACCAACACAGGGCAAAAGCTTATGCCTCAACACAGAGCCCTCTCCCTTCCAGGCCATCAGCTGCCTCACTGAGCTGTATTCCTTCTTGTTCTCTTCCTTTTGCCCCATATATCTCCCACGACTCACTTGCATTTCTACCCAAGGGGCAGGCTTCAGAAAGTGTGCCAAAAAAGGGGCTGGATAAGGGCTGAACTGTGGTGTTAGGGAAGTCAAACTTGGGTCCAAACTCCCCTGGATGAAAGCTTTAGTCAAAGCACCTGCGCTGCCATTTTGAAGCACAGGGAGGCTGATACATGAGATGGGGAGGCTGACTGGAGCATGGTAATTACCACACTCTAGCAAATTCAGTTAATGAAGTCTGCTCTGACACGCTGTAATTACAGCGTGTCAGAGCAGCCTTGCAGCGTGTCTACAGGTACCCTTAGATGGCCAGGATAGAATGCCACCTGGAGTTCTTTGCAGAGTTATTTATTTGCAGGATAGTCTTTTACTATCTTGTAAACATAACAACCTCATCTTCTTCCAAGATGTAGGACCATCTGCACCACTGTATTGAAATGTAGGTCGCATAATGGGAGGTAGGCAAATCCAGCTTGCTCTCCTGAGAGACTTGTCTTGCAGTTACTTACTCCCTATTTACTACTTCATCAAAACTTTGTCATTTGCAAACTTCCTTTTTGATGATATCTTTCATCATTTCAAAACATATGATCACCGCTCAAATCCATTTGCCTTGCCTTTCTTTTACCCATTTGATAAGGTAGTGCATGTATAATTAATTGATGCTTTCATATCATATCCCCTTATGGATGAAGATGACTGTCTTAACCAAAGTAACCTTTGTATTTCAATTGATGAGCTTTGCTGTCTGGACATGAAGAAAATGTTCCTGGATGACTCACAGTTCTTATTCATACTTCGTCCTTTAAGTATTTCCATCTAATTAGCTTTGCTTACAACTGTTTTTAGTTTGGGGAAATTGGCCTCATTAAAATCCAAAATACATATTACTATTTGGGGTTGTATTCTATTTGTGCAACACTCTTGTAACCAGGTCAGAAGGATTTCCCACACCTCTGCAAGCCTTAACCTTAAACTCCTGTGAGTAGTCTGTCTGCATCAGTAATATCAATGCTATGTATTCCTGTATCCTCATTAATGTTTATCTCACTGTGCCTCCTGCTTCCTTTATCCTTTTTGTTGCTGAGTGGTAAAAAAGTACATGGTTTTAGAGTATTTCACCCTTTTCCACCTCTATTATTGAACTTCCTCTGTATTTGGCAGTTGCTCAGCATTTCCATTGAGTATTTGTTGTTATCCCTGACAGTTTTTAGTGCTTCATTCTAATTTAGCACTTTTTGACCTGCTGTTTTTAGTTTGGTTTTTAGTTCTGCTTTGGTTCTACCCCTACAGAGCTTTGCTCCAGTTAGGTACCCATCTATGGTGTTTTTGCTTTGAGCAGTTAAGAATTTCCTAGATAATCGCTGCTTTCCAGTTCTTACTTTCTAACAAATATCTAAGTAAATTTACATCCCCTGTGAATGCAGGACCATATGATACTGTTCTTGGAGTTCTGTAGCAGCTTCCTGTGGCTTTGGCAGTCTGGCCATACGTTTAACAGATAACTGTCCTTTCTCTTTCCTTGTCTTCTGCTAACCAAATACTGTTACTATCCTAGATGGTGATCCTGTATTGAGAAATTTGGGTTATGTCTGCCTGGAGCCCCCTTGGCTTCCTTGGGCCACTGAGTTGGGTGCAGGGCATCAAGCCTGCTTTTGCGGCTCCTAACAGAACTATTGGTGGCCAGATACTGGAGGAGATGCTACTGAAAGGTGTCCATCCAGACAAGATTCTTTGGGCAAATATGATATCTTTTATTAGACCAACTCAAATAGTTGGAAAAATTCTTTTCAAGCTTTCAGGTACAGATACCCTTTGTCAGGCTGAGGAAGCATCTGCATTGGTGTTTGCTCTTCCTGATGGAATGAATAAGCTTCATCCATGTTTTCTGTCATTGTGTCTCACCTTATCTCACAGTTATGATATTACTTCTGGGCAAATAAAGTTACTTGCATACATACATGTTTGCACCATGGTAACTTGAGAACTGATTTTCTGCTGGTCAGTGATGTTCATCAGTGAGTAATTTTTCCCCCATCAAAGACAATATAGAAGAAGTGGATTTTCTCTGTTCCCTTCATTTATTTAAAAAAATGCAAATAAGACTTTGGCGTCAGTCTCTTGGCAGGTTATCAGGGGGGTAATGCATGTATGCCCCAGCTGTAGCACGTGCGTGTAATACTGACCAAATAGGAGCCTTTTGTTAAGTACTTTGCACTAGTCATTCTGCCACCATAAAACCAAAAGCTATTGGCATGTTTCACTGCACAATTTCAAGGCCTGCTGACATGCAGGAATGTTGTTAACAGTTACGACAGAAAGAACCAGGCCAGGACTTTAGAAGATACTCAGTATTTTGTTTTCTTCTCGTTGGTAGATGGGTCCAAATGTACACGTGTCTGGGGATAAAGTAAGTTACTCTGGTTGAGTCTTTTGGATGTTGTTATAATATAAATCCAGAATATGTATGTGATCTACAAATTAGGTAGTGGGCTGAAACTATTAACTTTGAAGTAGCACTTTAAATTTAATTTTAATGCTTTGGTTATATATGTGTAAATGGGGAAATAGTAACTCCCATCAAGGCTTGTTTAAGTGTGTTTAGTAGTCTAGTATAAACCAATACGGTAACTAATGATTATTGCAGTTATGCAATAAAACTGCAGTACACATAACATACTCCCAGTCCTCATGCATAATTTATTTATTTTATGGAGATGTAACCTCTTAAATTGTTTTGACTTTATAAAGGAAAAAAAAGAAGGAAAGCTAAGCTCTGCCATGTAGCTGACACATTACAGTGTAATCTTTGATGGTTCTGTTGAACTGGTAGGTTGCTGCTAGTATATGCTGTTAGGGAGTAGCTGCTATGCTGGAGTAGTTAAAGTGCAGTTTTAGGGCTGTCCTCTGGCTGTGTGGTAAATTGAACTCCATTCCTCTGCACTGCTTTAGTGTGGGTCTGCAACGTCCCTCTGTATGGGCAGTGTCCACCCTGCTCAGTCAAGGAGCTGCCTCTCATTAATGGCTTTGCAGCAGTGGTAAATTCAGGAGCGTGCAAACGTGAAGCAGGACTCTGACCTCTTGTTCCCAAGTTGAGGCTAATGACCAAACAGTGAGGAATGTTTGTGTTTCCCATTGGGAAACTGTTCAGGAAGCCATGGTCTGTCACAATGGCATTTTAACTATTTCCTTCCTTGATGACAGCCACTTCAGTGGGGCTGTTCATATGCTGAAAGCCCACCACGTGTGTTATATACAGTGCTGGCTCTTGGTAGTATCAGGTACTTTGCAAGATTTAGCCTGGAGTCCCTCCTCCCAGCTGTGTTTCTGTATCTTTCCGACTGTGGCATGTGCTTACCCAGAGTACGCACATCCGATGCACTGTGCCAGCTTTTGAGGTGGCAACTCTGTGCTTTTGGTGGTTTAAAAACGTGTCCAGATGGCAGATGCTTTAAGGTGTCTGTCCAATGGCAGTATTTCTGGATGGCTTTGATTGGGAAATTTATTTAATTTGTTCTTGTTTCCCTCAGCCATAAGGAACCGTTGTTACACAGTTTTATACATAAGCTGACTGGCTTGTTGAATAACATGGATTTGTGACAATTTTTACATGTATCAGCTTTTTCTGTCTGAGTGTTAAGTTACTAGATTGTCTGCCTTATGAGAGCTGAAGGATATCCTAAGTGTTTGTCTCCAATAGATAATGGAATATTACAGCAGGATGTCAGTTCAGCCCTTGCTGCTGATAGTAGATGAGGGTGGGTAGAGAGACCTAATATTGAATGGAATTTGCTCTAGCATGTGCAGAGGTTCAGTTCTTCCTTCCTCTCAGTATGCTATTCCTGACCCCAGGAGATCCTTGCAGAGCTTCCCCTAAAATTTATTGTTGCTCTTTCAAAATGTTTTATGTGAATTTAAATTTTGTTCTGTAGAGCAGTGTTGCCCTTTTGTCCAGCTGTATGTGCTTGAGCCCTGGCCTTCTAGTTCACAACATAGTTTATTTTAAAAGAGGGTCTCATTTTTTTGCGAAAAAGAATTACAAGGCATAGTATTTTATTGGGCTTTAAAGGTTTAGAGTGGAGACCTATGACTTAAGGATTTGTTGTTTGTGAGTCTTATTTTTAACAGCTTGGTGACAGAGAGAAATTTGTTCATTCCCCATTTCAAAATGAAAGCGAGAGCTCAGTGTTTTGTTATAAGCTTCCATTTAGATCCATCTCTTTATCCCTAATGAACCAGTTACCTGTGGTATAAATAAAGTTGTCTTAAAATACTGGGTCCAAGAAATACAACATTTAAAAAAAATTAATGGCTATTAAAAAAGATGCCACTAAACCTTTTTCAAGGCAGGACAGTTTTCAGAATGATCTCTTGTAACAATACACATTTAATTATTGTTACTTTACCTGTTTCAGTGGCATCTAAACTAACAAATTCTATTTGGGAACCTCTTATGCCCCCAGCCCTTTGTCCTGTTCATAAATTTGTGTTGTGGCTGCAGGCAGTAGGAGCTGCCATTCTGCATTCCAATAATGGTTTCCTTGTTGAATGTACGCGGTGAGAAGACATTTGCCAAATGGGTACAGTAGGTATGTTCTTTTCAGTTACATACGCTCAGCTATAAATCTTGATTTGTAGCTACTGACATCTTGAGAGGAAGGAACAAGATTTGCTTTGTTAAACCAATGTAGCCTTTATTTGTTTTCAAGTCAGTGTTCATGAACACATGAGCAGAGATTCATCACTAAATTTCACTTATTTTTGCCCCCTATGAAGGAGAGGCTTTCATTGTCCTGACAGCAGTTTAGATGTGGAGTTGACAAGTTCACATTACATTGCAATTGTTCTTTGCATTAACAAGTTTGTGCACAGTAGCTAATCAGTGGGTACTGACCTGGCCTGAAATGCTGCTGTAACTTGGCAAAACGTGTTTTTATATTTTATTTTAGTGCTAGTTCTATATTTGGTTTTATATTATGCTCAACATCACTGTCACATGGGAGCACCTTCTGGTAGGACATACAGTTAGCAGAGTAATGTCTGTCAGATTTTGTTCTTCAGTCTCTTCTGGGGATGTGCAATGGAGTACTGTCTTGGTACCGTTACAGTTTGTGTGCCTGTGCACACCCCCAGAGCACATTGCATACCACACCTGTGCATAACCCAGTGCCAGTCCCAATTTGCTGCCCATTGCTTACATCATAAACAACTTCTGGTTACCTGCATTATAGCTGAAGTGTGTAAATCATTTAAGAGCAGCCCCACTATCCACTTGGTTGATCACTTAATTGTACCTGGTTAACTGCATAGTGCATGTAACCATCTATTATGTGACCAGCTTTACTCTGTTTAACAGTGCCAGAAATGAAGAAATGGCATCGGCTGTGAAAGGGCTGAAGCATGCTTGAACAAGCTTTCAAGGTGCTGAATACGTGAGCTGCTCTAATTAAAGTGCCTCTCCCCCACCCCTGGAGCATGTGTAAAGATGCCCTTAATGATCATGGCTTGCTTATGCTAACTTTGTATAAGTGCATACACCAGCAAAGTGCATAACCCTTTTCTATTCCCAAGGGCATATAGTTAAATGGAATTGTGTATGTATGTGTAATATATTAAAGGTCACTCCTGTGGGGGCTGAGAAACGCCGGCGGAATGGGGCCACCTGTAGAGCCGAACTGATTGGACGAGAGGCAGCAGTGGATGGAACAAAAAACTTTACTTACAAGCTATATACACGAGGTAGACAGTATAGGCACAATCCATAGACAGACAAACAAAACTGAAGACAGGCACACTGTTGCTCACACTCACATGGGGATGGGATACGTTGTGGCAACCGTGACGGGGAGTTGATGGTGAGTGATCAGGCTCCGTGGCTCCAAAGTACACGTGGGGATCTGTCCCTACGCGTGTTCGGGCACTCCTCCAATTTGGGCGGGCATCGCCCAAGCCTTTTATGTGACCAGTGAGCCAATTGCCGACTGCCACATGTGAATTTATTCTAAGCCAATCGTGAGCATGCACTTTCTGGTGCAGCTGCAAACTTTTGGCGGGCTCTGATCTTGCACCAAGGACTTTTCCCACCTTACAGGGAAAATCCCTGCACCAGGGACTCGCAATGTGCCTAACATAGCTGTGCCGAGGCACCTTTTTAACCATTCAGCTCTGACAACTCCATCTATGCATATGGGATAAGCGCACTACAAACACCCATAGTCTTTATTAAAGTACTCATAGGGAAGGCAGAGTCAAAGTTGTGCACCATACAATAGGAATCGAAGGTGGTGAAGAAAGTAATGGTGCTTAGACTATGGAATGGATTCCCCCCTGGAATGAGAATAGAAAGCTTTCTCACCATATTTATAGATCACGCATCTGGTTGGGGCTTAAGAGAACAGAATTAACACACAAGAAGCGAGGGAAAACCAGTGCACAGGTACAGAATGAAGGGCTAGGCTATGGCACTGCTGAAAAGGATCAGGGGATTATAATGAAGCAAAAGATTGAACATTTGTCAGAAGTGTGATTCAGTTGCAAGAAAACAGATGCCTTCTTGGAGTTCATTAGCAGAAGCAAAAGGCATGGAGTCATCTCTATTTAGCATCGCTTAGGCCTCAACTTGGAGTACTCTGTCCAGTCTTGAGTGCTGCATTTTAAGATGGATATGAATGAATTGTAGAGGGTCAAAGAGGGAGTTTGGAAAGCAAACCATACAAGGAATGTTTGAAGGAGCTGAGAGTGCTTAGTGTGGCAGAAAGAAGATTAACAGATATTATGATAACAATTTTCAGGTATTTGAAAAGTAGTCATAGCAAGGGTGATGGAATGATTGTTCCCCCTCCCTGCCTGGTGAGGGTAGGACAAAAAGCAATGGTTTTAAACTACATGAAGAAAGATTCAGATTAAGGTTTAGGGATTTCTTCCTAAAATGTCCAAACAGCTAGATTTTGGAAGACGGTGCCTTGGGAATTTGTAGAATTCCCTTCCCTGATTTAGGTACAGTGCACCTACCTCCCTGCAGGGAATTGGACTAGACTAGTATGGGTCAGGTTTCTGGCAGGTGTGCTATGAATTGGCCACGAACAACCCCCTCCCTAAATTAATATGTTTCAGAGGTAACAAATGTATGAATCTCTGAGGCTAAGTCAGTGCCGACCAGCATGGCGTAGAGTCTCCTACCTTTGTAAAGGATGTTACTACGTGAGAGCTTAATGTTGGCAAGGAATCCAAGGGCACTCCCACTCAAAGGGCCCTGGTATTAACCAATCGCGGGTGTGTCCTTTCTATCAGAAGTGGCTCCACGAGGTCTGTGAACTCAACAGAACGCTTTCCACTGTCTGCCAGCATCACCTCTGTTCTTCTCAAGTTTGCCTTTTGCCAAGTGTGGAACTATTATGTGGTGTTCAGAAAGATGAGCAAGTAGGTGGGAAATGGCTTGAGAACATAACTATAGGCACAAGATTACAGTGTTTGGCAGCCTAATAAAATTTTAAGGGAGCTGGGGAAAGAGGACAGCTTTGTTACCACAGCGGATGCCAGGTTTGTACTTCCAAATACAAGACTCGGGCAATCCGGATATATTTCTGGTTCTACTGCAAACCGTCAGTGATTTCTGGCATTTACGTAATGTCTCTTAGCATTGGCCTCCCCAGTTTGTGAAATGGGATGAATAGATTTACCATGAGAGGTTCTTGTCAGTTTAATTCATTAATCTGTGGGGTGTTCTGAGAACAGCTTGTGAGAGATTCAAGTTGATAAGTATATTATTATTATCTAAATTTTAAGAGGCATTTTTAAACAATAAACCAGTGTATGCTTTCTTAATAGTACAGTGGGAATCTAACAAAACAACTAGCAAGTCAGTGTGAGATGTTTCCCTTCCTGCCAAAAGCTGTTCATCATGATTTAAATCATCCCATTTTTAATCATAATTTGAACCAGCAAGCAGGAAACCTTTGCTTAAATAATTGATTTTTATCTTGTTTTGTGCTTTTTATTTGCCTAAAGAAGAGAGACCGCCATTGGTTTAAATTAAGGCTTTATGGTACTAAGTTAAATATAGTCCTTATGTTGTTTGATACTTTTTCAGTTATCTATACACATTTTTAAAGCAATTATATAGCTGAGCATGTAAGTATTCAGATTCTCAGTTGTATGAGATAATGGTGATTGGATTCATTTAAGGTGTTTTCTAATTGTTTCTACTCAATATTCCCATCAAGCTGTATTTGGATGGAAATTGGAAATCAATTCAAAAGCATAAAACAGCATTTTAAAACTCATATTTGTTAAATAAAACTAACCATGCTACATAAAATAACTTTTATGATATTTAAAAAATCCCAAAGTGTTCTTTGCTGTTAGTGCATGGAATTTGATTGTTTTGGTTACCACATTGATGATTTTGGAACTAGTAAATTTTCCTTATCCCTCACCATGGTTTTTATTCATAGACCAGTATAGGAAAAGAAGCTGCTTTTTTGGTTCCCTGTTAGTTTCTCAGCTTTGAATAAAATAGTCTTTGAACTGAACTCAAATGAAGAGACTCCCTTTGTCCAAAGCTGTTCTAGCTCTTCAGTAAAGTCTGATTTCTCATGCTCCCACAAGTTGTGTGTGTTAACTTTAAGTTTCCTGCTTCTGAGATTCTAAACTTGAGCAGTGGACATTCGTTGCCTGAGTACAGGTTTTATTTACTTTAAATTATTTTGATACTTTACATATATATTTTTTTTTATTAACCCCATTGGAAAAGCACTATCTTCTGCTAAAGTTAGGTGTTTTTTCACATAGGTTCACTACTGGAATTTCTAAACAAAAGAGTTTGGGATTTCCCCCACGGTGTGGCTTGTGACTGTTAGAGTAGGGGTGGCCAGCCTGTAGCACGTGCCACAAGTGACACAGGCAGCCTCTGTGCACGGCATGTGGCAGATCAGGGAAGGGACCAGGCAGCACATAGTAGGTAGGCAGGAAGCAGAGCAGCAGATTGGGCAGAGGAGAGACTGCAGTGACACTTGGGAGAGTACAGAGTTAATTGTGGCATGCCTGGCAAAAAGGTTGGCCTTCCTTGTATTAGAGGATGTTTTAAGAGCCTGCTGCTAACAGTCACAGTAGGAGGCAATGCTTGAGGCTGTAACATTTTCACAGTCCTGTGCAGGTGCATAAAGGTCATGAAGTCCTAGAGTAATTTCCTTCAGCTGTGAAACAGTGAGGGGTAGACCATGGCTGTTTTACAGAAAGTCATGAAAGCAAACCGTGTATGGAAAGCCCAGATTCAATTTAGTTTACTTGTTTGATGAAGCCATTTAGTCTGACTGTGCATACACAGATGGCAGTCATAGTGCTTATCACTGTTTGGTTAAGCCAGGAAGGAGCTGTGTTCCCATAAGAGTTTGAAATAAGTTACTATTTACTAAGCTGCTGCAAAGATTGTCTTTAAAAATGAAAGTACATCACTAAGATCAAGAGGATTAACAGCACTAAACAGGATAAGAGCAGAAGAAATAGCAGCTTTCTTTGATCATATTACCTGGCAGTTTGCTTAATATTGAACTGAGGTCTGCAGATCAGAATGCCACCACGATACACATTGGGTGCATCTACATGTGTGCTTTACTGCCAACTAGACTAATTAGATGTACAGTAAAGCATCACTATCTACACGTATGCTAGTATTAGGGTGTAGCAGATTAATTAATTCCACCAAAAGATAGTACCGTTGGGGATACTACTGTCTTCCTTTGGGGTAATTTACTGCGCTGAAAAGCACATGTAGGAAGTGGCCATGGTTGTACATTTGGGTCAGCTTAGCCAGCCAGAGGCCTTGACTTATATTGTTGATATTCCAGGTATATGTGTAAATAGTGTACCTGGGAGCAGTTTACTCCAGCTCAAACTACTCCAGAGTTTGCTTCAAATTAATTGCACATGTAGATGCATCCATTGACTCCCTCTAGTTCCAAAATATGGAATCATATTTGCTCATATTTTATATGGAGTTGTGAAATGGAGGAAATCACTTATAGCTAAACTGCACACATGCACACCATTACCCCCACCTATCAGAAATACAATTTTCCTTACAGATCCTAACAGGTATCCTTTGCACCTGTCACAGTGTCTTTGGTGAGAATATTGCCTTCAATAATGCAGTCATTTAGGGCCCCAATTTGGAAAGGATATAGGTTGTCTCTAGAAATGACTGACCATCACTCCTACAATAGCACTTCATGCCTAAAGTCATCACCAGCTATAGCCTGTGTAATGCTTATATTAGCAATCCTGCATGACTTAAAGCTACAATACTTGCCCTTCATAAACAAATGTCACTGTGCTGTCCCCTCTTCTACTGTAGGCTGCAGAATGGATAATGGGGGACATGGCCATCAGGGGATGAGGCTCAAGCACACCCACATCCTGGTGTTGCAGCATGCATTTCCTTGCTTTCTGCCCTGAGGTGAGAAGCCTGGCCAATACAGCATATAAACCAGGGAGCAGCTAAAGTTAGTGCTGGTTCAGAAATATGCACTGGCATGTGTGTGAATCTGGTAATCTTACCTCATATTGCTGGTGTACTTTGCTGCGTCTGTGATAGAGTGCACCTGGGCCCAGGAGGGAATGTGTCAGCTAAACCAGTATTAGCTATCTCCATCAGGAATGTTATATAATGGTAATTCAGAGTGGGGACAGTGCTATTAAGCTACCTTTTGAAGGTGGTTTTCTCACATTGTGGAGTGATGTCTCCCAGAGGCATAGTAAGGTCTTTCAGCACCTAGGGCAGAGGTTGGGGTGGAGGATTATGCTGACTCCTATGGAGAGCGAGGGTGGGATAGGGTACAGAAAAAGAATCTTACCTGCCTGGCTGTCTTCACTCTGGCGGCAGCTGTGGCTGTAGCAACATAGGAGTAAGGAACAAGTAGTGATGTAGGCTCTCTGGAGGCTGATTCTGGTGCCCCATTCACTCCCCACAGGTGCAGAGTTGTGCCTCCTATAGCAAGCTTCCTAGGGGGTATCATTCCATCTCCTTCCTTCCAGATGCAGTACTGGGCATGAGGATGTGTCTGCCCAACTCCTGTGGCTGCGTATTCCAGGGCAGGCTGCCCATGCTGTGATGGACTCCTAGGAGGAAGAGGCCATACTGGCACCCCCTCTAAGTCAGCGCCTATGGCTGGTCCCCACTCACCCATCCCTAGTTACAATACTGCCATTCTCCAAGCCCTTTAAGAAAGCAGACAGGTCTAACAAGTTACTATAAACTGCCAGAGGCAGCAGCTGATGATCAAAGAATATGCCAAAAATAATTTTTAAGTATTTGAATGCACACTTGCATTCATCAGTGTCTATGGGAATGGGTAGGTCCTGATGTCAGAGGTACTAGGTTATGAGGACTGCTCTGCACCTCTGGAAATGAGGCTGTAACAGACAGGGAGAATTAGTTCAAAGCAATAGATAAGAAGGAAGGAAAACAGTTTCTTTAAAGGTGCAAAAGCTTGGTTCAGCCAATTCAGTGTGTAATAGGCAGATACTGGTTGTGACATAGAAGCGGTGATATTGTAATGTCATCTCTGAGGTGTGGAGCCTTTTACATCCTCAGGAAGAAAACTTTTCCAAAGTGGGTCTCCTGATATTAATGCTGCTTTGGAGTCCATGTAGCTGGACTCTGAAGGTATGGGAAGGAAGGGTTATTCTCTGTGAAAAGGTGTTTTGTGGAGCTGTTATAGATACTTTGGCACTTGTATGTGCTGAGCAAAGGCTCTCTGAGGTTTGGCCTGCAGTTCAGTTACTCCTGTGAGTTCTCTTCTCATTTCTCTGTTCTCTCAGTAACATCTGCATTTTGGCTAGGGGCAGAAGTTGCACACAAACTGGTATAAGTGACCAGAAACCCATTCAAATCTGTAACACAACATGAGTTCAGTGCACCTAAACTGCTTTCAAAATGGCCCAAACGGGTTTAATATAAACCTGGTTGGATGTAGTATCAGACTTCACTGATTTAGATTAAATCAATTTCTTGCACTTCTGTCCCAGATCCTCTCTAGATTCAAGTTAACTCACAGTCCCTCAGCATCCCAAGATGCTTTGCACCTCCCTGCAGACCTATCCTCGCAGGATGAGTAGGCTAGCCTTGGCCCAGGCCACCGTCAGCTCTAACCAAGCAGGGAGGTATGCTCTAGTATTCCCTGGCTTCTGCCCTGGGCCACTGTAGGCATGTGTCTGCATTTCCAGAATCAAAAGTGAATGTCTGTTCACTTGCTCATTGGTTCAATTTGTGCAGCTTAGACTCATCAGTGAAGATTGAATTCATTCGGCCTTGGACTTTTTGACTGTCTGTACTTAGCCTTTGAGACAAATACCAGGAGTTGTGGTCTGGGATAGCTGCTGATGGGTTCCTGGGGGATATGCCAAGTCCTAGGGGGGCTGTGAAGGAAGGTGGGGACAGAAGAGGAAGGGCTTCCTCCTGACAGTGAGTGCAGGGTGGGGGGCAGTGTGTTCCTGAGCTGAGGCTGAGGCAGCAGGGCAGCTGTTCCACCTGTGTGGCCTGCTGTAGGCCCTGTTATGACAGGGCTGATGTCTGTCTTCTGTAAAGCAAACAGTGTTTTAAGTTTGGGGCGCGGGGAAAGAAGCTAAAGAAAATTTTCACTGACAAGTCCCTCCAAGCGAGTCATCACTGCATGAATATGGGGCAGCAGAGCTGGCAAAAGATCATGTATAAGTGACAGACCCATAGGCCAAGATTTGCTCTGATGTTATCTGCAAGGCTTCATGTGTTGACATAAGGGAATGCAGTCGCCTGCAGAAACATGCTCTTCTTTTGTGGGGACTGCGTAGATGGGATTGGTGTTAACAATTCAGCATGCTTGCTCTTTTCCCTGTGCTTTCACAGCTGGGAGTGGGCTTTTCTCCTGCACTTCAGCACTCCTGAAAGTGCCTTTTGGTGATTAGTTTGTACAAACACACACGCACATATACATACATACAGTGGCTTGGAACTGGGCACTCACCACATTGCTGTTCTTACAACTGTTGGCTCTGTGGCAGAGTCCTCAGTGAATGCTAGGCATGTTGAATCTTTAGGGTAAAGCTTGCTGTGGGGCAGCTGCCTCCAAGCCACGTTTCCTAGCCTATCGTGAATGTAACAGGACCCTCTGCAAAACAGACTACGCTGTTTTGGGGGAAATGACAGGAGGAACTTGCTGATGGTTTTAATCTTCCTTTGAAAAGGAGCTCAGAGTCTTCACCAATCACCTTCACCACAGTGCAGGGTGCTTCTGCCTTATCAAGACCAGCTGTGTCTGGTGCATATGGCCCTCTGGAGTTGAGGGCTTACCCCCTCCCTTCTTACCCAGTTGTGCTCTAGACTTCATTCCCTCTACATCAAGAAAGGCAAGTGACCTTACCTAGCTCCCTCCACATTGGATATGGGACAGAATCACATGCAAGCCCTCTTTTAAGGGAGTCTTAGAAGCCGTCACACTGCCTTTGTGTCTCTTGAGAGCTCCTAGAGCCAAATGCCCTCAGACAAAGCCCTGCAGCACCACAACACTAAGCTCCCACCCTGCTGTGTTGACAGTGGGTTCCCCTGACCCCTAATGCACAGATAAGGAAAGGGTCCTGCTGTGTTAATGAAGATGTGCACTGGATGCACAGCTCTGTTATCAGTAACTGCTAGCATATGTACCCCCCCTTGCTGTGTTGGGGAAAGCTGCAATGCATATTTTCACCAAAAGAAAAGGCCCAGAGAGGCTATTCTTCCCCACTGGCCTAGAAAAGCCGGTGAGGGAACTCTGCAGCCACAAGAGAGGCAGTAGGTGATGGGGCCATGGGGCCCTTGCATCCAGAGCTGGGACCCAGCAGGCTGCCAAAAACAGAGTTATCTTTGAACATTACAGAGGTATAAGATAGCACTTCACCAAGGCTGCAAAGGCACAACCAAATAGTCTGCTAGATCCATTTATCAAAGCTCTCCTCCTCACATAGCCAGGATAGTAATAAATACTGAGCTGTGAATACTCAGCCAAGAGCTAGAGATTTTAATAAAAGAAATGGATTGTGCAGTTCCAGGTTCTTTTTCTAACTTGCATTACAAGGAGGAGAAAATCACTGTGGCTGCCCCTCTGCCCTACCCTCGAGTTGAGAGTGACCTTGCATATTCTCTAGACAAGAACGCGTTCAGAATAGTGTGTCGCTGGGTGAGTGGGAGTAGGTTTCCTGGCTGTGTTCCTGAAATGGAATAGGATGCAGGAGTGAATGTTTTCCAAGATGAGAGCGGAGATGGAAAGATCCACTCCATCTTTCTAACAGAACATCCCCCAAGTATTTTTTGCCTCACATCTGATCCTCATATGCCTTTGTTCTCAGGAAGCAGCTTTCACTGCTGGACGGACTCAATGTCTCTCCTTCTTTCAAACAAAGTTGTTTTCTAATATATGCCTTAAATAAGAGTGTGGAAAATATTTTAGTACTCAGTGTTCCCCATATGTAACTTGTCCACCCATCCAGCCAGTGGCCATTTCTCTTAATGGTCCAGATAGAAATGATTGCAGTGTCCAAAAGTAAGCATACTTTGTGGTTATGCACAGGCTGCTGTGGACTTCTGAGACTAAAATGAACAATTTGTCAAATGCATTGAGGGCAGGATTGTGCCTGGTTCTTTCTTCCTGGCTCAGCAGACTCCTTTTTTTCCTGGAGGGAGCACACAGGAGTGGCGGTAGTCTTGCCCCATCTTAAATGGGTGATGCTCCTGCCTTCCACACAAGTGATCTGATGGAAAGTGTCACCTCAGCTGTGAGAACAGCCCTTGCACAAAGGTCTCAGAGAAGTGCATAACACCCATTTCCCCTGCCATTCCTCCAGGACTTGTTCTTGCTAGCTGGAGAACCTCTTTTGGAGAGTACAGTAAAGGTTAGTCAGTTCTCACTTTGGTTAATTATCCTTGCTTGATGTTAAAAATGGAATTGGCAGCAGCATTTTTTCCCTTCCGATCTGTATGCACTAGAGCAGCAGATACAGGCCTTGGATGTGACTTATGAGTATCCTGGTTCTAGGAGTAACATAGTGTTGAAGAACCTGAAGGCCACATTGTAGTAACAGGCCAGCCCAACTTCCCATGGCAGTATATTAGGATAAGTTCCCAAGGGGGCAGTTATTGGATTTCTTTTCTATGTTATCTAATCAAGTGTCATGGTTCGCTGTTATTCCTACTAAGTGTAATAGATTTGAAGAGAGATTACTTCACCAGAAAGGAATATCAATAATAAATGTGCCTGGATGTAAGCCCCTTAATGAAATGGGTTTAAATGACTACAGTTGCTTTTTTTTTTTTAATTAATACGCTCTGAAGAGCACCGGGGCTGTGGATAGTTCGTGTTTTCCTATCGGCCAGGTCCCTCTGAACATAGATTCCTCTGTCGTGGTAACCTGTGTTATCTTACACTTGTACAGTACACCAGAGAAACTACACCAGGCCCCTGGGAGTTGTCTTTCATCATCACAACTTTGACTTTGTGTCATTTCATCTTGTTTGTATTATGATTTTAATATTTCATTTTTTTTTATAGCTTGACAGACACACTTCCTGTTGTATGAAAAATATCAGCTTTACAGAATTTGCTTCTGAAACATGAACAAAAATATGCAGGTAGAATAGCCAAGACAGGAAGGTAACGACATGCTGTGAGGTCAGGCAGAGAGTCGGCGACAGAGTTGAGAATAGAACCCCTACGTCCACACTCCCGGTCTGACATCCTGTCCACTAACTCACCCTGTAGCCACTACTGAGCAGCAACCCCTGAGCCAAAAGAGATCATCAGGTGCCACGTGTGACCTTAGAAATCTTGTAGTCTCTTGCTGGTGGCTGTGGCAGAACAGGGATTTGCAAACTTGCTAAAACCAATGATGATTGGGGGTTTAGTCTGAGGCTATGGGTGCATCTACACATCGCCCTACAGCAACATAGTAACGTGCTGTATTGCTGTATGGCACGCTACAGTGATGTAGCAATCGCACAGGTGTACACGTGATCTATCCCTCATAGCAGTCGCATAGGTCTATGGCAGGGGCAGGCAATTATTTCAGGCGGAGGGCCGCTTACTGAGTTTTGGCAAGCCATCGGGGGCCACATGACAGGCAGCCAGGGACAGATAAATATTAATTTTCTAAATTTTTTAGGGGCCCTGTGGGCTGGATAGAACGACCTGGCAGGCCGCATCCGGCCTAT